>JARBWK010000003.1:135086246-135413757 GCA_030556195.1 Anolis apletophallus | reverse complement strand
TCCTTCGGCCGGCCCTCGACGATCTAGGGCCCGGGCGTCCCAGTCTCTACTTTCCGAACGTGACGGTCTAGGGACAGATGCCAGCTCCTCCTGCCCTGCTCTATGTCCCTGCGTCTGTTATGGGAACGCCCCGCTCTTCCAGTTCAGTATCGCTATCTCTCCTTGAGAAGCAGCTCTCCCGAACTTTCCCAGCCGCTGGCCTCCATCTGCTGCTCGGCCAGGTCCTGGGAACCTCGGCCGCTTGGGAATTCATAACTATCTCCGCTATCTGCTTCGCTGCCTCCCATCTCCACCTGGTCCGCTCCTTCCCCGGGAGAATGCTCCCACTCGAGATCCCATGCTAAACTCTCTACAGGTGAACTGGGCAAAGGCACTGCTGACCAATCTTGCTCTGGGCCTTCCAACTCGTCCTCCGAGTCCCCTTCAGCCTGTGCGGGTCCCAATGGCATCGGGACCCCCGGCGCCTCACCCCCTCCCAGTGGCACGAACGAACCCATGGGTGCTTCACCTACATCTAGAGAGCACTGTGGACTCAAACTATGATGGATCTGGACCAAACTTGGCACAGATATTCAATATGGTGAATTTTGGGGGAAGTTTACCTTGACATTTGGGAGTTGTAGTTGCTGGGATTTACAGTTCACCTACAATCAAAGAGCATTCTGAACCCCACCAATGATAGAATTGAACCAAAGTTCCCACATAGAACCCCCATGACCAACAGAAAATATTGTGTTTTCTGATGGTCTTTGGCAACCCCTCTGACACTCCCCTCATGACCCTAACAAGGGTCCTGACCCCTAGGTTGAGAAACATTAGTCTAGTGTGAATTACCTATGCATTTGACCACAGACATGCAGTTCTGGGCTTTTTCAACACTGTAAAGTAGCACACGAAAAGATTTCCCTGAGTCTGTATTGTGACTGCAAGCTCTTAGAGTAGGGATCAGGAACTTTTTTTTTTATTCAGAGAGCCATGAAAGCAAAAATATTTTGAAATTTATTTCAGTGAGAGCCATATAATATAAAAACCATACAATCCATCCAATAAATAAATAAATAAATAAATAAATAAATAAATAAATAATCTGACCAAACTCTCTCTCTATATGGAAATGCAGGGATTTTAAAATCATTCCACCTGCAACAGGCTAGGTGGCTGGCGCCATACCTTACCGGGAGTGATCTAGCTATGGTGATCCAGACAACGGTCATCTCGAGGCTAGACTATTGTAACGCCCTCTACATGGGTCTACCTTTGGCAGTTATCCAGAAACTCAAACTGGTGCAGAATGCAGCAGCTAGACTCCTGGCAGGAGTGCCGGCCAGGAGCCATATCACTCCAACTCTGCAGAAACTGCACTGGTTGCCAATCGAGTACCAGATCACCTTCAAGGTGTTGGTCTTGAACCTATATGGTCTGGGGCCAGTGTACTTGAGGGACCGTCTACTCCCATATGCTCCCCAGAGATCCCTTCGGTCAGAGGACCAAAACCTGTTACGCGTCCCTTCCATTAGGTCCTTTCATTTGTCATCAACCAGGCAGAGAGCCTTTTCCATACTCGCACCGAGCCTGTGGAATGCCTTGCTGGGGGAATTTCGGGCGATAAATGAGCTACCAGCTTTCCGGACGGCGTGTAAGACAGCTCTCTTCCGGCAGGCATTTAATCTTTAAGCCATGTCAATCTGTATGCTGACAGAAACATTGTTTTTACGCTTTTTAATGTTCTTATCGTTTTAATGCTATGTTACCTTGTGCATTTTGTAAACCACCCTGAGCCAATTTGGAAAGGGCACAAAAATCCCGGCTGCGCGTGCTACCAGATCTCTTCACCGCGGTTGAGATCCCTTCCGAGCTGGGGCTGCTAGGGAGGAGGAGGGGCCTCCTACATGGCTCTTCCAAGCGGCTGGGGCCCCTCCTCCTCCCTAGCAACCCCAGCTCGGAAGGAAGTGACCCCAACTGCGGCAAAGAGATTTGGTGGTGCACGCAGCGGCATGCGAAGATCCCGGCTGCATACGCCACCAGATCTCTTCGCCGCGGTTGAAGTCCCTTCCGAGCTGGGGCTGCTAGGAAGAAGGAGCGTCCCCCTCCATGGCTCTTCTGAGTGGCTGGGGCACCGCCCCCTGCTCTGAATGAATGCCAGGAGGTGGATCCATGCATCAGGTGCCTCCCCCGAGTCCTCTTGGCCCATGAGCGGAGCCCATGCCCGGTCTGCCTTGGCCCCAGCAGCTCTCCCCACTCGAGGAGAAGCCTGTGTTTGGTAGAGCTGGGCAGGAGGACAGGAGGAGCTGAAAATATGGGACAAGTGGCAACCCTGTCTAAGAGCCATAAGAAATCATCAAAAGAGCCAGATATGGCTCGTGAGCCATAGGTCCTCGACCCCTGCCTTAAAGACTGATGACTTATCAAATCTGGTCTTTGTACAGTGCCACATATATGCATGGAAATACAGAAAGAAAGAAAGAAAGAAAGAAAGAAAGAAAGAAAGAGGTAGATTAAAGAATTACTCGTTCATTCAGCCTTGACTGAGGTTTGTTTTAAAAAGAAAACCTCACCAAAGGGCCTTGCCTGCTGCTTTCAAAACTTGAGCTTTCCTAAATAGGAGAGCTTGGACACTGTTATTATTGTTCCAGCTGCTTAGACAACAAGGGCATGATCCCAAATCGCATGACACCTGCCTCCCTAAAAAATGTTATGCAACCTTTCTCAAAGGGGAGCTCTGCAAAAGACTGAAAATTGTGGGCAGGAAGAGGAACTTTGTCCTTCCATTTTGGCACTCTCCAGGTAAATAGACAAATCCGAACAAAATAAATATGTGTTTTATGTAATAATATTTTTTTCTCTTTCTCTTCTTAGGTAACTAATAATTTTACTTCTTGTCCTGTAAAAAGTTATTCTGCTAGCACTTGGGAGACCTAATGGAATAATTGGAAGCAAGGTTTTTAGAGTCTTGGGTATTGTATGTTTTATGTCAATACACTGTTCAAATATCAATTTAACTGGTGGGGAGTCCTAATAACTATTCAAGATTAAAAGATCAAATTCACATCAGGCTTACTTCAAGAGTGGAGGTCAGGATTGCTTGACACTTCAGCACTACCATGGCACTTACAACAGAGAGAATGGAGGGAGAGAACGATCTTCATCTTAGTACAGAGGATAAGCTGAAGTTCACAAAAAAAGAAACGGTAATCCATACCTTGCACCTGCAGGGCCCTTGGCAAGGGTCATCGTTTAAGCTGCCTTTGAGGGAACAGTTGCAGGGTGCACAGTGAGGGAAGCCTTTGTATCCCAAGGCACATCGATTGCACCTCTCTCCTCCAAAGCCAGGCTTACAGTGACAAAATCCAGGGAGCAGGTCTGTAGAAAGATAAGGCAAGCATCCAGCTCAGCTAGGTACTCACTCATAATAGCGAAGCAAACGTTTAAACAGAAGAGCCTGCAGGGGAAAGCGGATTATCAAAAGGTAACCATTCACCAGTAAAATCAGTGGGAGTGAGAAGTCCACCCCCTTTTTTCACCTTTGATACTGAACCAAATCTGACAAGATGTGAATTTCAATAACTTGCAGTCTAAAGAGTTGATTTTAAAGCATTTGTAAGTGGAATGTTTATTTAAAATATTTATAATCAAAAGTAATTAGAGAATTAAACTTTCTAGAAACATATCCAGCAACTGAACAACTAAAAAAGCAATCTAAAACTATTTAGGCATACATATTTAAATATCATTTAGCCTCAAAGGCTTTTAAAAAAAACCACGCCTTAACCTGATACAATCCCTAGTGGGATTCGATCAGCTCCTTCTCTCTTGTCATTTCACAAACAAGAGAAAATTTGTCTTTGAGAGCAAGCATTTAGCCCAGCATAATTATCTGTGCAATACAGTTGGAATTGACCCTGGATTGATGATTTTGATTATTTGACTATCTGGCTTTGGATCTATGCACAATAGTCATCTAATGTTTACACATGTTGTTTTAATGTTGTGTAAAATTGTTGTCTAATTGCTTTTCATTGTTATTGTAGTTTGGGCATGGAATAATACCAATTATGTAAGCTATCCTGAGTCCCCTTTGGGGTAAGAAGAGCAGGATATAAATGTATTCAAGTCCCAAAGTAGCCATAGGGTCTTGTTCTTCAGTATTATGATTATTTCTTCAGCTCACTTTTTTCTTCTACTACCTTACTGAATGCATGCAAACAATACTGGTATTATCAACAGAAAAATATAGACCTAAAACCAAGTTTTAGTTTCAATGAGTATGGGCCTATTAAACCAATGAAACATAACAGGAGTATCATTGATTCACTGGATCTGCTTTAGTAGGGAAAAACAGTTGGAAATAGGCCATACCTTGTACTACAATTGGATAGAGACAGTAACTGAAGCAGCACTAGAAACCTGAGCACTCAGAACGAATGTGAGAGACACTAATGATGCAGGAAGCATAAAACTAAAGTCATCCCAGGAGACCTGATTAAGTCTTCAAAAAGTGGATGCAGGCCCAATGGAAGCATATACCGGTTTTTGTACAAGGTGATGTATCTAACTTCACATGTCTCCAGCGTATGCTGTTTTTTCTTTCCTTTGCTAATTCCCTTCTTCCACTCTTTTTTTCTTGCTTTTCTCTCGTTTTCCCCTATTCTCCCAAAACTGCTATACGCACTAATCTTCCCCCTACTTACTATTTGTTCCACACACTTTTTAATTGGTATAGATTAGAAGAAGCTTTTTCTGTCTTTTCTTCTGCTCCCACACTTTGCTTTCTTTGCTTCCCTTATCCTCATTTTCCACTTTTTCTCCACAAAACAGGCAGCAGAGATCAGCCCTACCATTTATGAATTTTGAAGGATTCTTGCCACTTCAGAAGGAAGCAGAACAAGGAAAAGCATAGAATGGTGGTTTTCAAACTGTGGGGCACAGCCCCCATTGGTAGCAAGTCAGTTCCCTGGGGAGAGGGAAAATCAGTCTGCAAGTACAATAACAATTGTGTGTGTGGGGGGGGAGGGAGGTTGATCTTGTATATATGTGTGTATGCATGCATCATCAAGGATTGAGTAGCCTGCCAAAGAGAAGTGCTAAGTATCTTCTTCAGTATAGCTTCCTCCAACATCAGATGTAGCAAAAATTGGGCTCTCTTTTTAATGCATTTCCAGGCTCAGCTTCTCCAAATTGGCACAGCAGGCACATGTGCTTTCTTGGAGGGAGCATGGGCTTATTATTAGAGAAATGATGTTATATCTTACTGTTATTTTTACCTTTATATATAGATGATCGGACCAGTGGAATTTAAAATCAATAATACTATTTTTGGTCCCGATGAAGCCAGTTCTCTGGGGAGGCCTTTAGATATACAGTGATTATAATATAAGCCTATGATGTATGGACATATATGACTAATGTATCCGGTTTGGGAGTTCTTTGATTATGAAAATCATCCCCAGTGTTAAAATTTTGGAAAGATACTACTAATAAAGAAATATATACTAAAGAAAAAGAGAAAGACATTCTTTGTGTTGCAGCTAACCCTTTGAAATTCATTTTTGATGCTGCTTTGAGGACACCCTTCCTCTCTCTTCATTACACACATTAAACCAGGGGTTCTCAAACTGTTCTCCACAGAGCCCTTGGGGCTCTACGGGTGACAGCGAAGGGCTCTACAGCATCATGCTGCTTCCCACCTCCTCCTCCTTCTTCCTCCTGAGAAATGAAGGGAAATTACAGTTTTGAACTTCTGGAAGCAGCAACGTTCTCTTGAAGCACAGGCTCTTTCTCCCACACCTTCCTTGCTGCTCAAATTCTCTACTTGGCTGCAATGTAGGATTTTCTGCCTTGATATTCTGGGATATAGAACTGTGTGGAAGGGCCCCTGGATTAAAGACATCAGATTTTTTTAAAAAAAATACCCTTTCTGGGATAGTTTCTCCTTGTATCCTTCAATAAGAGCTGGATTAAAAATATAAATTGCCTCCTCATTTTATGGCAGCTTAATTTGTGTGAAGGGCACCATCGATGGCAGTTTCTTAAGGGTGTAGAATGTAAACTGCTTATTTATTGCTATTTGAGTCAAAAAGCAAGCCAAGCAATGTAGAGTTGCAATCAGCACTGGGAATTTAGATCACCGATCTATCTCTCTCAGAAGCCTGCTCACAACAGAAAAATGGAAGCTCGGCTTGGTTAAAAAGACTCTCATTGCTCCCTCTTCACTGTAGCTGAAAGAAACAGAAAACAGTCATTTTTGGCAGCCATGTGGTCTTTTGCGGCCAGAAAAAAACGGAGGCGGACCCTGTGCCAACATGATTGGCCAGAACAGCCAGAGCCCATTTTTAAAAAGCAGATCTGTGCACAGCCCTAGCGGATACTCTCTGCTATTCTGAAGAGATGAGAATCTTCACCTTTTGGGACTTATTCTGTGCAAAATTTACATATGGATGTTTTGCACAGAAAACAAATTATTGTGCATATCAAGCAGCCTTTTTTGTGCGGAAAATCTGCTTTCTGTACCAATAGACCAAATGAAAATGTCCAAAATTATGAATAGTCTTTGAAAACTACCATTTATCAGATTTTCTGAGTAGTAAAAAAAAAAGAAGCCAAAATTACTTGTTGTTTTCTTTAGGTAGAAAATTAGCAAATTCCATTCTAACTTGATATACCGTCAAGAAAGACATTCAGGAAGGGTTCTCTCTCCCTATGTGGGTTTGTGTGTGTCTCTGTGGACATGTTATCTGAAAAGCCATATTTATCTATGAAACCAACTCCCGGTCATTTTGCAAACCTGAACTTCTTGTAAAGATGCTGTAGCAATTATAGTACTATATTTTTGTTAACAGTTCTGCCACAGCAGGCAATTATGTTAGCATAGCAAGAACTTCTGTAATATGACCACAGAATATATTGTTGACATTATAGCTATATCTAATAATCATGTGCCAAAAGGACAAGATGTGCAGGCTTTACATTTGGAGAGAATCATTCATTATAATCTTTTCCCATTATACTCTGGGATTAGAGTAATATTATTCTTGCTTTAGTTGACAAGGCATCTAAAAAGAAGGTTTTCATTTTATTCAAAATAAACATTTTTTCTAGACAGAAAAGAGTCAGCACCAACAAAATCAATTTCAAAATACCTAATGTTCATTCATACTGCTTTGCAAATATATAGAGAAAGCCATTGGAAAAATAATGCATTTTTCAGCTTTTCCTTCAAATAAGCACCAGCTTTTTCCATCTTACACAGATTGAAGAAATTGTCTTTCTTTTTCTCTCTCTTCTAATATACCCTGCATGGACAACAAGCATTTTACCTGACTTTACAGAAATTGGTTGTATAGTGTGGTTCATTAATGGGCTCACTAGATATATAGCACTTCACCTCCCTTCCTTATTTCTTGCAATTTCTTACCACTAATCCCACAACAGATTTAGCAAGTTGTCGTTGTTGTTGTGTGCCTCCAAGTTGTTTTTGAGTTATAGCAACCCTAAGGCAAACCTATAACAGGAGCTTCTTGATATGATTTGTTCAGAGGGGTTTTCATTTTCCTTCCTCTTAGGCCGCAAGTGTGTGATTTGTCAAGGTCAGCCATTAGATTTCCATGGCACAGCACAGATTTGAAAATTAGTCTCCAGTGCCATAACCCAGCACTCAAGCACCTGAGGTTTGGCTTGCAGCAGAGAAAGTCTAAGACACATTTACTTGTATCCTAAAATCTGAGGCCAGTCTAGAGTAGCAGGATTTCATACTAGCCTTAGTGGCACCTACACTAGCCTTATGTGTCCTGCAATATTGGCAGGGTAGAGTCTCCTTGCCCTAGGTGTCCCTGTCATATCTGCTAGGTGGTTGTGGAGATCTGGGATAGCTCTTGCCATCACCAGGCACATTTGCTGACATCAACATAGGTGTTCACACAACCAGGGAGCCGGGGCAATCCATCTGTTACAGCTATGGAATGGGCTCCATCCACCCTCTTTCCCCTGCACGGCCTATCTCAGGGAAATGTGTGGTGTCAGCCCATGTGGTTATATGGTTTGGATTAGAGCAAATATTTCTGTCCATGCTCACCCTGAAATGCTCTGGAGTTTTACTGAAACTCTGGGGCATTCCCCAACGTTACACAATGTGGAATAAAACTGGGTTCACCTGTGTTTTGGGTAGGGGATTTCCTTAGATTGTTTAGATTCCCATGAGTAACTTCTGTTCTAAATCAAGATTTTGGGCCAGTGCAAACAAGTCCTAAGATTTTTTTTGCAATGCACTTCACTGACAAAGATAACACTTCCTCACAACATTCTCATGACAAAATGTCAAATGTGAAAAGTGAATACATATGTGCCTCCTTGTCTCTGCAGGTCTCCCTAGAAAGGGTTTCAATTATCATTATACTGTGATCATGCTCATCTTCGTGTTCTTGTTATTGGTTTTTGTTGTGTATTGTTTGAGTGAGTTCTAAGGCTGCTGTTTTATACCCTTACGGTTTATTTAATTTTGTTTTATTTATATGTTATGCTTTGTTATGCTTTATTTTAATCGTGTTTTTGTTTTAATTGATTGTTTTGTTTTGATGTTCTGTTGACATTTTAAAAAGTTATACTGTAGGTTATTTGTGGGTCCAATGAGATACAACACTAATTACACAACTCTTATACTGAATGCATAGGCCCCATCTACACTAACTCTTTTCTGCAGTTTCAAACCACTAATGAAGAAAGAGGTTTGACTGTGAAGACAATTACATAGGAAATGTGGAACAACTTTGAGGCCCAGATGGTGATTACACAAACCACAGACATGGGTGCACATTAAGAGCTTTGTTGTGCATGCTTTTGTGAGAGCTAATACTTAGAGGACAGGAAAATAATTCAGAGAGATACTGAACTTGGCCAAAACTAATAAAATACATGTTAACAGGGATAATTGCACACATCAAAGCAGAATAATAGGATGGGTGACATTTGGCTTGAAAGTAGAACATATGAAAAGGATCTAGGTGTCTCAGTAGACCACCAACTAAACAGGATACAACAGTGTGATACAGCTGTGAAAAAAGTCAATGCTATTGTAGTGTAAAGCATTGTCAAAATGAAAGAAAGTAGTATTGTCACTCTATTCTACTTTTCTGCATCCAACTCTGGGCACAGTCCAGGAAAGATATTGACAAGCTTGAACATGTCCAGGGGGGTGTAACCTAAATGGTCAAAGAGCTGGAAACTAAAACTAAGGAGGAACAAATTAGCTAACTTGGTATATTTAGCTTAGAAAAGAGATTATTGAAGTGACATAATTATTGTTTAAATATCTGAAGAGATGTTATGAAGATGGATCAAAAATCTTTCTCTGATTCTCCAAAGACTAGAAAACAAATCACTGGATTCAAATCAGAAGAAAAATATTCCAGCTAAATATTATGAATAATACTTTTATTGTAAGAGTGTTCAGCAATGAAACAGACTGCTTCAGAGAGTGGTGGAGGTCTTTAAATCAAGCTTGAATAGACAACTTTTAGGGATGTTTTAGTTTTGTATTCCCATTGTAGGGGATTAGACAATATGGCCCTGTGATTCTATGGGCCCAAAACCTGTGGTAGGTTCCAAACAATGCCTCAGGCTAATCTGGTTTAACACAGAGTAAACCTGGATTTTCTAGTTTGCTTCAGGTGAAAAAAAACTGTCAATAGTCCAGACTGTGTCCATAAGGTCTGGATCTTTGCAAGTGTTGGCCTGTGTAGATTGACTCTCAGAACCACCTTCTGAGATTCAAAGAATCAATCCCCATTGCCATCCCAGTTTTTTGAGCTCCAGGAGTCTGAAGAATCAGGATGACACTGCCATCCTCCTCTATCAGCACCCCTGATTCCCCCCAAACTTACAGGAGAGCCCTGCCTTTGTCTGCAGGTCTCTCAGAGTAAGCTCCTGTGCCAGGAGCTTTGGAGAGGGATATCCCCTCCCATATCCAAATCTCCTGATGTGTCATTTTGGCGTGACAGGTATATATATATATATATATATATATATATATATATATATATATATATATATATAGACACACACACACATTCAAAAGCAACAGGAACTGTTATCCATATTTAATATGTCCTGCAAAATATTTGTCATGTAAGGATTGATTTAATGTTACCAACACAAAGTCCTCAACCTGCACTCAGCTACTTCCGGAATATAATATAAGCTTCTTATGTCTCAACCAATTGTAACTTTTATACTTCTAACTCTGCTAAGTTAATAAACAGACAGATTTACAAAAGGCCTTGTTCTGCTTTTCCAGGGAAAAAAGAGCTGAGAGGAGAATACTAGGGATATGAATTACTTCTCTTTCTAACCACGGTCTCCAGAGGAGAAATCTCCTTGCTTCTGGCAAGAGATAAAAAGTCCCTTACAAGGATACAAATGTTTGATTCAGATGTACAACTTTTTCTCTAGGATAGAATGCACTAGAGGAAATGGTGAATAGGTGGTCTATGTACATTTTCAACAGATTACTGAAAAAATATTTTTTTAAAAAAGCAACAGAGAAAGTAAGAAAAATTAAAAGCTTGGAGGAAAGTGATTCCCAGTACACCCACTCCTGCAAATGTCAGAACATAAACAGCTAAAGGAGAACATAAGAGACAATCATAAGGAACGATTTAGGTCTCTAAGGAAGAGCTCTACAAGAACACAAGAAACAGATTTAAAGAGGTCTCCTGGGAGATGGTATTTCTAAAAGGACTGGCATAGTAAGAGGTTACCAGTCATTTTAAGAATGTGGCACATATATGTTTCACACTGTGACTGAATCAAGAATCTCACCTCCTGAAACATGTTTTTCATCTTTGACACAAGTGCCATCTAAAGAGCCAATGGAATAACAATTACATGGACGGCATGGGTTGCGATCACCTGGCAACACCTGTGAAAGCAAAGAAGAGGCTATAAGGTTGCAAACCAAATCTCTTCATAATGCATCCCAACAAAACTGGGAAACACAAACACAACTGACATAAACTTTATGTAAATGCAGATCATGTCACAAAATCTAATTCCTAAGCTGTCTTCTCATTGTTGATGACAATAATATTTCTCTGTTCTGGGAAACAACAGGCCTCTACTTTCAGAAAAGTCATGTTTAGCAAATTTGGGAGTGAAATATTAGTTGAAGGCCCAGACCCCTTCAATGAATTCTTTTGTATCAACAACATTTATTTTCATATCCTTTTGAATGTTCCTTTTGGAGATTTCTTACTGAGAAAAGCAAGTAAGAATTAAAATTTAACCTTAATAAAATGGCAATCAAAAGTCTGTCTATTCCACTTAATCATCTGCCACCTGTTACTGAAATGATCTTTTGACTACTGAAGGTAGACTGGTGCATACTTTACCCCTTTTTGTCTGAAATACCCATCAATGCAGGTTTCGCAGTTGATGCCAGCAGTGTTCTGTGTGCAGTTAATGCACACTCCACCCCCGACATATTCCCCATGGATATTCAAACTCTGTTTTTTGTCTGCCACAGTCTGATTATAGAAACACTCTTCCGCTTTCCCATGACAATTGCAGGCTGAAAAAAAAGGAAAGGAAAGGAAGTATGTCTGCAAACATCACATTCAGTTTGTAGATGTGTCGAAATAACATTTTTACTAAAATGTTAACAATATTGTTTTATCATTTTGACATGAGTTCTGTACATATTTGGAAGGTGGGGGATTGGATCAATTCACAGAGGGTGCTACCCCCAAGTTATTCAATTAATGAGTAAATACAGGAAAGTTATTAAAGCAATCTTCAGATATTTTCTTTTTCAATTATTCTGTTAGCAAAGTGACAATGCCCCATTTGTTTCCTAGCCAATGTCTTTTCCAGCTATTTTCAGATGAGTACAAACATACACTATTTTTTAAAATACAAACATCCAATATTGGCTAATAGAAGGTCACTGTTTATAGAAATTATGTTGTTACTATTCTATTGTTAAGAAATTGTTGAACTATTGTGATAAAAGATAAAGGTTTTCTTCTGACATTAAGTCCAGTTGTGTCCGACTCTGAGGGTTGGTGCTCTTCTCCATTTCTAAGCCAAAGAGCCGGCGTTGTCTGTAGACACCTCCAAGGTCATGACTGCATGGAGTGCCGTACCTTCCAGCCAGACCAGTACCTATTGATCTACTCACATTTGCATGTTTTCAAACTGACTGCTTTGAAATACTACACAATAAAAATGTAATTGTTCACAGTTATTTATTAATATTCATTAAATTTAGTATGTGCTGTATAAATGCACAGGAGAAATTGTTAAAAGCTTTTAAAAAGGACAACAACACACCCAGGGTTAATGATTCGTAATTTTTGCTGTTTTCATCACTTGGATGTGTTTAAATCTATTCCACTGAAATTCACTGAATAGTAAAGTATCCTATCCATCTAAAGAAAAGGTGTCTTAAAAAGTTCAAACCCTCACAGAAATTTTAATATGTTTATTGAAATGGATGCAATCACTAGCTCAGATGTATGCATTTTCTGACAAATAATATGTTTATTTACATTTTTCAGTTAGCACTTCCACAGAGCGAACAAAGAATTTGCAGAAAACCATTCATCCAGCCTGAACTTGGTATGTCATAATGAATATGTAGATCATCTCTTTGTTTCAACTACATTCTCCCCCCCAAAGCATCTAAGGTTTTCACTACCATGTTCTAATTTTTGTTCAGTTACCTTCACACTCATATTTGACAAGGAAGGTCCCGGCTTGCCAAGGCTTCTGATTAAATCCAGGGCAGCACCGATCACAACTTTCTCCACATGTGTTATGCTCACATTCACAGGAAGACCGCTATTTGCATTATTAAACAAAAAAGAGGTTAAAACCCCATGGCACCTAAGAACAGAATATTCTGGAATGTAAGAAAATATTACTTTTGTGTCTGTTATGTAGAATTCTGGTATCAAGCTGGGATATGCACATAGACAAAGGGTATCTGGCATATTTGCCCTGAAAGCTAGCAGCAACTTGAGAGAAATCTACTACTCCAGGGTGAAGGAGTGCAGGGAGAGGATTTTCACCCCCACTTAATCTTTCATGACAATCCTGGTGAGGCCAGAATCAACATCTAGGATTGTGCATTAGTTGCATCAAAAGCAAAACACAATTTACATGCCCCAGCCTCTTCCTCATTACTGACATTAATATTTTGATGTGGCAATTGTGCCAAGCAGAAGGATATGGCACAGGGTGCATATATATTGTAGAGTTAATGCCGTTTGACACCACTTTATCTGTCAAGGCTCAGTGCCATGGAATCCTGGGAATTTAATTTGTTGAGTCTCCAGAAAGAGCTAAAAACATTATAAAAAACAAGTCTATTGATTTCAACCATTGAGTCAGTGTAATTAAAGTGGTGTCAAACTGCATTAATTCTACTGTGTAGATACACCGTAGACCTCCAATTATCCTGTCTTCTCACCTGTGGAATATCCTTCTAACTAAGTTTAGACATCTTCCTATATTTCTCCAGTTGTATTTGCCACAGAATTTTATTTTCAGACAAACATTTTCAGCCTCAGTTTGTTTTCAACTATTGAATACCAGTATAAAAACATTACTATGGAGTATTTCTTAAAATTCTGCAAATAAATGCAGTAGGTAGGAAGGTAAGTAAATTGCAGTAAATTGTAATTAAGAAAATGAATGAATCAGCAGGAAACCACTTGCCACAAATCTTTTGCTTAGAGTTGTACCTAGTTGTATTGGGTATTGGGTTATTGGATGACAATTGCTTCAGACCTCATTTACACTGCCATATATTCCAGTTCAAATCAGATAATTTGCATTCAGAAACTGGATTGTATGGCAGTGTAGATGGGGTCTTAGTCAACTACTCTGTTTAGAGTTCAAGATTTTACTGTTATTTTAACCCCATGGCACCTAAGAGTACTGAAAGTGAGGTTCCACAAGGTGCACTCCAAAGGAAAGTATCCTACACATAGAGTAATAACTGATGATTTCACCTTAGGCTCCCAGTGTGCCATAAGCATTTATACTTGTCAGTTTCAATATTTAAGAAGGAGGATTATGCTTTCCCATTTTTAATTTTCAGGGAGTTTTAAAGAATACATACATTTGTAGCGAGACTCAGTGGACAGGCCTTTGCGTGCCCATAACAGATGCACATTCCTCCCACGGAGATATCTTTTACAGAATAGTAATACTGCAAATAAAAACAAAAATTAAACAATAAATTATTTATTACATCACAGATTACGCATAAAAATAGTTATCTATTTTCTTTTCTAACAGCAAGGGATGGGGAACAAAAAGATTTTAACTGAAATGAAACATATGGCAATTTACCTCTATTAATGTTAAGGAAAACATGTCAATTTATACTGCACATATCATACCACGTCTTGCTACATTGGGAGCCCACCCTTCATCCCAAGATTCTTTGTTTCACATCCCAAAAATTTATAATTTAAGTTCAGCAACAAGACAACCAGTATTGTGTAGTGGTTTGAGCATTTGATTATGACTGGAGACCAGAGTTAAATAACTTGCTCAGTTACAGAAAACCAGTGGATAACCTTGGGCAAGCCTTACAGCCTGAACACCAGAATATCTTGTGATAGTATCATCTTAAGGGAGCAATAAGTTGGAACTGACTTGAAGGCACACAATATTAGAGAGAGAGATTGATAAATTTTGTCTGGTGAGCTTCATGGCTAAAAAGAGGTCTGAATCCCAACACTTCATCATATGTATGAAAATCTACTGAAATTCTACTGAGCCATTCACTTAAGGCACTGCAACCAACTGTGTTCATTACATGACATTGCCTTCAGGTGTAAGGAAGACCATTAAATCCATCTCTAAAGTTTTTGAAACTGCTATCTTTTCCTATGGTTTCAGAACTGGTTGGCAAGTGACTATTTGGTGAATTATCTGGATAGAGATAGCCAAAATGGCCAATTCTCGCATGTGATGGCATTTGTGTTCTCAGCTTTAAAAGGATACAATTACACAATTTGTGGGAGGAGCCTAAATGCTCCTCTGAGGTAAAGCTCCACCATTACTTTTTGCTCAAATTATTTAAACTTACAACAGTGCCCAAACCTATGATGAGAACTGTCATAAAACATGGCCAACCATAACCAGGAGCAGGGATATGGGATACTGCAAGTTGTAGCTCATGAACTAGGGAATGGGATGAGAGTGCCGTGCTGTCATTAGTTGTGGACCATTGTGGTTAGACATTCTCAAAGGCTTGTCCAAACATCCAAGTCTTCAATTGCAACAGACTAGGGTTCTTTATCAAACTGCGACTCCAGGTGTTTTGGATATCAGCTCCCAGAAATTCCAGCCATTTTATTAACTGTTAGAAATTGTGGGAGCTGAAGTCCAAACTATCTGGTGGAGTACAGTTTGAGAAACTCTGATGTATGCTTTTTACAGTTTCTCCCTATGTTTTTTTAAGAAGGAAAAGAGGGAATTGGTGAAAACTGTTCTTCCTATTCTTCAATAAGACCTGTACTTGATTTCAGGTCCTTCCCCATATAAAGTAGCAAACTTGGATCAACACCAAAATTAGACACAACCCATGCACCCTGTATAAATATTTAGTTATTTATTTGAGATATCTTGTCGCTAAGACTTCAAAGATATGATGGATATGATGATTCAGAGGTTCTTGTTCCCTAAAAATGAAACTTTTTTTCTCTGCCTGGGATCAGAAGGTATGGTTTTCTTTGCATTTTCTCTTGACAGTGTTCATCAGAAAGGAGAAGAGGACAAGAATAAGAGCAATAATTTGAAGAATTTCCCACAAGTTCTTCTACTGCCATTACACACATGGTGTTCACAATTCTCTATATAGTTATGCATGAATTGTTTCAGTAGTGAAAATGATGGGATTTTAAGGCTGGGAGCGGGGTTCGAACTTGGTTTTATAATGCTGTTTTATGTGTTTTATGTGTTTTATCTGGTTTTATCTTGTAAACCACTCTGGGCTCCAGAGAGAGCGGTATACCAAATCGAATAAATAAATAAATAAATAAATTTGGGGGGCAAAATATTGGAATTGCTCCTGTGAAGGCAAAAAACCAAATTATACAGATTCAATTTATAAAAAATAAATAAATCTCACTTCAAGTTGTTTCACTTCTGTTCTTAACTATGAGTTTTTTGTAAATCAGTTGTATGTAACTTGGGAACTGCCTGTATATATAATTTGGTGTTGAGACTTTGGTTCCATCTCCAAAATATGTGAAATCCAGAACACTTTTGGTTGCAAGAATTTCAGATATGGGAAAGTTAATCTGTAGCTATATTTTTAATTGGTTTTAAAGTTATGGATAGTGTAATTATATTTCTAACCTTAGCTATTCTTCAAGCTTTCAAAATTTACAGATTTCTTCACCTGTTTGTCTGTCCCTTTAAATTGCCTATAGACACCATGAATTTCATAAGGTTTTCTCAGGCAATACAAAGTCAGAATTGGTTTTCTCGATCCTTCCTCTGAAATATAGCCTACAGCAGCTGGGATCCATCCCAGAAGTTGCTCTCACAAGCTGTGAATGGGTAACTGGTGGGGAAAGGGCTGCTTTGCATTTTAGAATGCTGTTACGTAATAACCAAATAAGATCACGTTGAGAGAAAGGCAACAACAGTCTGACTCGGAATACAATACCTAGAAATGCTTATGGTGGAAATACATGTCAAAATAGAAAATTAATAAATACTTTTGTAAAATGAGGAGGGATCCATAGGTGGCTATAATCCTAAACTTTCAGATTAGTTTGAGAATGACATAGCCCCAGAAATGCTCCAATCAAAGGTCTCAAAAATGCCCTTTAAAATTGACTTGTTGAAACTGGCTTGTTACACCTATAAAGTAAGGCCTCTGAGTTTCCTTATCTTCACTTCTTCCATCCAATTTACTTGCTACTGGTAACTGCTTTGCTCACAAGTTGCATCCAAGTTCTGAAATTGGTCTCTTCTTCACCAGAGGAGCTCCCCACCGAATATCAGTATCTTTATCAAACATCTATTAATAGATGGGGTGCTCTGAGGGCACTTCCAGGCAGGGCTTAAACCCACAATGAAGCCGGTTTAAGAAATCCACTTCACTGTGGGTTTCAGTTCCCATGCCCTTCCCCAAACCCCAGGCTTTATGGGGAAGGCCCTTCTGGTAACTACCAGGAGGGCATGGAACACCCCCCCCCCAGCTCTTAAAAGAAAAGAAAACTTACGCCTCTCTAGCAGCAGGCCTCCTGCCACATAGAAATGATGTACCAGGAGGTGGGGGGCAGGAACAAACCCCCCACCTCCTGGCGCATCATTTCTATGTGCAAGGAGGCTTGCATAATAGCGGCCCGGTAAGTTTTCTTTTAATTTTAAGGACTTTGTGGGTAGGGGTGTACCCTTTCACTTCTCTGGGTGTATGGGGCCCAATGAAGTGAGGAGGGAAGTGGGGACTGACCCCTCGGTAGTTCTGAGACTACTCATGGGTAAGTCCCCACAGGTGGCATACCCCATTAGACCCGGGCCTTTTGGGGAGTCTAATAGGGTATAAAATTAATTGGAGACAAAGCATTAATTCTCTTTTACTGGAGATGTCATTTGGGCCTTGTCTGGAAGGGCCCCGAATCTTAGCCTAATGTGTATATAATTTATTCATACACATCTCTACTTAGAACTACAACCATAGAACAGTGGTTTTCTCATAGCTGTTATGGTAAATGTCATCATTTTATGAACCATGAGATGTTTATATGTTCCAGTTTATATGTTCCAACTTTTTCTAGGAGGACTGGCACAGCACAAATTTATTTTGATCTATTGCAAAAAAGACAAACAGTAGTCACTAATGCATATACTGTGTTTAAGGTATACTTTGTGAAAGAAACGAAGCATTCTTGATCTCAAGATCGTTTATTTTAAATAGCCATATTTCTAGAGATGATAATTTAAAACAATACTTTAGCACTCACCCCTCCCGCAACTAGATGCTACAATCCAAAGAAGCTTTTAGATGAACACAAGGAAACAGCATTGAAGAACTTTTCTCTGTACTTTCCTCTTAGATGAGACAAGTTTTATTTTAAAATGAACTTTGGCTTCTCTCATTATGGTGAGACATGCACACAAAGTACAGAGAAAAATTCAGCTGCATGATTTTTAATAGCCGGCTAGCCAGATAGCCAGATACATAGATTTTAAGAAATTATTAGCTAGCTTTTCACAAAGCTAAATAAGGCATGTCCAGAAACTGTCATGCAAAGCTTCAACATGTTAAATAGTTTGAAGTTTGTGCAGCCATTAAAATATGCTCTTCAGAAGGAAAAGAGTGTTCTTTAGAGTCATGTGTGGAAAGTGGGCCCAAGATGCTCATCACAGAATCTTCTGTAGTCTTAAGAATCTTACAAGTACATCTTCCAATTGAATGCATATACAAAATTAAAGTCTGCATGTGTACTGGTGTTTGTGTTTTAAAAAGATATCATTGAATATCAAGGTCAGGATTGTCCATTGGATATACCCGGTAGTTCTGATTTTCTATGTATGGTTGTAGGAATATTGAAAAATACTGATAGGAAGAAAATCAATTTGTTTGAAATGTGGTGCTGGAGGAGTATTCTGCATTTTTGGTCTAGCAAAAAGATAAATAAAAAGGTTCAAGAGCAAATCAAGCCCGAATTTTCCCTAAAAGCCAAATTAATTAAATAGGGAGTATCCTCTTTCAGATGTAGAAAACAACCTGTTAGAAAATATAATAATGCTTGGTAAGGTAGGAAGCAATAGGAAAAGAGAAAGACCTTATAAGCAGATAAACTCAATCAAGAAAGCCATGGCCACAGGTTTGCTAGACCTTCTTATCAGAGCTGTTGATAACAGAAAATCAGTTCTCTTATTCACAGGTCTTCCATAATTAGAAGTCACTTTGATGGCAATTATCAACAATAATATACAGGCATGAAAACAGTAAGTGCACTTTATAATTTGAATTCAAGCTGAAACTATTTTATAAATTAATTTTGATGATTCCGCCCTTGAGAGCCACTATGATGTTGAGGTTTGAGCAGGCCCAGATTAGGCTCTTCGGCCGCCCGAGGCCAAGACGCCCTGTGCCGCCCCCCCCCCCAGGGTGCAGAAAGCCACGCCCCCAGGGTGCAGAAAGCCACGCCCCCAGGGCGCTGCTGCGCATGTGCTTCCGTCCACCTCGCACCTTCCTTTCGGTCGCGGGAGGAGGAGGAGGAGGTGGACGGAAGCCGCATGGCTCTGCTCGTGGGGCTTCCGTCTGCTGCCGCCTCCTCCTCCCACGACTGAAAGGAGGGCGCGAAGAGGAGGGCGGGACTTCCCTTCATCCTCCTCGCGCCTTCCTTTAGGTCGCGGGAGGAGGAGGCGGCGGCGGACGGTCCGGAAGCCCCACGAGCAGTGCCATGTGGCGTCTGTCCACCTCCTCCACCTCCACCCGCGACGGCAAGGAAGGCGCGCGGAGGATGAAGGGAAGTCCTGCCATCCTCCTGGCCGCCTGGGCTGCCCCCTTGCAAAGGAAGGAGGTGGCCAGGAGGAGGAGGAGGAAGGGAAGCCCACTGGCGGGCATGCGTGCGCATGCATGCATGCCCGCCGGTGGGGCGGAGCTTCCCTTCCTCCTCCTCGCCGCCTCCTTCCTTTGCAAGGGGGCAACCCAGACGAGGGGAGGGCGCCAATCCCTCCTCCCCGCCCCCTCACAGCGCTCTCCCCCCGCCCTCTCCCAAGGTATGATGACTCTCTTGGAAGAGGGCGGGGGGAAAGCGCTGCGAGGGGGCGTTTTTTTTATAAAAAATGTTTTCGGGGGGTCGAATCTGCTGCCCCCCAAAACCTGCCGCCCGAGGCCATGGCCTAGTCTGGCCTCATGGGTAATCCGGGCCTGCAGACCAGAGTTCAAATCCACATTCAGCCATGGAAACACACTGAGTGACCTTAGACAGGTCACACACTCTCAGCCTCAGAAGAAGGCAAAGGCAAACTCCCGTTGAACAAATCTTGCCAAGAAAAACCCATTATAGGTTCATCTTATGCTAATAGTAAGTTGGAAATTATTTGATAGCACAAAACAACAACAGCAACAGCAACAGCAGCAATGCTGTCCTTGCTGTACAGGGAAGGTCACATGAATCAATAGACATGTAGAGCAATAAATAGTCAAAATAATCTGATTTTTGTGTCAATCATCTACCCCAGACTTCTGCAAAGTTTAACTACCATGTTTGTGATGCTTTTTACAAAACAAATCATTTCATAAAAAATTCAAGCAAAATATTTCATTTAATCTATTTAAATTTAATTTGCCATACTAATGAGCGAAGGAAAACAAAAGAACAAAGACACGCAAGAAGCATTTTAAAATGCCACAGTTTGGTTTTTAATGTTTATTTAAATGTCTGCATTTCTACTCATGACTAGAAACGATGAGAGTGAAAACTGGATCAGCTTGGAAACAGAGGTGCGTGTGTTCAGAGAAACCTCTACATCTCCTAGTACGTACTCTAATAATCTAGGTAGATTATACAGAGCAAATGGTTGGAAACAGGTCAGAGAGGATTAGTGTGGCAGAGAAGCCACTAGATGCAGAATAATGGCATATTTTCTTTTACTTTTAAAATTCTTGTTTTCAAAAACCACAATTTTCCAATGGGCTCAATGAGAAGGAAAAAGAGTACATTATGGCCCAGGCATAGTATAATCCTAGGACTTATAAAGAGTACAGCAACTCCAGGCATGGTGTAATCCGATGGATGGCCCATAATATAATGGCACCTCAGAATATCATAGTGAGCATCCCTTACTGTTCAGAAAATGAGTCTTCAAGTGTGTACTCATCTGTTCCTGTACATAGAAGGAAAATGGATATGGCAGATCCAACATTCTCCAGATCTTCCCTGACATGGGGCCGGAGAGATAGCACAGCGGTAACAACAGCTGTGCTGGCAATCTGAAGATCTGAAGATTGCAGGATCGAATCCCGGGCTGAGTTAGACGCCAGCTGTAAGCCCTGTCTACTGTTTACCCAAGCAGTTCAACAGCCCAGCTGTGAATTAACAACAAATTGGGGACCATAAAAGTGGGGAAGGACTTGTGCACAGACTTGTCTGAAATAGGCTGACGGAGAAGGGAGCGGCAGAAGTGGTGGAAACAAGAGACTCCTGTCATGAGGATGGAACAACAGCACCCCCTTGTGACGTGATGGCGCAATGACGCAGGGACATAACAACAATGATGTAATGGAGCATTCACACCCGATGACGCCCACCTGTATGACGCAGCCAGGAAAGAAGAAGTCCTTCTAAAAACTGCATTGTATTTGTCTATGTGTAATTGTATGTCTTTCCGACAGGGACTGTCTGTCGTATGTGTATTGTAATCCGCACTGAGTCACCTTCGGGGTGAGAAGAGCGGAATAGAAATAAACAGTATTATTATTATTATTATAACCATTCTTGCCCATCTTGCTGTCAATGCACAATAAGTCTCAACATTTGCAGTACAGAAGACATTTCTTTTCCCCACTTTCTTTTTCTTTCTCCCTGCATTTTACTCTCTATGGCCGTAGAGCAAAACTACTCCTGTCCCTCAGATGTCTTTCCAGGAGCAACAGGATGTCAGAATAACTTAGGTGGAGTAAAAAATAACTCAAAAAGTTAGCTGAATAAGTAAATCAAAATTTATTCACACAATGTAATTAAAAGGAAGAAAAGATAGACTAGGCAAGGATAGGAGCATCAAGAAAATAATATTTGATATGTATTTTGAAATAGTGATGGATTGTGATATTATTCTACCTGTGTCTGCAATAAAAACATATTTTAAAATGAAGAAAAGAAGACAAAGAAAACAAATTCAGTGAAGTACAACTAATGTGTTCTAAATGTGAGATACAAACAAATGCAAAGCTCCTCTTGAGAACTCAACATGATAACTCAACAGAATGAATTTTGAAGAAGGACACATGAACATACCAAAACCAATTGATATACTAATTTCAGTATGCCCAATTTTTCTGCATGTCATTCAAATAAATGTGTATGTGTACCGTTACACATACACATAATGTTTCCTACAGATAAGAAACTGAACAATCAAAGTGAAAACTGAAACTGAAGGTGATCCATCTGCCTGAAATATCTCCAAAGAATTCGCATAAAAAGAAAGATGTACAATAAGGAAAGCATCAGTTTGATGTGTAGCATAAGTACAAATAAGTAATGTGTAAGACACATTTGTTTTCAGAACTATTACAAACTTTAAAAAAAAACTCCAGTAGAGCCACTATTACCCTGAATCTTGATAAAGTATAGCACAGTGGCACATGAGATTGTACTTGCCCCCATAGTACCATGAACAGAGCCAGGCAATGAAATATACCTGGCTGCTATATGTACAGCCAACCTTAGGTGGTTGCCTATGTGCCCATCCCTTTCCCAGTTGCCCTGGCAGTAGGGTTATGTATAATGTTAGGTAGGTAAGTGTTGCTGCTGTCATTTCCTCCCCTCCTGTCCTCTAAGTGGGAATGTAAGGGTGCTTCCCTTTTCTCCTCTCTTGCACTGACAAGGGAATTGGATAGTTTCTATCTCCAATTCCTCCTTCTAAGGTTATCGAAGGGCCTCTTCTTGCACCAGGACATGGAGAGGGATTGCCACTTTTAATGTTGTCACATGGATCGCCAGAATCACTACGGGTCATGTGAAATCTGGCCAGTATCGTTGGGGGGATGTGAGATTCTCCCAAACTTTTTCAAATTGAAAATTGCCACTCTTGGTCTGAAAGATTTCCCCTTTCAGACCAAAGAAAATTTATAGGGACAGAATCTGGCCACATTAGCTCCTCAACTAGGATACATGATGATATCATTTGGAGTCGGCTATTTGGGGAAAAATGGATGATATAGCAAAAGTCATAATTCCTGAGCAACAGTCCTAGTCATTAGTATCAGTAGAAAAATAGAACTGCAAATAGGCATTCATGTATCTTTACTACGACTTACCCTTCTTGTAACAATTGGATCAATTTCATTGGGATCTTTGTGCAGAAGCATCATCAAATCAGCATTCAGTGTCCGTATCCTCTGAAATCTCAGGCGGATGTAGCGAGCTGAAGTGAACTCTAGAAGGGCTGGTGAAGGGTCATCTGCACTTGGTCGTCCATTGATCAAAGATGTATGAATCTATAAAGCAGGATAAAGAATGGGTTTGGGTTACATGACCATTTCCACTCTTTCCAAGCCACCAGGGCTGTAGTTTTGATTGAACAGGTATTGTTCTAACATGTAGCAAAGTAAGAAAATAAAATGTGCAGTAGGAAATAGATTTGTGCAGTTGGCTTATATGATTCAATCAGGAACAAACCTATTACATAAAACAAATCAATGAGAAAAAAATAGATAGAAATAGAAAATTCAAAATATGTTGATTACCTTTATAGCCTTATATTAGTATAGTATTACTGGAAGTAACTACCTGGATACTCCCTCTATGGCCAAGGAAGAAACACACATAAAAATAATGTTTAGCTGCTTTGGATCCAGTTGTGCTGTTGCAGACATTGCCACTAGTATCCAGCACTCTTTTTGCCAGGGGTTGCTGACACCACTGTGATCATGACTTGATTTTTACTGAATCTGGTTCAGTCCAAAATGCCATCTCACTTTGGGGTCAGTGCCAATATATGTTCAAACAATATTTCAGTGAAGCTATCTCATGTCCCATTCTACAATTCACTACATGTGGTTTCATACAATGATCCTGGCATGGGGCTCCACCTCAGGATTGCTACCTGAAACCACATGCAGTGAATTGCAAAATGAGTTGAGAGATGGCCCCTGATCTAGGTCAGAATCTTTGATGGTTCCCTTACCTAATGCTAAGATTAAGGGCAGCACAATGCTCGACAAAATTTACAATAAGATTAGTCATTTTAAAACCGTGGTCTCTCCAAATGAATGCCTGGGGCCAGATGTGGCCTTCCAAGGTCATTTACCCACCACCCACACTAAACTTTATACTTAGGGTCACAATACATTTGAAATGACTTGAAGACACACAACAAGAACATTTCTAATTACTTTTATTATCTCATCAGCCAAAAGCAGACCCACAGTTCCCTTTGAAATACTGGTAAAATTGGTTAAAATTGTTCTTTATTGTTATTTAATGTTTTTGCACTACAAATATATGTACAGTATGCATAGGACAACAGTCTGAGAGACTGTTTAAAAAGATTGAGGATCCTGGATTAAAATGATGACATAAAAGTAATAGGGGAGCCTGGCAATGAAAGAAGCTGCTAAACACCTGTGACACAGCCTAAATAATTGTGATCCCAATGTAGAGAGTGCATTTTGCCTTGTCTACTTATGCAAGCCTGTGCCAACAAAAGTCAAAGAAACCGCCCACCCAGTAATCACTTTCTGTCACATGCCATATTTTTAATTGTGTTAAAAGTATGAATGGTGATTAATCACAAAGATTGGTATGATGACAGGATAATATAATGTGAGTAATAAAACAATTAATTTTAGTTGGATGGACAAAGCAAAAGTCAATATTTAATAAAGGCTTCTGTTGTTCATCTTAGCTGGCTGATTGCCAGGTTGCTCCTCCTCCTAACTCCGGGCCTCCAACCTAGAGCCCTGTCAGTCCCCCCTCGCCTTGTGGGGCCATATCAGGTAGATTTTGGAGAAGTGGGCGTGGCTGACTTACCAGCCACGACGGGTTGCGGAGCAGCATTGCCCTCCCGCCATCTTGTTGCCCGGGGGAACTTCTTCCTCCCAGAAGCCCCCCGGATGGCGGGAAGGTCTCCCGCCATACAGGCCAGCCGGCCAATGAGGGGACTGGCTTCGCCCTGCCCCTCCCTGTTTCTGGCTGGCTCAGATTTCCGCCCGGGCAGGTATCTTGTGCTGCCCGGGACTGCCTGGCCTCATTGGGAGGCAGGCTGTTTTTAAGGCAGGCTGTTTTTGCTCAATTTTAGGAGCACAGTCCCTCTTTCCCCTCCTCCTCCTCCTCCTCTCCCTCTCTCTCTCTCGATATAATGGTGTGTGCTGCTGCAATGTACTCTGTTTTTTTGCAGAGCTACTTGCTACGGGGAGAGAGAGAGAGAGAGAGAGAGAGAGAGAGAGAGAGAGAGAGCTAGTTGAGCCTGTAGCAGCTGTTGCAGACTTCAGGAGGCCTTCCTTCTCCTCTTGGTTAGGAAAGTCGGATTGAGAGTTTGAGGCCTGGACGAGGAGGTGACGGCTTGAGTGGAGCGGCGGCAGCAGCTTCAGGTCGGTAAGGGCCCGGTCCAGGCCTCGCCTGGTCTCAGTGGGGGGAAGGCACCTTGCTCTGTTCCACAAGCCCTGCTGGGTTTTTCCCCTTCCATCCCCGGTCGGGACCTCCCTTCCTTGGCTGCCGCCCCTGCCATTTCCCAGGGGAAGCACGCCTTGCTTCCTCTCCCTTGCCTGCCTCTCTACCTGGGGCCCGCCAGGGCCACCCACGTGCTGCTCCCTCAGGCTTGCGGGCCTGCCGCTCAGCTCCTGCAGCCCAGTCTCAGGCCTTTTGTTTTGGCCTGCCTTTGTTCTCTGCTTGGGGAGGGCTCGTTCGTGGGGGGAGATCCCTCCCCGGGGCCCAACTCCCCCCCCACACACACACCACTTGCCTTGGGCCCAGCTGGGCCCACCCTCCGTCCTGCTCCAGGCCCTCACCTATAGCTTCCAGGCCTTGCCGGCCTCCCGGTAGCAGGCCCCTCCTTTGTTCCCAGTTGGGGACGTTTTGCTGCTTGCTCTCCCTCCCCCCCCCCTGCATTCAGCCCAGAGGTGTGTGTGTGTGTGTGGGGGGGGGGGGGAATTCCCTTCCTTCCCCGGTGCCTTTTTTCTTTCACCTTATTTGTGGGGAGGCCAATTCAACTGCTTCACGAAGCCATACTACTTTCCAGGAAGCATGCAAAGAATAGGCAGCGACAGCTCTCCTGGTGGCCAGGAACTGAATCATTAAACAGCTGCTATTGCTGCTATCAAATAGCCTCTGACTGTCTGCATTCACATGTTCTGTGCTCATAGCATGCTATGTTCCTCGTGTTCAGCCCCCCCTATTAGTGTGGGGCACCCCCCCCCTGCTGGTGCAGACCACCATTGTGGCCATCTAACAGCCTCTGAGTGTCTGCACATACATGTTCTGTGTCCGAGGCATTGAATGTTTTTCCAACCCCTGTGCAGTTCCAGCCTCCGGTGCATCCCACCCGGACTTTGGTGCAGCTGGTGGCGAGTCAGTTGCATCATGAGCTCTACTTACTGTAGGGTCATGAGTTCGAATCCAGCCCGGGTTAGAGTGAGCTCCCGACCATCATATTGTGTAGATTGTTGTCAACCCTTGCAGCCCGAAGAAAGTCGCATTGTCCATCGCAACAGACATCAATATAATTTTACATCATTGATAACAGTCATTCAGGGCCACTTTGTAGGGAGGCCAATTTAACTGTTTACAAAGCCATATATACAGTATCTCCAGGATGTACTCAAAGAATGGGGGAGATTCCTCCCCCCCCCCCATGCCTGCCAAGCCAGGAGGCCCAACTTGCAGTTTGTCAACTCACAAAGGTGAGTAGATCAATAGGTACCGCTTCAGTGGGAAGATATCTGCAGAGTTGGAAGAGATCAGGTGGGGCCATTTAGTCCTACCCCTTGCCCTGCAGAATCAGACGGGGTACCAACGACATGTGTCCATCGGGCCATGGTGACCTTCTGGGAGGGAGCATCCACTGCATATTTATATACATGCATATGTGAGCAGCCCAACGGGTGCCGCTCTGGTTGATGCTCCTGCAATCACAACTGTTTATGCATCACTCTCACTGGAGCCCCCAGTGGCACCTCCGGTGTGAGAGCCCTGGCCATCCCATTGTCAGGATGACCTTCTTTAACTTTCTGGTGCCTCTTTCCTGTCTGGGTGCCCCCCCCCTCGCTTGCCCTGTGGTGCTAATTGTTCTTGTCCAGTTGCTGTTCTGTGTTTCAGGTTGCTTCAATCATGAAAAGCACAACCCAGAGGTCGGCCAGGCAGGAAGCCGAAAAAAAACAGATATGGCCTGCAGGTAGGAGCTTACAGCGCACCTCAAGGCAGAGAGTTCCACTGCGGAACAGAATCTACAGTCAAGCAGCTCTCATATGACCAGGGGAATCTCGATTCCTGCAATTTCAATCCATGGTCTTTTGTGCCCTAGTTTTCTGGGCAGCGGTATTCTGAGCTGCCCCCTCTGGCTTATGGCTTCCTCTCAGATTTATTCGAAGCTACCATGTCTCCTCAGCATTTTCTCCTGCAAGCTCCACGTGCCCAGTTCTCCAAGATGCTCCTCTTAGTGCATGGTCTCCAGACCTTCGTCAGTTTCCTTCATCGTGACACCTCCCAGCGTGAGGTCTTCCAAGTGAGGTCTTACCTAAGCTGAGGGGATGACACCATGACCCCCCCTTTCATTGCAGTAGCGGAAATTGCAACAAGCCATCGATCCATAGGATGCTATCTGGTTTCCAGACCTCCATCTCCACCCCTCAGGAGACAGTCACCATTGACCAGCGTCTGCCCCCTCCCCCAGGAATGTCAAGCCCCTTTGGGTGTCCTCCTGAGTTTATATAACTGACCTTGCTGCTGCACTGATTGGGGTTGCTTACTGGCCTTAGAGACATTCCCCTGCATTCATCAAGGACAGTTTCCAGAGAAGTCAGCTGGTGGACTAGCCAGTGATCTTTTGCAGCAAGACTTTGCCAGGATTCCTGCAATCACACCTCCTGATTTGCAATATTCCAGCCCAGTCATCCCGTGTCCATGGCATTCTTATATTATAATTGGCATCGGCAGTGCTATGGGCAGCCAATTCTATTGTTTGCATGCTCCTGCTACAGATTCATCCTCTGTCTCAGCTATGGAGTAGCAGCAATCCTTCGCTTCCTATGGTACAGTCTATCAGTGCATTGCCATGTTTTGTGGGTGACGGCTCTTCCTGCACAGTATTCCAACCGCTGCTGAGAGCTCAGGTCTCGTTATCCTGCTGATTTACAGCAATTTTTCATATTGCCGCTCTGTATCCAAGCTTTCGTCTGGTATTACTTTACTTTCTGAAGAATTTGCCCAGCAATTCACTTACTTGGGTGTACTCACCGATTTGCTCCTGAGAGGCCAATTATATGCTATGGGGTCCAGTATCTGTTGTTTGATTTCAATCTCCAAGGCTTCTAGAGCTAACAATTTTTGGTATTTGCCTTGGCCATGCCCAAGGGTTGCACCATTGTCCAAGTAACACCCCACTCTCTGAGGCAATTTTTTCAGAATTCACTTCCATGGACGTACCCTATGGATTTGCATCAGAGAGTCCCAGATGTTCCAGGTAGACCTGTGTCTTTTGTTTCTTTCTACATCCTCCTCCTGGCATTCACATATCCCAACCATTGGTATTTTGATTAGGCCATTCTCAGGGGTTACGTAATCAGCTGTGCCACATTCGAGCCTTTTGCACCTTTCTGGAGTGTGCCACCTGGACTTTGGCCTGTTCTAGCATCATCACCATTCCGGAGGTGTCGTGCGATTTGTCTTGATATGTTGCAGGCTAACGTCTCTTTCTCAGTGTAAGTAAGGAAATTACAAATGCATTGGCATGCTTCAAGGAAGACGGGTCTCCCCTCTCCAGTACCAGACTCAGGCCTCCTGCCCGCCCAGTTCCAACTAAGTTCCCGGCTGGGGAAGTAGAGGTCCGACATGTCATTATTCACCAGCAGAGGGTAAGGTCTCGGCCCACACCACAGTCGGTAGTTGGCTGGCATTACCTTCTTATGCAAGGTGGCAGGCTGTGCGGACCCTTGCCAGCCTTATAGGAGCAGGAACTCCTTCAGAGTTGGAACTAGCAGTATCCCAAGCCCAGGGACACCCTGTACGGCAGGTGCCCCCGGTCACACTAGTCCCTCTTGTCCATTGTCTATGTTCTCAGAGGGATTTACTCTTCTCATTATGTAGTCAACTTATTTTCTATGGTGTTCGCAACCGCGTTCTTCGGGGCCTCACGTTCTGGGGAAGTGGTGGCCATCTCCAGGACGGATCCCTCCGGTAGGGCCTTCCAGTGCAGAGATGCATCCATCCTTGGCACCTCCATGTCTGTACAGACCCTGAAATCCAAGACTGACCACAGGGGTATAGAAGTCAACCGGTCCATTCTAGGCCTTGAGAGGGAACTTGTGCCCTGCACAGGCGCTTCCCAGGTACCTTAGTGGCAGGGATCCATCCCCGGGCCCCCCTATTGGTGCATCGTAAGGGGACCCCCCCTCACCGGGTACCAGTTTATGTCAGTTTTCCGCAGGTCGCTCCAGGTATTGGGCCTGCCGCAGCAGGAATACGGATGACACTTCTTCGGGATTGGAGCAGCGACCGCCGCGGCAGCTGAAGGCATTCCCGTTGATGTTATCAAGGCCATGGGAGGATGGAAAGCATCTGCATACACCTCTTTCATCAGGCCGGGCCGCCTCCCAGAAGGCGCACAGGCTGCTGGTTTGTCTTTTTCTCACCCCCACAGGGCGGCTGCGGCCAAGAGAGCAGGTGCTCGGCACAAGCACGGCGTCACGGCCAGGAGGCCAGAGCCACGGTCATGGCTTCGCTTCCCGCTGAGATGGCCAGCGCACACTGCTAGTGGCAACTTGGAGAATGGCTGGAATCAGGGAGCAGTGGCTCCACAGCGGTGGCCATCGCATGAGGACTTGGCGGCTGCCAGTTATCAGTGTGCAACTTGGAGAATGGCCGGAGCAGCAGCTCCACAGCGGTGGCCATTGCATGAGGACTTGGCGGAGCAGCGGCTCCACAGCGGTGGCTATCGCATGAGGACTTGGCGGCTGCCAGTCATCGGTGTGCAACCTGGAGAATGGCCGGAGCAGCGGCTCCACAGCAGTGGCTATCACATGAGGACTTGGCAGCTGCCAGTCATCAGTTCCGCTTATTGAGGATAGGAATTTGGGTTGGCGGAAAGGGGCGGGGTTCTAGGATGCCTCCTCCCCCCCCCCTTTTGTGGCGTGTGGCTTGGCCCCTGGATCAGGTTGGCTTATCACCCCTTGGTTGTTAGGGGGGATAACGCCCAGGCCCACTGGGGTGCTGAGTTTCCCTGGACAGGCATTGGCCGCTCGCACCCCTGGCTTGCTATCACCTCAAGGCATTTGTGGGGGCCGTCTACCATGATCCAGGACCCAAGCATGGCCGCCAACCCCTTCGTTCCTGCTTTCAATAAACGAGTTGTGGCCAATTTTATCCAACCACTTATCCAACCAATGTGTCCGCATGTTTCTTGGCGCGAGGTGTGTCATGCTTGCACACGCAATGGGCGTGGCTGACTTACCAGCCACGACGGGTTGCGGAGCAGCATTGCCCTCCCGCCATCTTGTTGCCCGGGGGAGCTTCTTCCTCCCAGAAGCCCCCCGGATGGCGGGAGGTCTCCCGCCATACAGGCCAGCCGGCCAATGAGGGGACTGGCCGCCCTGCCCTTCCCTGTTTCTGGCTGGCTCAGATTTCCGCCCGGGCAGGTATCTTGTGCTGCCCGGGACTGCCTGGCCTCATTCGGAGGCAGGCTGTTTTTGCCGCCCACCCTCCCTACTCATTGCATTGTTGGTTTTGCTCTGTTTGTGTATCTGTTATTTATTGTACCATGTTTAGGACATTATATTGTGTTATGTTATTGTCGCAGCTCCGTGTCCGGCGTGTGGCGTGTGGCTTGGCCCCTGGATCAGGTTGGCTTATCACCCTTGGTTGTTAGGGGGATAACGCCCAGGCCCACTGGGGTGCTGAGTTTCCGTGGACAGGCATTGGCCGCTCGCACCCCTGGCTTGCTATCACCTCAAGGCATTTGTGGGGGCCGTCTACCATGATCCAGGACCCAAGCATGGCCGCCAACCCCTTCGTTCCTGCTTTCAATAAACGAGTTGTGGCCAATTTTATCCAACCACTTATCCAACCAATGTGTCCGCATGTTTCTTGGCGCGAGGTGTGTCATGCTTGCACACGCAACATCTTTTTGGTCCCTTTCTGGGATCTTGTGCAGCAAAAGGAAAATAGTTCTAGCAAATTGTACCAGTCCAAGCAGGGGAAAAAAACATTTAGAAGAGTGCTTCCTTCTTTCATGTATGTTTCTATTCTTACTCCTTCCATAATATGGAAATTCTGCTCAATCACTTTGTAAAATACATTCCTATGAACTATCATAAATCTGAAATAGGACAGCCAGAGAAGGTGGTACATTGGGTATGGGACAGTTTCTTTGCTTTCTTCACTGGGTTATAACTTTTAAAGTTCTCTGTGGGTTGGATCTAGACAATCTGAAAGACTGAACACTATTTCTTTCTAAAAGCTGGCTTTTATGGTTTTCAGGGAAAGATTTCTATTTGTCTCACCACCATCACAGATATGTTTGGTGCGTACAAGGGATACACCCTCCTTGGTGAGTTCTCTGAGTTGTGGAATCCTCTCCCATGGAACACACAGTTGGCCCACTATCTGCTCTCTCACTTGCAGGGGAAAACGTTGTTTAAGCAGACATTCGTCTTGTGCCATTGTTGGAGAAGAATCTCTTAATGCTGTGTGTGTACATCTTTTGGCTCTGTTTTAATGTGTTTAAAATGTTGCAATTTGGTTTTTAAACAGAATTGGATACATGTGTATCAAAGAGTTTCTAGCTATACTTTGTTTTTAGTTTAATGGTGAGTCAACTTGGGTCTCATGCTGGGGGAAAGCAGGAAATAGTAGATAGATAATTTTAAGGAGAATGACTGTGCATATAAATAAATGTACTGTATTTTCTGGCATATAAAGACTACTTTTTAACCCAAGAAAATCTTCTCAAAAGTCAGGGGTCATCTTATACGTGGGAGTTGACTTATACACCAGGAGTCGTCTTATGCACCGGGAGTCGTCTTATAGAGCGGGTGCAGAAACTTCCAATCTGAATTGGAGAATCTGTGGTTGCCACATATCATGGGGAAAGCTCAAAAATGGCAGTGGTCGCGTCCCTGCCGTATGCAGCTACTGTATGAAAGCATTAAGGGCGACACTGTACAAGTGCAGAAGAATAAAATCCATTCATAAGGATTCGTGGACTTAATGCAGTCCCGATGGTGAGGTGAAGGGGCACTTCACTGGGAAGGTGTAAGTTAAGGGCGAAGCAAACTGCAGGCGTCCAGGGCACCCGGAGTATGGAAAAAAGAGATAAAGTGGCTCTGGACCCAGAAAAACACTGCCCCACCCTTATATCCTATTACAGTACCTCCTCCTCTGCCTCTCAGATCTCGCTCCTGAAGACTGCAGTGAAATGGTGCAGATGTGCATGTGCGAGATCTGAGAGGCAGAGAAGGAGGTACAGTAATAGGAAAATTACCAAATTGAAATCAAATCTGATTTTTTTAAAAAATTTATTTGGCGTGCATTGGAAGTGGGGTAGTCTTATATAGCGAGTATATCCCAAACTCTATATTTTAACTGGAAAAGTTGGGGGTCGTCTTATATGCCAGAAAATGGTACGTACATTTTATGTTAGTGATGTCCAATAATCATTTTTACACCCACTATTCTCCACATTTATGATAAAGTTCTTGGTGATACCTATCAGGAAAAAAAGAGTTCACTTTGGGATAGATCATTAATTCCCAGCATGGTTTGTACTATTGTGATCCCATCTAAAAGCAAAGCACAGGACAATCTGTGATTGTATCTCTTTCTATTTCTGTTTTTAAACTAAAACCCATTCCAGCAAACCACAAACTAGATTGGGGCAGGAGTGCTACAGAAAGAAGCACTTAACTTTTTCTGCATTGTTTTTTGGATTAATGAATGCTTGCCAAAGCTGTTATTAGCACTGTGGAGGGAAAAGAAAAACACTAATGGCCTTGGATTGTTGAAGGCTTTCATGGACGGAATCATTGGGTTGCTGTGTTTTCTGGGCATTATGGCCATGTCCCAGAAGCATTGCCCTTCCTTCCTAGTTTGGCAACCAAAGGTTCAAGGTGGATGGGAGTGAGTGTCAATTCTGCTATAGTAAGGAGTAGACGGGTTAAACCACACCACATGCTACCCCGGTCTGCTTCCGTCTAGTATAAACCTCATACACATGCTCTCTTTCAAATCCAATCAAGAAATTCTATCACCACTTGTTTTCCTTGGTATTGGGCTTCTGTTTTTTTCTTCACATAAATACATGAGCCACTTCCTTTGGTCTTATGTTAAGGTTTCTGAATAAATTAGAATACACAAGAAAAAAATGAAGAATATCTAAATCTACTCGTCACTCATAGTAGCCAACTCATGACCTACCATAATGACAGAGTAATAATCTCACTCTGTGAAGCATAATGGCTGCTCTTAAGCTTTTGACAACTCTGATTTTAGATTTCTATTTTTAAAATGCATGCATATGTGCCTGTTTAAACCAATAAACCATATGGTAGGCTCATGAAGAATTTAACAAAACATGTTTCTCTTTTTTTATACTCACAGTTTTGGTATTTGAAGTAAGATACTTTGCCAGAAAATCCAGAGTATAGTCACTCCCGAGCTGTTTCTGGCTTATGGGGGGGAAAAAATCCCAGCTGTTTGGCTATGCTGCTCAAACTATTTAGGTTTCCTGCTTTCCCAAAGCACATTGATGTTCTTATCTGGGAGAATTTCCAGAGTTTAATAAAAAGGTTCTGGTCTTTAACCTAGATCTCATTTGTCCAAAAAATACCTTACACTTTCCTCAAAAAGACTAAGTAATATGGGCAAGACCACTCAGGCTTGGGCAGGTAAAGATGTCAATTCAAGATGTATGTCAGTGTGCATTAAAAGATTGCCCCACTGAATTAAGAATAAGTTTGGAAGCATCTAAAACTTACTATACAATGAAGATGGAGAAATCTGGAGATCTGCTTGATTGCTTTCCCAGTTTCTCTTACGATTACACATGGTAGTCTGAATCCAGATTTCTTTATGCCTTTATACCTCCATAGGCACCATGGCAAAAAGGTTAGTTGCAAAGATCTTAATTCCTATAGATTGTAGTATATGACATTCAAAGAGGGTCTAAAAATGTCCTCTGTTCTTCTCCCTTCATCTTGCTATATTACAAATTATACTTCAATTTACTTTAAATGTACCTTGTTCTAAATGTAACATGCTTTAAAAAAACAACAACTGAGCAACAAGAACTCTAGCAATTTCGTAAACCTGATGCACAAGTATGTTAAGCTATAGTTCCTATTATCTCTCGTCTGCATGGTCAATGGTCATGATTTCCAGAGATTGTGAGCCCAACATATTTTCAAGGTACCAAGCCTGAGCTGGGAGATACAAGACAAACATAAAAGATAGTAACTGAGGAGCCCCTGGTGGCGCAGTGTGTTAAAGCACAACTATAGCACAACAAGCTACTGAGCTTGTTGACCAAAAGGTCGCAGATACTAATCCGGGGAGCAGCGTGAGCTTCTGCTATCAGCCCCAGCTTCTGCCAACTTAGCAGTTCGAAAACATACAAATGTGAGTAGATTAATAGTACAGCTCCGGTGGGAAGCTAAAGACGCTCCATGCAGTCATGCCGGCCGCATGACGGTGGAGGTGTCTATGGACAACACCGGCTCTTTGGCTTAGAAATGGAGATGAGCACCTAACCCCAGAGTCTGACATGACTGGACTTCATGTCAGGGGAAGACCTTACCCTATCCATAACTAAGCATGATCATCAAATTAGTTATTCACACAACTTTAATAAGAAATTATGCTTTTAATTAAAATAACTCATGGTAAACATGTTGGTTATGAACTATAATGTTACACATAGTTTAGGTAGAGGAGGATAACTTTCTTTCAGGTGCTGTTCCCACACAATACCATTTTCATCCAAGGGATGTTCAACTGGACCCTCTCTTTGCAGTGTTTTCACCAGCAGCCAAAAGCTTTAAACAGTGCTTCAACTTTTAACTGGCTGTGCTAATACAACAGGTATATTGATTCTTAATATGTAACAGTTTTTAATGTGTTCTTAATTGTTCAAATTAATTATTATTTAATGTTTTTCACATTTTTGTATTACAGATTGTTTAAAACTATTTGTATACTGATTTGGGTCCAGTGTGGGGAAAAAGTAGGATCTAGATAAAATAAATGGTCATATGATTTATTATAATAAAACAAATTGGAACACCACATATATGAAGAGCAGGGGTGCCAAATCTTAGGACAGAGGAAAAAGACAATATAACAGAACAATCCAATTCTTCTTCAAGAAATTCACATATACAAGATAAATTTCACAGCAATACAATGATTCAGGTAAAACTTTATTAACTTTAGATTCAACCCTGCACACCAATAACAGTCAGATTCTTTTTTCCCTTTTCTAATTTTAAGGGAAACATTGCATCTTTAAAACTTCAGAACATGCATTTATATTTATCAAATTTAACATAATAAGAAGTTAGCATCATTTGAAAAGTAGTAATATTGTAAATATATTAAAACCATGAAGATTCTGGAATACTAGCTGGCAAATACTCGATATGTGCAATAGGAAAATATGGGCTATGTAATATATTGCATATTTTATGCAGCTGTAACTTATAATATATAGGGTTTAATTCTGGTAGCTTTTCATGTAGTACTAGTTTATTTGGGATTCAGTCTTAAATCAATTTAACTGGGAATTCTACATATTTTTCTGTAAAACCACCTCATCAGATGGACAAAATTGCCCAGTTTACAATAGTTTTACCTCACTTCAGGCACAGAGCCCGCTAGATCCCATCACATGGTGTACTTATACTTCCGCTTGGGCTCCGTGCCTGAAGTGAGGTTGAATTGAGATAAGAGGCATATGGGAGACTTCCCGTGTTCCATAAAGAATGGGGGGAAACCAGGTGGTGACACTCCCCCCTGTGGGATGAGGTAAGGGGAGATGGAAGGTGACAGGTTCCCCATGCCACATTTGCTAGGATCCATGGTAAATCCCTGCTATCACCTGGCTTAGTGACCTCAATGTGGTGAGGCCCTTTATCAATCTGTATACCTTAATAAAGCGGAATGTTTGTATGTGTGCGGAGGGCGGAAGGGCAGAAGGGCCGATATGTGGCAGCTATTTGCATAAAGTTCTTTGATTGGCCAGCCTTACCACTCCAAAATTCTAAGGCACCAGACAGAGGGCATTGATTGCCACTGATTAGCCAGCATCCCAGAATCCAGGCCTCTACATTCAAACAACAGGATTTGGATATGTGGCAGCTATTTGCATAAAGTCCTTTGATTGGCCATTCTCCTCTAGGCCTCAGCCTTGCCACTCCAAAATTGCTAAGGCACACCAGACAGAGGGCATTGATTGCCACTGATTAGCCAGCATCCCAGAATCCAGGCCTCTACATTCAAACAACAGGATTTGGATATGTGGCAGCTATTTGCATAAAGTCCTTTGATTGGCCAGCCTCGCCACTCCAAAATTCTAAGGCACCAGACAGAGGGCATTGATTGCCACTGATTAGCCAGCATCCCAGAAACCAGGCCCAAAATTTACAGTAAGGCTTCATTAACTTGATTTTCCTGACTAGGCCTCAGTTAATGGGACATTGTGCATGGCCAGGCCCCAAAAGAGAGTTTAGGGCAGGATGGGCCACGAATGATGGGATTTGCAGTACCTTCACCCAATTAACTTCCCAGAAAACACTGTAGCCCCTACAAATCACAAACCAGGCCCAAAATTTACAGTACGGCTTCATTAACTTGATTTCCCTGACTAGGCCTCAGTTAATGGGACATTGTGTATGGCCTGAATTAACAGTAACCAACCTTGGCACACTGAGCCCCTATGACCCACACTCCATCCTACTGCAGTTTAGAGGAGGATGGACCATGAAGGATGGGATTTCAAGTACCTCCATTCACTTCCCAAGCCCGCTGCGACCCTCATCCAGTGCATAATCATGACCACACTTGGCACAAAAAGCCCCCATGACCCAATGGACGTCCTGATGCAGTTCGGAGGATGGACCACAGATGATGGGACTTGAAGTACCTCCACTCATTTCACCAGACCATTGCCAACCTCATCCAAACACTGATCAAGACCAAACTTGGCACACAGAGCCCCCATGACCCACTCTACATCTTGGTGCTGTTTGGAGGGGGGTGGACCATGGATCCACTCACTTCCCAAGACTGGGACATTCAATGAGTACCTTCACTCACCTTCTGAGACTACTGTGACTCTCATCCAATGAATGATCAGCACCAAACGTGGCACTAAGAGCCCCCATGACCCACTCTACATCCTGGTGCTGTTGGGAGGGGGATGGACCATGGCCAATGGGACTTGCAGTAGCTTCACTAACTTCCTGGGACCACTGCAAGCCACATACACATCTAATAGGAACCAACCTTGGCACACAATGCCTTCCTCAAATAACCCGGGCACCTCCGGGTCCTCAGCTAGTATTATATAAAAGTTGAGGGCAGGTTTATGGGCCAAAATTATGAATTTTGATCTAACTTGTGAATACGTCAAGGGGCTTTCTATAGAGAGGGGAAAACATCAATCCTGCCTCAGGAAGCAAAATTTTCCTCCTCAGGCATTCAAAAGAGCCTTTTGCTACTCTACTCAGAGACAGGATGCCTACCAAGGAATTAATAAAGGCCAGAAAATGGCACCATGGTGGAAAAACTAGAGCAGTGGTTCTCAATCTGTCGGTCCCCAGATGTTTTGGCCTTCAACTCCCAGATATCCTAACAGCTGGTTAACTGGCTGGGATTTCTGGGAGTTGTAGACCAAAACATCTGGGGACCCAAAGGTTTAGAACCACTGGACTAGAAGGATTTAGTGCTTTTTGAAGGTTCTCCTGAGATGGACTAATTTCTCTTCTTCTGCCATTTTCCCCAAAGAAGGAGATGGTTCCTTTAAAAAAAAAGACTTAAGGAACAGTACTTATATTCACCTGTGGATAAATTAATACAGGTTTTGGGGGCATGTATTTTGATGTATACATGAATATGTACAGTAGGTTTGATTTAATTGAATGGGATTTACTTCTGAATCAGTGGTAGAGGACTGCATTGTAAACCAATTAGTAAATTGCATTAGTCATTACTGTTTGAAATGCACAACTTCAAACCACTAGCAAAATGTCAAGCACGGTTCATGTCATATTGTACTTCAACTATCCCAATTCCCAAAAGGTTACAGGCAAATGTCAGCTTATTGAATTGTTTAGCAAATAATACTATATGCTGGACAACTTGTACCTCACACAGCGTAAGCTAAAGAGAACTTTTTTCATTAGTTGCCACTTTCTTCCATCTACTTGCACCTGAAACTTGAAATTACTTCTTTGCTACATCCTTTCTTCTTTCACAGCAGCACGACTCTTCATTTTTCATTTTCAAATGGAAAGTAATTTGTCAAAGACAATGTCTTTTGTGAGATATTTAAAGAGATTGTTCATTGTCAAAGCAGTGGTTATTAATAAATCACAGCGTAATAGGAAATCCAATTCCCGTAAAGTATATTTGTCATGCAACTTTCTTTTTTTAAAAAACCCCTTTATTACTGTTGCACCTAAAACAAAATATTATATTAGACTGAAGCTTTCAACAATAATTATACATAATAGGCATCAATAGGAGCCTGAGTGAACACATCGATTGAAAGGTTCTACAAGAATTCTCTTTTCCTGTACCCACCCTATATGTATGTAGGTGGTAAGAGAGATGTATGTTTTGCCCAGAGAAATATGACTGCTGGTGTCACTTCTTTACAAAAATACTGATTGCTAAAAATATCACTCTGTTATGGGGTGTGTAGTGTAATTATTCTCCATCCAAAGGGGTCACAGCAGATGGCGTAAAAGCACAGGGTGGCATCTTTTCCACATTTGGGTGAAATGGGTGATCTCAACAGGTGAGGTGTTTCACCATTGCTCTCATCTTTAAAAGTTACTTGAGCACCCTACTGTTCTCCTTGCACGAAAACCTGGTAAAATGTATGCAAGCCCACTTTGAGATTGCTGACCATCTTTGCCTTTTTCTTTGGACACTTTTTGACTTATGTATGGCCTTCTTAGTGATATGTAGAGGTTGCAGTCAAGCATTTAGTAAAGTATGCAATGATTTAATTGTCACGGGTACAATGACCAATTATCAGTGATAAAGAGATGATCCATGGATGGTTCATAGCTGCTGATTAAGCATTTGCATCTTCACTATATTAAATAATACATAGAAAAAAGACAAATAACTCTCTGATCATGGAATACATTTCAATTCCAGATAAACAGAAGTTATACATAAAAGCATAGAATCCAGTGCACCCTATAGTTTGAAATCCTGAAGTTACCTTAAGAAAAATGTCATCCAAAACTGACATTAGAATTTGGTCAATAAAAAGGGGTTGGGAAGACTCAAGGAAACCATCTCTTCTTATGTACAGAAACTCAGTATTGCCTATCTGGGGCATCCAGAGTATAGGAACACTCCTTGGTAAGTTCATACTGATACCAGGAGAAGCCATTTTGTTGCAAATGTACCAATTAATTTAATTGGTATGCATAAGGAATTTGGAAGACAAGGAGGATGGAAGGAATGAGCACCGTCTCTTTGTAATTTATCTATCTATCAGGGCTGTTTCCAAAGGCAAAAAAAATGCTTCAATTTCAGAATGGGATGTTGATTTCATTCAAAAATCGGATGTGATTGACTTATGCATTTTTTGAAATGTTTTTCAGAATGGATTCGAAAGTATTTCCGAAATTTGGAAGTCTTCGGAAGTCTTCAAAAATTGTGTCCGCCTTCAAAAATGGCCCAAAAATCAGCAGAAGGGAGATTCCGCTGTTAGCCATCAGCCAATGAGCAATCAGCAAAAAAAATTCCGAAATGACATCCGAAATTCAGAATTCCAAACAAATTTGGGAATACAACACCACTCCCTTTGGGAGGCAGTGATCAGAAGTTGTTTCAAAAGTAGGAAGTAAGCAAAAAACTTCCGAAATTCGGAAGTATCTGAAATTCGGAAACAGCCCTACTATCTATCCATTACTTATAATCTTGGTTTCACAGTCTATCATATGTTACTGACTGGACTTTTTGGCCAGTAATGATCTGGATTCTGTTCAACAACGTAGCAATAAGAGAAGTGTCATCAGAAAATGTAGCATGTTCCAAGCGGTTTTACTTTTTGTGATTTTGTATTGTTATCATGTTTATGGAAATTTCCTTTCATCAGTCTGTTTGCCATTGCTCCCAAAAGTCCTATTATTCACACAAAAATTAAAACTGATATAAAAGTTTATATCACTACCTACAGAAGTTAAAATATCATCTTCTCAATAGAACTAAAAGCAATTTAAACACATATGTGTTCCAGAAAGTACATGAAACATCTGTGCAAGAGATTAGGAAAACTGACAGTATGAAGTTGGAACATGACCTGCATCTGAAGCACTACATCCTGTTTTTAATCCTTTTGGAATGTTAACTGGACAGATATCACAAAAACACAGATGTGACACATTCTAAACTGGAAGTATTATATGACTTGATTAAAAAAAATAAACAATAAGACAAACAAGAACATGTTTCACAGTAGGAGAAACAAACAGCCCACAACCCACACACACTGTGCTTGGCAGTAGTTCTAAGTCAAACATCCCCTGCCTTTCTGAGTAGGTGGGGATGAAAAGTCAGGTTCAACCACATCATAACACTACTAAATAAACAAGCAAAATAACACAAATATACTGTAACTATAGCAAACGACTCTACCACCTGCCGCTTCATTTGGATTTTTCTTTGGGCTCATCTACATCTACACTAAAATTCAGCATTAGCTGCTGCAGACCTGTTTAGATTTGGACTGTCACTCTTACCTGTTTTGTCATTCTTGGCACCCAGGAACTAACCCAAAAGCTCCTGGTCATCATTGGGTGCATACCAAGGAAAAATAGAGAGGTACAATACACAGGGAAAAGGGAATGACAACAGTGACAGTGGACTGGTTTGGATTCATGTGCTATCTGCACTCACATTGAAGGGTTGAGCTGCTCAAGCTTTGACAGAACTCTAGAATAGTCCCCAACTTTTTTTAATGTTGTTTGTCACCATGTGTTAAAGTCTCTGGATATCATCTGGACATCCAGCACTGACTTCTGGTCTGATTTGAGGTGAAGGACTGGTGTAGATAATCCCTTAAAGTGGTGCCTAATTGCTTCCATATTCATAGGGCAATGAATCCATTCTGTATTTTATTTCAGACTTTAAAACAGCTATCCAACAGGGCTTAACCTATTGGTGGGATAAAATTCAAAACCTTGGATTGCCCATTTAATCTAAAACCTGAAAAAAATTCACTGCCCCAAAATCCTGAGGCATTGGCCATCACAGTTTTTTTTACTTTATAAAGTAGTCATGGAAATATTTGACCACTATTTTTGTCACGGCTGTTAGAAATGGCTTATTCATGAACTTTATTGCATCCTTTTCTTACCAGGTACCCAAGGCAAGATAAAATAAAAAGAGCAAATCTGTATACCTTTATAAAACGGAATGTTTGTATGTGTGTATGCGGATGGCAGAAGGGCAGCTATTTGCATAAAGTCCTTTGATTGGACAGCCTCGCCACTCCAAAATTCTAAGGCACCAGACATAGGGCATTGATAGCCACTGATTAGCCAGCATCCCAGAATCCAGGCCTCTACATTCAAACAACAGGATTTCTTCCCACTGAGGGGAAAAAAGCCAGCATCCCAGAATCCAGGCCTCTACATTCAAACAACAGGATTTCTTCCCACTGAGGGGAAAAAACCCAGCATCCCAGAATCCAGGCCTCTACATTCAAACAACAGGATTTCTTCCCACTGAGGGGAAAAAAGCCAGCATCCCAGAATCCAGGCCTCTACATTCAAACAACAGGATTTCTTCCCACTGAGGGGAAGAAAGCCAGCATCCCAGAATCCAGGCCTATACATTCAAACAACAGGATTTCTTCCCACTGGGGAAAAAAGCCAGCATCCCAGAATCCAGGCCTCTACATTCAAACAACAGGATTTCTTCCCACTGAGGGGAAAAAAGCCAGCACCCCAGAATCCAGGCCTCTACATTCAAACAACAGGATTTCTTCCCACGGAGGAAAAAAGCCAGCATCCCAGAATCCAGGCCTCTACATTCAAACAACAGGATTTTTCCCACTGAGGGGAAAAAAAAGCCAGCATCCCAGAATCCAGGCCTCTACATTCAAACAACAGGATTTCTTCCCACTGAGGGGCAAATAGCCAGCATCCCAGAATCAGGGTTCTACATTCAAACAACAGGATTTCTTCCCACTGAGGGGAAAAAAAAAGCCAGCATCCCAGAATCAGGCCTCTACATTCAAACACCCGGATTTCTTCCCCCTGAGGGAAAAATGCACCATCAACATTCCCTCCCCACTTGGCTCTGTGAAAACAAAATGGATTCCTGTATTCTCCTCCCCCTCAGCTTTTAGAAAACGGCTGCCTGCCATTCGGCCTTTTAAAGTTACCAATAGCAGGCCATAACATTACAGGCCCCAAAATAGAGTTTAGGGCAGGATGGCCGACGAATGATGGGATTTGCATCCCAATTCACTTCCCAGAAAACATTGTAGCCCCTACAAATCCCTTCTCCCAGATAGGCCCAAAAGAGGCATCCATCTTCCCTCTTCAACACAGTGTCAGAGAAAAGGCAGCTTCTGACAGGATCTTTAGAACAGGCACTGTCACTCTACAAGGTAAGGCCCTACTTCACTCAAAAGACACAAGAGAAAACAATAAATACCTTTCTCTAATGCCTTTTAATGCTTATATAAATAATTTTGGCCCAAAGCCCCTCACCCCGCCTCATGGGACCTTACTGCTAATTTCCTGCAGGCCTTTTCCATTTTTTTACTCCTTTCTGTTTTACACCGGTATACTTTCACAGGCCAGGGCGGATATGTGGCAGCCACTTTCACAGGCCAGGGCGGATATGTGGCAGCCACTTTCACAGGCCAGGGCGGATATGTGGCAGTCACTTTCACAGGCCAGGGCGGATATGTGGCAGCCACTTTCACAGGCCAGGGTGGATATGTGGCAGCCACTTTCACAGGCCAGGGCGGATATGTGGCAGCCACTTTCACAGGCCAGGGCGGATATGTGGCAACCACTTTCACAGGCCACAGCGACCAGCGCGGGTGATGGACCTGCACCAAACTTGGTACACATAACCCCCCCCCTATGACATGACCCACGTATTATGGGATTTGTAGTACTTTCCAAGACTTTGGTTCCCACAGACCACGGAGGCCACCAAAAAGGACCAATACAGACCACACTCAGCACACACAGCCCCCATGACCCACTCTACGTCCTGGTGCAGTTCGGAGGAGGGTGGACCATGGATGATGGGACTTGAAGTGCCTCTACTCACTTCCCAAGTCCGCTGCAACCCTCATCCAATCACTGATCGAGACCAAACTTGCCATACATAACCCCCATGACTGCCTTCACGTCCTGGTGAGGTTTGGGGGAGGACTGACAATGGATGATGGGATTTGTAGTACTTTTACACTCCTCTGTTCCCACAGACCACTGTGGCCCCCAACAAACACCGAGAAAGTCCACACTTGGCACACAGAGCCCCAGTGACCCACTCTACATCCTACTGAAGTTTGGAGGGGCCAGAACATGGATGATGGGACTTGCAGTACCTTCCCTCACTTCCCAATCCTGCTACAAACCTAATCCAATGACTGATCAACACCAAATCTGGCACACAGAGCCCTCATGACCCACTCTACAGCCTGGTGCAGTTTACTGTGAGACGGACCACGGATGATGGGACTTGAAGTACCTTCACTCTCTTCCGAAAAACAATGCATCCCTCATCCATTCATCAATACAGACCAAACTTAGCACATTATATAATAAAAATATGATACCAAGATTCCAAACATATAGTAAAACCAAGGAACACCCACACCAAACAACAATAAAATTTGACAGCTGTACTAATACTGAAGATAGACAGTAAATATTATACAATAATAAAAGTTTATAACAGTAGGCTAGGCAGTCTTATGAGTACATGAGATTTAGATCTTTGAACGTCAAAATCAGCACCTTGAATTGTGTGTGGAAACAAACTAGGCATTCATCCAAGATTGGTACTCTGCACTCCATAAAGCACATCCCAACTAAAAATGTCCAAACACCAAATTTTGCCATAGCTATTATCTCAATACTTTTCAAGAGTGGTCTTACTATAAAACAGGTTACAAAGATACATAATAATCTTTAAGAACTGCATCAGAGTGGTTCTTGGATTTCTGAAAATAAATACTTTGTGGCATGAAAAATAATGCATAAACTAACAAATACTAATATGCTTATTTTTATCCATACAGAGAGAGATGCCATTTATGCCAAACTTATTTCACTATTATATCTCCCACCTCTGACTGTATTTTTGTCACACATGCTTCCATAAGTTATATATCTTTCTGTTATCTTTCAGTGAAAGGCAATAAAACTGGTGCTCTAGCCTTTCACCACAGGGACTTCAGACCAGTCCCTGTCAGGTGGCTGGCAGAGTACCAGCTGATAAAAGACAAGATTCTTTACTTCATCTGGCAGCTTGTTTTCTGCTTTCTTTCTACTTAACTACTTTGTCCTCTTGTTGCTTTGCCCTATCATGCAGCTTTGGGTCAAACTGAATGGTAAGTTAAAACACATGGGGGTTTTTTTACTCAAAAGAAAGTATATGCAGTCCTGAATTGGTCTAGGAGCAATGTATGCACAGGGGTGGAGGTGGGGTGGGAGAACACAAGCCTTCCCTACATTCTCTCTCTCTCTCTCTCTCTCTCTCTCTCTCTCCCTCTCTCTCTCTCTCTCTCTCACACACACACACACACACACACACACACACACACACACCCCATCCCATTCAGGAGTTTATTCTGAGGAATGCATGCATCAGATTTCAGCCTGTACATAATGTAGATTTAATTCCCCAAAGATTTTGCTTAGTCGAAGACTGATAAAACATTTAATCCCCTAGCTTATGAACAGCGAAGTCAGTGCTAACTGCTCTATACTTTTTCTTCCATCTAATTAATACCATCTGGTCAAGAGCTTTTTGTATTTAATAACTTCTTAAAATAAATAGTGGTATGCTTTGTTGCATTCAAAAAGTTGGGTGTAAAATTGTGGTGAGTGAGATTCCCCCAACCTGAAGTTTATGTGAAGTCTAAATTGGTTAAATTGGTTTTATTTTATGTAGTGGTGAGAACTTTAGATTCTTTAAACTCAATAACTTGTGATCATCATAAAAGTTTCTGAGGTGTCCTTTAGTTTATCTTATTTATGTTTGGTCTGACAGCACTGAAAAAATGACAAATGATAACCATGAAACATATTAAATCATCCACATATCTGCTGCTAGTCAATGCATGTTAACTTTGCCTTGTTATATGAAATTAGTTTTAAAACTCAGAGATTTTAGTGAACTATGTTGGCCGAAGTTACTTATAGGAATGCTTCATCCAGTTAATCTCCAAGTTGTATTTATAAAATCATTAATACACATAAGTGCACACTTTTGCATGCCCATGAGTACATATTTCAAAACCACTGCAATGCAGAGGATGGCTTCGGACATTACCACATGGAAGTCACTATCCCAAGGCATTTCTGTGATGTGTGATAGTAGCTATGTAACAGAATCATGGCTGTTTTTAGCACATAGCTTCTGGCATCACACAACTATGACATCTTTGCAATACAAAGCTGAATTTCCACTTGAGTGGCAGAATTCTGTCTTTCTTCTGAGCAGCTTTCACCTGATGTTGTTGTTTTTACTTTTTTTTAAAAGTACTTTACAATTACAAAGTGCTGTGTTTTTTTTAAAAAAAATCAGTGATGGGGAGAGGAAGGGGTGCCACCACAGAAATATCTAGACCTCATTGCATGAGGTAAGTCCAGGACCATGGTGCACGACACCTTCATTAGGGGGAAGTAGCAGACCAGCATTGGGTCTTGCACAACATTGTGCAATAGGACAGTCACCAAAGATGATGGACCTGCTTCTGTTCCAGTTTCCAACTCTATGCAATACAGTCCATAATGCAAAAATCCAAGATCTCTGCTGGATCACACCAAAGGACCATGCAGTCTAGTATCCTGTTTTAACTTGAGCAGCCAGGCACCTAATGAAAAGCCCAATCGTTGAACGTAGCTACACACTAAGCCTGGTTGATGTTGGGTTGTGCTGGTGCTTCAAATCTGAATGACCTCTGAAATTTTCCAGAAAAAAATCCAAATTCATTCAAAAACATTCCAAAATTTCGGAATGGCTTCGTTAATGGTGTCCGCAACTGTGCAATGCGCGAAAACCCACGAAAATCCCTCCCAGGTCCTTCTCTCCCGTGAGAAGGACCTGGGGCAGGAGCCCTGTTTAACCCAGTTTGGAAGCTGATTCCTTCCCTCCCACGTCAGACTGACTGGGTTAAACAGGGCTAAACTGGGTTAAACAGGGCTCCTGCCGCACGTCCTTCTCTCCTCCGTGAGAGTAGGAACCGGGTCTAAGCCAGTTTGGAAGCTGATTTCTTCCCACCCATGGCAGCCGATTCCTTTCTGATTCCTTTCTGAAAATGGCAGCGGTGGCTTCGAAATGGCAAATTCACTTCCAGGTTGCTTACATCGCTTCAAAAGTGAGTTAATTCCGAATTCAATCCAATTTTAGAGCCATTCCGAAAAACCTAACCAGGCCTACTTCTATTGTTCTTCAGTTGTGTGCTGCCTAAAAAACTTAAAAGCTACATATAGAAACCATGCTATAAATAATGACAACAAATTCAACTTTGCATTTGTGAATAATAATAGGATATGTTGGAAATTGTTTGCAACATTCTCCCTCTTTCCCAATATCAATTATTGTTCAAGGAAGTATAAAAAGTAGGAGCAAACACGGCTAGATAAGTCACCTCACCCATTCACTCTTAAGCAACACTGGATTGTTCTGAACTGTGTGTGATGTACTTTGAAAATGGTTAGTTACATTTAAATCACTTGTATCATATTATCTGTGAATCATGTGCATTATTCATTGCTCACTTTTGAACAAATAACACAAATTACTATCAAACTCCTACAACAGAGAGCCAAAATGGAAATAAATTACTGTCAGCAGAATGAGATCTTCATTCTAACTTTTTCCAAGAGAAGTAGCAACAAGTTATCTTCCATTCCGAGCAAAATACAGATTTCAGTAATTTTCATCCTAGTGTATAATGCTTAAATATTATTGCTTAAGAAAGTGATTGTGTCCTCTTTGTGAAAGCTGGAAGGTTTAGTGAAAAGAAATTGTGCATGAAAGGCATCCTAAATATTCACAACCTCAACCATGTTTATTTAAAAAGTCCTACTGAATGTCATGTGGTTTACTTCCTAATAACTATTCTTCAAATTGCAGCCTTAATCTCAGTTCTCACTCTGAAAACAAAACCATGTGCCTCAGTTTGAGTTTGGAACTTTAAAAGGCTCTCGTGATGTCTCTTTGGTTGAAAAATGCACATTCAGTTTCCTGTTTAATTTCAACCATTCCTAAAGCTACTACATTTTTTGAGGTGTGTGTGTGTGTATGTGTTCTCACACATAAATGGATATGCATGCACATGTGTATGTAGGCACATTCTATTTGGAAAGGTTTACACAAATGTTAGCTTTTCTTTTTAGATGGAATTACATTTGCTATATTCATCAGATTTTACCGGGCAGGAATATGTCACAGTAATTTTTCCAGCCATGCTGTGAAGAATGCTACAAGTTTTGAGTACTTGTAGACATATTGACCCTTTGACCCTATGGTGTTGACAATCTGAAACTCCCAGTGTGAAGGGATTAAATCAGACTGTGGGGAGAATTGGATTTACAGTTCATTTGTAAGTCCCTTTCCCCTTCTCCCCATGCCTTCCTCTATCAACCAATCAGTTTTTCTCACATGCCTATTCAAGCAGTAAGGCATGAAGGAGATCTCACAGACAGTTGAGCAGTACCAGAGTTGAACACTTCTGACTTTATTGCCCTGACATTAGTACAGTTCAGGAATGAATTACATGGGAAAAAAGAGTTATTCAAAAGGAGTCAAGACTATATTTCAAAAAAGGAACTTAAAAATGGATTCAGGTGTTAGCGGATGAACACATAGAAAACTAAAGCAGTAACACAACTAAAGAGTCAAGGTCATCTGCCTGAGGATTCTGCATTTTTAAACCATAATATATGCTGTCATATGTATTTTACTTGTGCTACTATTCTTTTGAGTTATTCATAGATTGTTAAATTCCTTCAATCTCTAATGCACACTTTTAAACTTCCATTTAGCCAGCCAAATTAAACAAGGACTGACGCATTTGTCAAATCAGTTTTATTGGGACAGGAAGTTGTCTTCAAAAAGTAGTGTTTATCTTTCCGGTATATCTTGAATGGCCACAGGGTTAGAAGTTTGGAAGAAACAACTGTCCCACTGCCCACAAAAAAGGAAAGATGCAGCATTTTAACTCATTTTGAATGTGACCCAAAACACATATGTTCCTCCTGCTTCCCTTGCTGATTTCTGAGAAGACGTTGATTGTTCTACTGTGTTTTTGAAACCTACTGCTGGATCTCACCTCTTTGTTTGGGGGCTTCCATTAATCAGCCAACCAGAAAGACTGAGCTTCTCTTTAGACTATATAACTAGTGATATTATGCATCATAACATTTTCATTTGTTGTTTTCTTTCAAGTCATTTTCAAGCATATCGAGAAGAGGGATTGAATTCCATATAGCTATGGAATTGAATGACTTTGGGTAAATCACTCTCCCAGCCTCAGAAGAAGGCAAAAGCCAATCACTCTCTGAACAAATTATGTCAAGAAAACATTGTATTATGGTGACTTCAGTCACCGTAAGTCAGAGGTTTTTTTGCCTTCAAGTCAGAAATTACTTCAAAGAAAAAACTAACAATTCCAATACAATGAGGTCCTGGATGGAAACCCCACATTGTGCTGTAGATAGATCACATATCAAACATTGGAAGGGGGGGGGGATATATTTTATATATAGGTTAAAGCCAGCACTTTGAATTATGTGTGGTAGTAGACTGGCAGCCAGTGGAGCTGATGTAACAGGGGCTTGTATGCTCCCTGTATGTTGCTCCTGTGAGAAATCTGGCTGCAGCTCATTGTACCACTTGAAGCTTCCAAACAGTCTTCAAAGGTAACTCCACATAGAGCACATTGCAGTAATCTATTTGGGATGTAACAAGAGTGTGGACTACTATGGCCAAGTCTGACTTTTCAAGGTGTGGGCACAACTGGCACACAAGTTTTAATTGTGCAAATGCTCCCCTGGCCACTGCAGAAACCTGGGGTTTGTATCCAGGAGAATTCCCAAGCTGCAAACCTGTCTCTTCGGGGAGAGTGTAACCCCATCCAACACAGGCAATAACCCTATACCCTGTTTGGCCTTCCAACTGACCAGGAGTACCTCTGTCTTGTCTGGATTTAATTTCAATTTCCTTCTAGATTTACCTTCAGTGAAGAGGAAATATTTAAAACAGGCACAAAAATATGTGCATAACAAAACAGAACAAAAAAGATAAAAGTAAAGGAAGATAAAAGAAGAACCTAAGGAAAAAGAAATCCTCAAGGGAACAGGGTATAAATGAAAATCTCAAATTTGGCAATATGTTCCCCTTTGAAAATAAAGACTGGGCATTGATGAGATGTATTTAGAATTTTTCCCATACACAAAACATATCTATATAAACACTACCTACCTACCCATACAGAGAGATTGTGTGTCCTTGTCTGACTCCTATTTTCTCTTAACAAATCGTTTATTTTAAAATCTCTTTCACTACACTCCTGTACTTATGAAGAATCAATACTGCATTTATACTCCCTATCTGTTCATGGAGAGCATGATCTTGTAAAACAATCTAGTCTTATAAGATCTATAATCTTATAAGACAATCAAGTGTGATTTGATTAAAGTAACAAGCAGATGCTTCACAAAACTGTGATTATTCAAAAGAGAAGTCAGAATTCTTCAGACCAGGTGGTACAACATCATCTACTAACAGTACTAGCAGTCCCCAAGTTACAAACAAGATAATAGGCTTGTGCATTCAGAGTGAATCACTATGCATTTCTGCTTGCCAAATATCAGAATCCCCCCATATCCATTTTCCAGCACCTCCCGAAAATGGGAGCCTTGCTGAATGCAGCCCTTTCTTTCTTTCTTTCTTTCTTTCTTTCTTTCTTTCTTTCTTTCTTTCTTTCTTTGGTGTAAGGAAAAAATCCTCTGTTGGAGATGGAGATAGTGAAAGAAAATATGATCAAGTGGGCGCAAGATTTTGAACCTTCCATTCTATTAAGTGAATGGGAAGCAATGTGGAGAAAGAACATGAAATATTCAGGGGCAACGATGGTATCTGAAAACTGGTTCAAAATATTTTATCGCTGGCACTTAACCCCACAAAAACTATCCACATTTTACAAGAATGTCAATAATAAATGCTGGAAGTGCAAAGAACAGACAGGCACATTTATGCACTGTTGGTGGACATGTTACAAAACCAAAAAAAATATGGAAGAATGTCCACACACACTCCCAAAGGATCCTTGAGACGGAGATAGAATTTAAACCAGAATTTTTTTTTACTTAATCTGACGGAGGGAAAACTCAAACCGAATAAAGATAAAAAAAAATTACTTCATGGCCGCGGCAGCGAGGATAGTGCTGGCGAGGAACTGGAAACAAGAGAACCCTCCAGAGATAACAGACTGGGCTATCAAATTGGCTGAATTTATGGATATGGATAATCTAAAAAGTGCAGTTAACAATATAAACCCTAAAAACAGAACTGACTGGCAGCCTGTAAAGGGCTATCTGAAGGTAGCAAAGCTCTAACATCTGAAGATAAATACAGGAAGACCAAAGGTGAAAGAAAACCAACTTTAAGACTGCAATTATCAAGCAAGATTGATTCCCCTGTCACCCGGACTGGAAGTACACCTTATTTCTTCTTCCTTTCCCCTTTTACTTTCCTCCCCTTCCCTTTTTTCCCCTCTTCTTTGCTTTCCCCGCTTCCTATCTCCTCTCTTTCCCCAACCCCATCCCCGCTTCTCTCCTTTTCACCCCTCTCTCTTCTCTGTCCTTTTTTTCTTTCTCTTTTCTCTCTTTTATCATGATTGTAAAACAAAATCAATAAAAACTATTTTTAAAAAAAAGAAAAAAAGAGGATAAACCCATTTGTTGTATTATGTTCCTTGGCAATCATGGCCTGGAATTTGTCTTACAACAAATGGGCAAAGCTCCTCGACATTGGGCAGAAATGGCATATGGAGCCCCCTAGTTGGAAGAGGAAGTCTTTGAAGCCAAAACCCAGTATAGATGCAAACTGATTAGGACAATTGCTCATTTATTTCTTTGCCTTCTCACCTCTGGCCCCGTAGTGCAACTCTTCGACAATTTTTAAGCACTGGTTTACAAGAAAGGCCAGGAGGTGGCAGAACAAAACTGGATGCGGTCAGCTGTGCATTGTTGCTTGAAACCATGGCTTTGGTGTGGCCAAGCAGGGCCAGGAGCCTATAGAAGTGCACCTGGCTGGAGGTGTGAAGATGGGGTGCTGATTGGAGAAAGGAGCAATTGACGTAGTTCCGGTCTTAATTTGTGTGGTCTGAGCTTCTTGAGAATGAGCCAGACTGGCTGTATTGGGAGAGTTTTTATTCAGCATCCAAAAAACCTCCAAAAAACCAAAAATGGTTCTTTTCTGCCCATTGGCAACAACTGGGTTAAGAAAGCATCCTATCCAGCCCATTATTTGGGGGGGGGGCTACCTGTAGGCTTCCCTTCTATATCCTTCATTAAAACCTGGATTTTTTTTTAAAAAAACATAAGAATCATCACTCTTTCTGGATCTTTTTCCTTTGTAAAGGAGGTGACTGGGTTTAATGCTTCTTAAAGCTGTTCTACTCTAGAGGAGAGGCAGGATTTAGCTTGGCTTTGAGGCTCTTGCAGTGCTGGTCTGTCTCCACGAGAGAGAGACTGAGGAAGGGAATGAGGGGATCCTTGGCCCTTAGCTGCATGAGCTTAGCCTCCCCCCTTCTGCCGACATGAGCTGGAAGCCTGGCTGTGGTTGCTACTAAAGTTTTCCATGTTGATGGTGAAGGAGGAGAATACTGGACATGGGAGGGTTTAAAATATCCCTCTTTCTGGGATCAGAGTTAGGATACCCCCTTTCTGGGATCCTTTGTCCTTATATCCTTCATTAAGAACTGGATTAAAAACATCAGAGTTAGGATACGCCTCTTTCTGGGATTGTTTGTCCTTATATCATTCATTAAGAACTGGATTAAAAGCATCAGAGTTAGGATACCACTGTTTCTGGATCCTTTACTTTTTGTTTGTAGAGGATACTGAGTTTAATGCTTCTTAAAGCCATTTCTACTCTTGAGGTGAGGCAGGTGCACCTGCTTTCTCTCAGCAGCACCAGAAGCCAGTTCCTTACATGTATGACACTTCTGGTCAGGGCGGAGAATGTCCTACATAGCAGCAGCAGAACAAATTCATGAGCTGAGCTCAGTGTTGAACATCATAATAAGTAGGTATCCTTTGCCATTCACTACATGTTTCAATTTACAGAAGCTTTTGCTGATAGCAGAAAGACTAATTGCTGCCCATTTTGCTCATCAGATGGATTGAAAAATTATTCTTAGAAGCAGAAAGGTGAAGTCTGGATTAAACATCTTGGTTCTGGCTTCTTCTAGTCTATGATTAAACCAGTAGATTCCTGGCTGCTCTAGCAGACCCCTGTTGAATCAAAAAGTGTTGCTGTTGAATGGCAGCTATATGATTAGAGTTATTTATGATCTCGTCACATTGCTCCAAATAAGCTTAGAGCCAGCTTCAGGGACAAAGCGCCACTGCAGCTATCAACTTCTCCCAACTGAGTAAAATCATAGCCAGATGCTTTCCCCAGTAACACTTGAGGCATCCCGTGTTACGCTGTCTCCAATAGAGCCAGTACAGTACAGGGACTCCCCAAGAGGGCGACACTTTCCCCATATGACGGTGAAAGCATTGTGAGAGGAAGCTGTGCAGGGAGTAACAGATTAACCTCACAGTTCCTCCTTTCCTCCCCAGAAACCAAGCAAAGTGTGTTGTTTCACCTGGCCTTTATGATAAGCTTGGAGATATCTCATTCATTTATTCAGTCTTGTTAAGACAGGATATCTCAACACATCCATCTGAAAGGGTTTTTTTACCTCAAATATGAAAATGAGACAACAAGCACTTCTTTTAATCAAGGTTCTGTTAATATTCCCAAAGTGTCCTTGAATAAAGCTACTGTTATTCTTTTTGTGTGGCAGAGAAGGGCTCCTGATAATAGATCAAGAGGACTAAACTGACTTCAGCTTATCTCCTGACTATCCCATTTGCCTGCTTCTTCAAACCCCATATTGCTATATTTCAATTTCACTGTATGACTTGACCAGGTCAGGCTTTGGCTTTCTCTGTTGACACTTCTTGGGAACTTCCATGCCAAGGGAACTCCCTGGCACTATTTGTCACTTACAGTCAGGGGACAAGTCACATAAAATAATTAAATTATTTATTTTTTAAAAAATCAATATTTAAATAAATAAAAATACAGAGGGGACTCAAGAAATTTCCAACTCCATAATAATAATAATTATTATTATTATTGTTATTATTCCCTGCTTTATTTCCCCAATTAGCCATCCAGAAAAAGGTCAACATCTTCCATATGGGCCACTAAGGAAGGGGGCATGAATCCAATTATTAGTTCCTGCTAGAGTAAGCTGAATCAATGGGATTTGCAGAATTATTGATTCACCGTTAAATAATTGATTCAATCGTTCTATCAGAAACATTTAGGCCGCAAAGGACATATTGTGAAATAACCATAGATGGTCTCCTGTCAAATAAATCACCTCCTCCCCTCCCCACATTTTATATCACCATTCTGGGCAAATGCTTACTGTTTCTTTTTCTCTCCATTCATTTGAAAAGGGGTCTTCTTCTTCAGGTATTTTTCATAAATCTTTCACATAATATCCCAAACCCTCTTTTTCTTCCCAAAGAAATCCATCAATTAACAGGTAGAACAACATCTCAGCCTGCTCATAGTCAAGTAATTTCTCCAGGTCTAATTCTTCTCTCCTTGAGATCCTCTGTATTATTCTATCTACCAGTGTCATTTAAGAAATGGTCCGAGTCCAAGCCATAGAATCCAGCCAAGAGGCAACTACAGCAGAAACACACCAGGGAGCCAATAGCCAAGTTCCAAAGTCAATTCCAAAAGTGACTAGAGTTAAGAATTAATCCAAAAATCTGAATGCTAAAATTCAGAGATAGCACAGCCCAGAGATCAACAACAGCCATTGTCACAGCTCCAAATGCTGAAGTTGCTGCCCACAACAAGGTGCCACTCTTGATAACCTTTTATGCTAGCTTCTCAGGTATTGTCTATTGAAAGCTCATTTCTATGTTAACCTAGAAGAGCAGCAAAGTTGAGCCTTCTTCCTGCACAGGGCCAAAAGAGCTGAAAGGCTTAACAACATGAAAGGCTTCTTGCTCAGATGACCTTGCTTTTACTTGCTCTGCAGGCTGCCAAAGATGTCCCAGTTCACCACATCCTGCTGGCAGTCACACAGGAAGCGTGGGGGTCTGTCCCATGCTCTGTTCCGTCGTCCCATGCCCCTCTCCTTCCTCATCAAATGGGGGAAGCCTATTTTCAGTGGCTCAACCCATTTTTCCTTATGGAAAGGTGGGGAGCCTGCAATTGTCTGCCATTGCCTTCTTTTCAGCTGCACTTCAGCCATGGAGCCGCTCCAGAAGTAGTGAGCCGGTGTGATGGGAGCCATTGGGCTCCATGGCTGAAAGCTGAAAATACTGTCAATCAGCTTTTTAAAAGGCACATGTGAAGAGGTCCTAAGTCATGCCTACCAGTATCATGGGATGACTAAATTTATGGTCTGTCTCTCCACTCTGCAGGAAAATTTGTATTCGGTCCACAAAGAGAAAATTATACAAGGCTGGACCAGTCTCAAATCATACATGGGAAACTGAGCATGTTACTACGAGTAATACTCTTCTGTCTAGAAATCTAGCAAATGACCTTTCCTTGAAATTCCAGATACACACAGCCAACATCAGATTACAGTCCAAGAAGTGAAGGTGACAGAACAAAGAATTTCTGTAAGAGAAAGCGTGGGGTGACTATTACATTAGTTTTTCCAGAGTTCTTGTCAATTAACCCAGTAGGCTACAATACCATAAAAGGGGGCATTTGTTTTGAATAGCTTCATAAACAAGATAGAAAAAAACTTTGAATTGAAAAAACGATTTTGTAATCTTTTTGAACAATATATGATTGCAGGCAAGTTTTAACAACAGTGCCTTGTAACTCTTCTTCTTCCAATCCTTTGTTTGCTATGAAGATCTAGAAATGTATTATTAGGGCATAGGGTGACAACAACATTATTTCTTATTCTATTGGTCAAATGAATTAAAGTTCACATGACACTAGTTGAATGGATGCCAAGACTTCTTGTTCTATATGTTGTACTAAGATATTAACTTGAGAAAACTGGAACAGTACAAGCAAATACATATATTCATACAGGAAATTCAATAAACTCAAAATAATTATAACTGTCATTTCAAAAGAACATTTACAGTTTTGAGTGAAAATCTATAGAGGATAACTGAAAATTATAGAACTATCTTTGGATAAGTGATGACAAAAAAATCTGAATAGCTGTGACTAATAAGAAATCAAACATCAGTTTAAATGACTGCAATATTATAGAATTATTCCACCTCAACAGACAGCAAAAGACAAGGCTAGAATAAAATGTAGTTTGGAGACTTTTAAAATAGTTTCTTAAAAGAATGATCAATGTTTTCTGTAACAAGAGGTTTTCTCCCTCTACATTGTAGAATGCTAATTTTACCTTAAGTTTTAATCTTTGGAAAACTATGTTATTATTTATTTATTTATAGTATTTATATTTCGCCCTTCTCATTCCACAGGGGACTCAGGATAGATTACAATGCACATATACATGGCAAACATTCAATGCCATTTAGACATACAACATATTCTCCAAAGGTGTGATCCCAAAGCCACGTTTTCACTCTCTTTCTGAAGATCAGGAGGGGAGAGGCTGATCTACTATCACTGGGGAGGGATATTACTTGTTACTTGTTCCCTCCTTACATATATATGCACCATACTGCTCAAAGATTTTTCTGCACCAAGGACTGAATTTATATTGACCAACCCATTAGAGATGTGCAAAATGCCAACAATCCATTTTGTTTCTAATTACGAAATTCAGGGGACCCCCCTTTTTTGTTTCTAATGTATTTTTTTAAAAATCGTAAGGGGCTCATTTCATTTCTAATATGAAGTTCTTAAATTTTTGTTATTATTTTGTTTTGCTAATCCACCCATTTACACCAAAGGTGAAACTTCCAGGGCTCCTTTCTCCCTCATTTTAGGACTATTTATTTATTTATTATTCCAACTTATATACCGCCACTCCCCGAAGGCTCGGAGCAGTTTACAGTGGGAACAAAAAACAATATGCATTACATCATTAAAACAGAGCGAAATTCCCCAATTAGCAGGATTTGAATGCCTGTCGGAATAAATGGGTTTTACATGCCTTCCGAAAGGAAGGCAAACTTCGAAGAGCTCGTGTTTCTGCTGGCAAGGTGCCACGATCGTGAAGGCTCTGCGCCTGGTGGCCATCAGGTGAAAGGTCTTAAAGTTTGGAACTTCAAGCAGATTTTGGTCCTCTGAATGAAGTGATCTCTGGGGTTGGTAGGGGGTCAGGCAGTCCCTGAAGTATGCCGCCCCTGGACCATGTAAGGACTTGAAGGTGAGAACCAACACTTTGAAGGTGCTCAATTGGCAGGCAGTGCAACTGCTGTAGAATTGGAGTAATATGACATCTCACTGGCTCCCCAGCAAGAAGCTGAGCAGCAGCATTTTGCAATGTAGAATTTGCAGAATTATTCTTATGAACCAATGATATATTTTTAATATGTAAAAAAAGAGAAAGAGGTTGGTAGTTGCACCTGGTATATGGTAGTACTACAGTTGCCCCAAAATATGACAAAGGAAAGGGATAGGTTAGTTGGTAGACTAGAATAAAAAAGAATTAAAATAGATTAGAAATTGTTAAAAAGCAGTTTGTTAAAGAAAACATGGACCCCTCCCCCAAAAATGCATCCTAAATGGAGAAAAAAACCCAACACACAAATAAAGAAATTCCTAAAAGGATCCTAAGCTGTGGCAGCAGTAAACTGTGGTTTGGCTGCTGCTAAACAGTGGTTCTCAACCTGTGGGTCTTCAACTCCCAGAAATCCTAACAGCTGGTAAACTGGCTGAGATTTCTGGGAGTTGTAGGCCCAAACACCTGGGGACCCACAGGTTGAGACACCTTTCCTTGGATTTCCTTTCTTCTACCATAACCCTTTGACTCAATCCTTGATTACCCTTTGGATTACAAATATCTCAGCCCCCTGTGGAATTAGCTGTGGATTTGTGCCAAGAGAAACTCTGACTATCTTGGATAATGATTGCATCTGCGGTAGGACTGGAAATGTGTGTCCAAGATACATTTATGTATTTGTGAACTCTATTATTATTATGTTATGTACACACTATGATATTGCTAATACAAACATTTGATTAAGTTTCGTTGCACCCTAGTTTATATATGACCCACAGGTTGAGAACCACTGTGCTAAAATGATCCTAAAAGGAATCCTAAGCTGCTAGCATGGTGCATGCCAACACATTCAAGGATGGGCAAATTGGCTTTGTTAATCAGGTTGTAAGTATGGATTTACTAAAACATGATTTACAACCAACTTCTGATTTATTTATTTTTGCAAAGCCCTACAACCTATACTTACATTTTAATGAAAATCTGTTTGGACTACTTATTTTTGTTATTTGCACATCCACTTATAGTAGTAGTGTCACAGTTGCTTGCTCATTATGTAATGTAGAAAAAAATCCTAATTTATACATTACTTGAGGGGGACATGCATGTGTTCAAATAGGGCAGTTTGATTGCCATCATTTTGATAACAGGATTCCCAATCTTACCTCTCCATTCTCCAGTGGATGAATCCTAGAGTAATAAGAAGTGCATATAACTTCATCATCTTTTGCATACGACGGAGGTCCAGTGCGGGGAGGAATGTTGTAGCGAGTCAGACATTCGGTGTCTGTGATAGCATGATACTGCCAGGGCTGGTAGTTGACACCATTTAGTGAACGTTCCAAAATCCAGTTGCCAGGTCGTGGTGCATTAGCCGCTTTTACAATAACATAAGCAATCTGGAAGACCTGGAAAAATGTAAAGTAAACATTATAATAACTTGTCAAATGTGTCTGTGCTTTTAAAAATATCTTTTGACAATCTATTATGCTGAATAACTCTCGACACAAAACACTGTTTGTAGCTAAGTTTAGAGAGATTGAGCAGGTTATACCATTTTTATGTCATAAGAGATGAAATTGGAAATTCTCCGTTGAAAATCTTACTTATATTACTGTGTACTCTGGTGACTTAATGGTTTCTTTATTATAACTAGCTCTGTGACAAATGTTTAATATAAAATGAAGCATCTGTGATCGGCTCACCTCCATATTGCACTTATGGATCCATATTGCAGTTATGGATCCATAGCTTTGGAGTTATAGATACATAAATGCCATGTACTTACTAACACTACAAACTCTATTCAGCTAGTGATCTGAACTCAGTACAGTGACATTTCCAGTGAAGCCATGACATCAGAAGCAGGCTCAGAAATACTGTATTCTCTACCAAGCCTGTAAAATACCCTTCTGTTCTTAATAAGCCACAAGGAATTGTTGCCACTCTGCACCTTAATAGAATAGATTCATATATTGGCTTTACAGTTGGCTAAGAAAATACCGACCCTGAACATTCTGCCAGTGATCTTTACTTGCATCTAATTACTGCTCTTTTCATATAAGCGGATTAGGAACATTTAATCAACACTTATTATAGTTTGTGCTTTTACCTGTCTTTCCAGCTAATTTAGAAAATATTTATTTTCTACTAAAATAGTTGCCAGGATTGCGACACAACAAAACAGAACTGAACATATTAATAATTAATCTTTGTTTATAAATCAGACTTTATTAAAACCTCGATAAATATAGGGCAGATGGAGAAAAATACATCAATAAGAATAACAAAAATAACTGTTTTCACGGATAGTAAGCATATACAGAATTTCCCTCTCAAGAATACATATAAAAATACAATAGGTTAAATATGTGGGCAACTGGAAGAAGTGGGTCCAAATATTGCCCTCAGATTGCACATTACCTATCACCAACCCAAATATTAGCATAGATTAAAAGCCTCCCAATTAAGAGTCCTTCTCTCACAATTAATCATTCAATATTTCTTGTTCTGCAGCATAAAAGTGCCTTTGCATTCAACACAGTTAAGGATCTCCTCAGGTTCCCTGGAGGAGAAAGGGTATATATACTTCTCAACTTTCAGTTTAGTACACCCAGATATGATAGAAAACAAAAACAACCTAGAATTTGGATTATTTTCAAAAGAAATCTAAGGTGCAAAAATGAAGTTCTGGACTCGAGTCTGAAATATCATGAATGACAAAGAATTTTTAAAAATAAATGAGAAACTAGAACGTAATTTCCCATATTCTTAATAGGGGAAAGCTTGCATTTTCAAAGGAATGCTACTCATTCACACCATGGAATATCATAGTTACAGAGTGGAACAGATGCAATCATTAAAGTTGATTCATTTATCCTTTTTGTGGTGTTTTGGCAGCTATTTCAGTGTTGGCACTAAAATGAATAAAGGGGAGAAATGGAGATTTCACACTAATAATTTGCTACTGTGACTAAGTACTTTGGGGGTTTCCCGACAGAAACATCTGAGAACTCTTTAAAGGGGCATTTGGTGGCAGCTAACATTTTTATTTTGCACTCTCTTAATAGTGTGTTGAAGAACAGTTACTCTCAAAATAATCCATGAAACTGCACAATGTGGGAAAACTGCAAAAACTATGACATCACAGAACATTTCTTCTTATTGACCATCTCTGTTACTCTGTAACCATGACTTGTAGACATCCAGCATGCCCCTCCACTCACTGTCCAATCATTCAAGAATGTGTAGAGCACTTAAAACACAGGTGGAATTAATGACAAGTGTGAATATGCTAGCTGAACACACTTAATGCTGCCAGTGTGATTAAGAAGCTGCACTGAGCCCAGTTGTCCATTGTATTCCTTTGACTTCCTTTTAAAAAAACCCCAAGAAACCTTTCCATCAAGATGGATTTCCCTACTGAAGCATGGAATAGTGTTGTCCAAGTATATGATACATTCATCATGGAAATGATAAAAACTTTCCTTCTCTTCAGAATACTGCATATGAATCAATACAATTTCTATTAGCATGATGTTTTCATTGTAATCTGACTCTTTAAACCTATATAATATGAAGACCCAGCAAGAAATTTATGCTGTCTGCCTTGAGTGAAAAATAGTCTAGTTGATCACAGAGGCTTGGTTACAAATGTTATATACCTTGTGCGGTGCACAGACACTGGCACAAAAACAGAGATGTTGCTAAGTGTTACAGCTCTCATTAGATTATCCTTCCTAGCATAATAAACCCTCTACTCTGTTCATTTTCCCAATAAATGACAGACAAAACCATAGGCAGTAGTTACATTCATAGTGAATGAGACAAATGGGTATCATTTATTGCAAACAATGTAATGCCATTTAACTACAGCTAGAGTATATTTTTGTTCAAGATTAGTTTGAAATCAATTGTTCTGTTTGGAGTGTACTTAGTAATTTAAGGTTCTTCTTTGGAAACAACCATATTTTACAATAACATCTTTCTGCTTTATTATTTCAGGGAGCCTTATTCAGAATTTCACTGTCAATTTTGTAAGAAACTGGACAAGGAATAAATGACTTAGTTGGTCCTGAGATAACCAACATCATTTAAACCACTCATATATATTATTGGTTCCTTTATTAGAAAGAGGCATGAATGATACAGAGAATTGGTCTCTCCTTTTCATAAAAAAATCTAAATCACAACTTTCCATTTCTGCAGTTTTCAACGTATGTTCCTCTAATATGTCATTCATTCCTAGACGTTTTTCTTATCTTGAAAAACGGTCAACCAAAAAATGGTCAACCAACAAAGCATACAAGTTTGGGAATGTGTGAGCAAGATTTTGAGCCTAGTTAATTGTCCTACCACCCTATGAGATTCTTACTTGTTTTTTGTGTGCGTTCATTTCTGAACTATGGTGACCCTAGTTTCTGAACTATGGCCAGATTTGTTCATAAGATGTTTCCCAATGCTTTTCTCTGACATAGTGTGACTTTCCCAAGGTCACCCAGTGGGTTTTGTTGCCATGCAGTGACTCCAGAGACATAGTCCAGTACTCAAACCACTATACCACACTGGCTATCAAGTAAGAAAGCTCTCTCCACAAAACAAAATTCCTGGCAATTTGAGCAAAGCTTCATCCCATCCAGCACCTTGTTTCTTCTGTGGTCAGTAACATACTTTTCAACATAAATAACTATGACATGAAGAAATAGACCTCTCTCCAGCTCCCATTCCCTAGCACAGGTACTCAGGTCTCTACTGCCTCTGAATGCAGAGATTTCATATAGCCATCATGTTTAGTAGCCGGTGACAGAATTATCTCCCATGGATTTGTCTAATCCTTTTATCTGCTGTGCAAAGAAGATATTTTTCACATGCTTAGGGCTACTATCTGCAGTATTATTAGGATTTTCCTCCTCTGGCTTATCTAGAGCTTTCAAAAGAGGAGTTTAACTTTGTGACTTCTCTCACTGACAACATCTTGGGAAGTCTTCTGTCACTACAGGGGGCTTCCTTTAGGCTCTTCTTGCTACTACATTGTGGTAGTCAGCCAAGTGACACATGACAGTAACCTTCCAGTTGGTTTGATTAGTGGCAGGCTTGGTTCACATAGATATGCTCCAGATTCATGCATCTTCAACTCAAAAGAGTATGGTGAACATGGGGACCTAACTTCACAAATCAGTGCATTTCAGTGCAAGTTAATCCTAGTGAAATCAATAATTACCAGATGGTAGGAAAAACTTTGATAGACTTAGGTTAACATTATTATTATTTTTAAAAACCAACAACTACAACAACTCTGAAACACAGGCTGTATCAACTTTACAGAATTATAGCAGTTTGACACATTGACTGTCTTGGCACAATGCTTTTGGTTTCTGGATTTTGTAGTTTTCTGGGTTTTCTAATATCTTTCCTGTCAGATCCCAGGATTCTATAGGATAGAAACATGTCAGTAAAAGTGATGTCAAACTGCTATAATTCTGCCATGTAGATAACCTCACATTCATGCAGAAATACTATGAACAAAAATATTTTCTGTTATGCATCTGGCGTTATCTATTATGAGATCCTTTATTGTTTATGAGAGCATCATAACTGTTATAAGAGTGTTTGGCATATACATTCCCAATACAGACAGCCATTGGTCAGAATTATAACTTCTAAAAATTACATGGCTAAGCATAACATAATCTATATAGCATTGAACAATGTAGCTCTGGATGAAGAATCTAGAATTGAAATAAAAATGTGTCCAAATATTACTTTATAAAAAATATTTATTTATATTTAGAATTCTAACTAGTTGCAACTAGAAAAGTAATACTATTTAAATGGTTCTCAGAAGTAAGTAAAGTAGATATGTTGTTTTTATCTTATTTTTATTCATTTTTAAAAATCTGAATGGTACTAGCCTTTGATACCTACCAGCTATTGCCCTGTTACAAAACATACTCCCTTCCCTCATATCATGACAGAATACTCTGCAACATAGCATGAGCCAACCTTTTATATTCTTCTATCAATGTTAGAAGAATGCCTAACTGTAAAAATAGCTAAATTGTTATGGTTACATCTTTAAAGCATGTTATCTTGCATTAAGTCATGATGAAAGAATACTTCTTTCCTTGAAGAAATTAATTAATTACAAGTAAACAAAAACTTTCCAGAGGCTGGAAGTAATTGCATTTTGTTACTACTTATGGCCAAAGTATTTGCATAAACAAGTAGTGTTCATAAATGTGTAATACCATTTCCAGTTCTGGTTTTTTTAAAAATAAAGTTTATTTGCATTAGCCATATTGTGCACATGTTGGACTGAGATGTATGGGTGCCTGGAGATATGTGTATTGTGCTTATTTCAGTAGGATGATATGATATGCATTTTTCTTTTCTGCTTGTCTTTGGTTAAGCTATTTATTTAAAAAAAATACAATACAGCTGAGAACATGATCAAAAATCTCAGTTAAAACTCTTGTGAGAATTCATTAATATATAGTTATTAAGAAAGAACATTCCACACACTAAATAATATAACAGAAAAGCTCAGTTTTGAAACATGCAGATGAGTTAACAGACTCCTCTTTTATATCCATTGAAACCTCTGATTGAGTAGAATTCCAGAAATCTTCTGCTGAACTTTTGCCAAATTATTTATGTTCTAGAGTCATGGAATACATTGCATACGCCAGTCTCCATTCATTAACTTGACTGAAAGATTAGTAAAACAAAAACAAACAAAAGCCCTCCAAAATATAGCCCTTGACAATTCACTGTGCACTATAAATATCTGCATATCTGGGCTAATATTTCTTTTTCAAAATCTTCATAATGAACGCCAGCTACAGTACACTGAAAAGATGGGAATCTTGGGGAAAAGTGAAAATGGGGACCGAGGTTTGTTTGTTTAATCATGCAGCAAATGTTAAGCTGGTTGAAATACGGCATGTTTCTGTCAACTAGATATTAGAGATGCAACCATTTTGGTTATGGCTCAAATAATGAGCTCAAATGGGTGAATTTGATATCCAGATCTCATCCAGGCCAAATCAGGTCTTTTCCCATCAAGAAGGCTGATTCCAAATCTCTGGATATATTTATGATTCTGATAGCTGTTCTAATATATGTGTGCCATAACAGCAGTCCTTGTTATTCCTGATAGTCATGGCACCTGTTAGAGCAGTTGACTAGTGGTCTCTGGTGCACTAAGGAGTTCCCCAACCAAACATTTTGGAGAACGGGGAACTTTTAAAAATCACCCTATAAAAATCAGTGTTTCCACTGACCCACAGAGCATGAAAAGCTCTGATAACAATAATAGGAAAAGGGGAGCCTTTGCCCAAAGTTTTGTTTTTGGAGGTGAGCATCCTATCTATGATTGGTCATTTGTCCAAGATAAGGAATGAGAAAATGTACCATCTTCAGATTTCTAAGGTGAAGATTCAGATCAAACTAAGATTATTTATGTCACATCCAAGACTGTCTAGTAAAAACTGAGGCTGGATCTACACTACCAAATAATGTAGTTTGAACTTCATCGAACTGTATTATATGGGTTGACACTGACCACATAGTGCAGTGTATGTATTATTTGACAGTGTAGATCCAGCCTCAGACATTGCGAAAAATACCAAACCTGAGTCCTAATTGAATTGACACTGTTTCCTTCTGTGTACAGTCAGATTTTATAGAGCCATATTTTCTGCACGCTCAGTATAAAATCTGACTGGATAATCTCTGAGGAATGGAATGAGATAATGATATAGGAGCAATGCAGCATAAAGATGACATTCTTGAATAAAACTCCTCCAGAATAAATGGTCTATGGAATGCAGCCTGAGACTATTAGTTCAAGACCATAGACTAATTCTGCTTCATTACATGAAGTGACTATTCCAACTTCTTCACATAAAATGATCCCTTTATATTATGGAAGGTATCATGGAAACATCACCAAGTTTTCAAAAATGTAGCAACCAGAGTAGAAAAAGGAAGATGTTTTACAAGGCAAATGGGACTGTGACTGAACAGCACGTTACAACTTGGGCAACAAACAAAATATGATGCTTACAAGAAAAAGAACAATGGTTTTTTTAATCAACAGTTTTTGGTGGCAGCAGCATAATAAGTCAACAGAGGGCTTTGTAAAGGGCATCTGTATACACAGAGCAAATAGTTCATACTATTAAAAGCTGCATAACTTTGCAGAGCTCTTGATCATTCATTTACTTTTCTCATTTACTTTACTATGTCCACAAGAACGAAGGCACCAGTAGTCTAATAAAAAATTAAAGACTGTTGGCAAGGGTCTTACAACAGTGCTCCCAAGAATGAACAAGCTAGAACATCTTTATTTTTGCTCCAAGATCTGCATTGCCTGACTGCTCCCATGTTAGGCTAAACCAAAAAAGAAATGAAATAGTCAGCAAGTCCTGTAAGACTTTTAACAAGCTGGTAGTTAGTTAGTTGCTGCTGCTGTTGTTACTACTGCTGGGACACAAGAAAGGCACCGGAAGACATGACAGAAAACTGTTTTAAAGAAATGGTGTGAGATATGACAGAAATCTGTAATAGTGCAGACAATTAAGAACTATAGAGAACATAATTTTGCAATTACAACACATTTTTTTCTTCAGTGACTCATGAAATTGTGAGCATGGAATCATGGTATGTGTGGAATCTACTTTAACATGTGTCCACTGAGCCTCTAAAGGAATAATAGAATTTGAAGCCTGTGGCCTTCATAAGTTGCATCCTTCTTAACCAATGACAAGGTTGGCTGTGACTGAAGAAGCTTGGAGTCTAGCTACATCTGGAAGGACCTTTTTCATTCCACCGTAACACATATGTTTGATTGAGAATTAAATCTCAATGCAATGTTCATATCTTTTTTGTGAACCTGTACAAATAGGTTCAAAAATGTAGTACCAGTTTGCACTCACCTATTTTACAATTAAAAATCAGCCTCTGTTGCCTTTTCTTGCAGGTATTGATACATTTTGAACTACTTCAGTGACTCCCCTGCACAAATTCAAGCTGCTGCTTAGCATAATCTAAAATTATTCAAGAATGGAGTCAGACTATTTTGGTTTTGTTTTAATAATGTTTTAATTGACTATTTTGGAAAAATGAAAATGATGAATCTGAAATATTTAAAATAATAGAAAGAGTACAGCTATAACAGACAGAGAACAATGCTATATAGAACAACACTACAAGGAGACACAAACACAACTACACAAGAGCATGTTAAACCAATTGTTTATATAAGTGGAAGATAAGATTTATGCTTCATGGTTATCTTGCGATCAACACAGGTCTTGGGAGCAGTCAAAATCTCAGGCCTTGTGGATCTATCAGTTTATTTAAATAAGGTGTGAATGATGTCTTTATGCATCAAAGAAGCAATTAAAGCTTTTCAAAAACCTTGGCCAGGTATTTAGCAGTTGACAATATTTAGGATATTATTTAATACTATATGTATACATTTTAATTGTTATACTATTTTTAATTTTCTAAATGCCATTTTTATCTCCTAAGGCCTAAGGGACAACATGGATTGTAAATCTAAGTTCATAAAACACATCTCTTAAAACTCCCCAGAAATTCATTACAGGCAGCAGTGAGGTTCACATGATAGTACTAAAGCTTCCATTTCCACTAGTAATTGCATCAATCTGTACAGTACACACTGTGTAACACACTTCCATAACTTGCAGTACCAACTAACAAATGTCTTGTAAGACACAAGAAACAATATAATATTACAAAAGGTTATTTGCTATACTAATATTATTCATATTGTGCTGAAATGAATCATTAATCTACATAGCACTATCCAATGAAGCAGGAAATCTCATTGTGTATTGCTCCCACCTGCTCTTCTAGCTCAAAATAAATCCATTAGGAGCCGTTTGTGTAATTTAGCTTGCAGAACAGCGTCACACAGAGAAATACAATTGAACAGCAATGTGTGTATCTCTAATATGAGTAATATGTATGTATAAATTGCATATAGCATTTAGCAATTTCAGACTTTTCCCCATTCCTATCTATCCTGGGGTTGAAACAAAGTTACAATCACCAGATCTTTGTCCCTCTTGATTTACTGTGATGCATCATCCAACCAATATCTACTCTAAAAAAGTTGTCAAGTAATTGCAAATTTATGCATGACAGCTATGTCATGTTTCTTCCAGCAAGCCTGGGGTTAAAATTGCTGGAAGAAACATTAACAACCTTAGATATGCAGATGATACCACTTTGATGGCTGAAAGCGAGGAGGAGCTGAGGAGCCTTCTAATGAAGGTGAAAGAAGAAAGTGCAAAAGCTGGGTTGCAGTTAAACATTAAAAAAAAAACCAAGATTATGGCAACCAGACTAATTGATAACTGGCAAATAGAGGGAGAAAACGGGGAAGCAGTGACAGACCTTTTCTAGGTGCAAAGATTAATGCAGACACAAACTGCAGCCAGGAAATCAGAAGACGCTTCTTGGGAGGAGAGCAGTGTCCAATCTTGATAAAATAGTGAAGAGTAGAGACATTACACTGGTAACAAAGATCCACATAGTCAAAGCAATGGTATTCCCCAAAGTAACCTACGGATGTGAGAGCTGGACCATAGGGAAGGCTGAGCGAAGGAAGATAGATGCTTTTGAACTGTGGTGTTGGAGGAAAGTTCTGAGAGTGCCTTGGATCACGAGAAGATCCAACCAGTCCATACTTCAGGAAATAAAGCCTGACTGCTCATTGGAGGGAAGGATAGTAGAGGCAAAGATGAAGTACTTTGGCCACATCAAGAGAAGGCAGGAAAGCTTAGACAAGACAATTATGCTAGAGAAAATGGAAGGAAAAAGGAAGAGGGGCGGACCAAGGGCAAGATGGATGGATGGTATCCTTGAAGTAACTGGTTTGACTCTGAAGGAGCTGGGGAGGTTACGGCCGACAGGAAGATCTGGCGTGGGATGGTCCATGAGATCATGAAGAGTTGGAAGCAACTGAACGAACGAACAACAACATGACAGATACAGTGCTACACACTGCATGTCCATCTAGGAATAGGTCTTAGGAAACTTTATCCATAAGTAAAATGCAGAGGATTTCAACTTGAGTTATTCTAGTTGCAAAACCACAAGGAAACTGTCCCAGTACTTCTGCCCTCTATAACCTTCAGCAAAGAAATCTACTGGGTGATAGTTGTTTCTGAATGCAAAGCAGTATGGATAACAACAGATTGGAAAGGTTTTTTTTTTCTTTAATTAACTTTTAATCCTTATGCTTGCAAAAATGTCTCTTGGCATTTCAGCAGAACATAAACCAAGCTAGTGTTATCATTTCTAAATCTTAAGACAGGCATCTTGTAACAACTGCTGTAAGAGGTATCATAAGCTTATCATCTCAATAAGGTAGATTTCAGAGCCTAGTTGCAATCTAATTACCATAAATAAGAGAAATGATATTACATTTTATTACATTCATACATTTCTGTATACTGATGGGGAGCCAAGATAGGGAATTAAAACTTCAAACATTTGCACATCTCCCAAAAAATCTATATTTTCCCCATAAAGGAAATGATGAAGATAGTATAACCAAACTTTGTAAAACAATAGGGGAAAAACATTATATACAAGGACTGCATGTTTTAGCATTTAAAAAATCCTACAAGTAAAACACTTCAGAAAACCTGCTTGGATAAATTTCTTGCAATTGTGTGCCTCCAACGACCTCATCAGACGAGATACTTTTTGGTGACATGAATCAATTCGTCTATACTTTTGTGTCGTCTGCAATACCACAGAGCTACTTTCAGTGGGGCTCTGTCATAGAAGTCTAAACAAACTGGCATATACTCCCTGTGTTGTATTGGATTGATGGAGGGAAGCTAAATGGCCAATGCTTCTCCCTGTGGGACAGGGCTACAAGTAAATTGGGCGATGCAGGGTGTGATGCGTGGCAATTCCAGTGGCCCATTTGATGAGGTTGCAAGTCATTTCCAATTTATGGTGACCCGAAGGCTCCAGAAGTATGTCCCTTGCCCAAGGTCACACAGTGGGTTTTCATAACCAAGTGGGGAATCAAATCCTGTTCTCCAGAGTCATATTTCAACCCTCAAATTGCTAAACCGTGTTAGCTGTTTCTGAAAACATTAGTAAACAGGTAATACAGGTTTGGGAAAGTGTTTCAGAAAAACACAGGTCTGTACAGCCTATTATTAACAGTGAGGCCTGTGTGCACATGTGATGACCTTGCAGATGATGTGAAAAGGGGGGAAAGAATGTATGCCCTTGGGGCTGAAGTGACAGTGCATTCCTTCTTGACGTGTTCATCTAAACAAATTCTCAGGATGAAATAAACAATCTGATTTCCTTTAAATAAAGGGATTTTAATCTAAAGTTGACATATTCATGGGTTGATTTTTAAAAAGTATTCCTGTTTGAATTTTTCCAGTCTCAGGGCCCTTCCACATAGCCATATAACCCAGCTAATCTGTTTTGAAATGGGTTGTCTGAGTCCACACTGCCATATAATTCAGTTCAATATGGATTTTATACAGCTGTGTGGAAGGGATCACACTGAATTTTGGCATAAACCATTAGAGTAAACACTTCTGTGTTTTTTTTCTCATTCTAGGCTAATCTGTGTGAAGAAAATAAATTTCCAACACCATCAAATAAATCATATCCAAAATTAAGAATCTGTACACTTATAGCTTTCAGTAGTGCTTCAGTGACTGCTCCTTGAAAGTTAAGAATTGCCATTTTAAACTAACTCTGAAGGTTCGCAAGTGTTATCGAACATGGCTACCCCCACCACTAATAAAAAGGGATTTATAGTTAGGAATTTATAGTTTTCAAAGGGCAACAAGCCAGAATGAAATAAAGCAGCATCCTCTTTTTTGAATAAAGCTTCCCAGGCCCCTACACTATAGACCAGGGGTCTTCAAACTAAGGACCGAGGGCCAGATACGGCCCTCCAATGTCATTTACCCAGCCCTTGCTCAGGGTCAACCTAAGTCTGAAATGATTTGAAAGCAACAACAACAACAACAACAATCCTATCTCATCAGCCAAAAGCAGGCCACACTTCCCATTGAAATACTAAAAAGTTTATATTTGTTAAAATTGTTCTTCAACTAAGATCAAGCAGCTACACCATTTGCATCTATTCCTTTCTGTATGACTTTTATCCTTTTATATAATGTATATATTTACCAAGTCTGAAATATATAATCTGCACTTTCATTCTCTTAACTGTACCAAACTGTCTAAACTGCTTGGCTCAAGGGCCATTGCCCAGAAATGCATTCTTAACCTCAGACAATAGACTTCCTGATGGCCCTTCTTTGTTTGCCTGGAAAGACTGTTTTATTTGCTTTCAGAAGCAAGGGTGCTTGAATGTGCTTGTTTTCTAAAACTTCCCTTTGTTTAATATAAAACTGGATTAAGCCATATTTCCTTCGCCACACCCTTTTCTTGGCCAACCAGAGACAGGAGAGGGACAAACTGGTAACCTGGTTGTATAAAACTGTTTTGTAATTTTGGGCAGGAACCCATAGACATTGCTTCTTGGCCAAGAATGCCATAATGTGCCTTTGTCCTTTTGTCTTCACTTCCAGTGAGTTTTTAATCTGAAACTTTGGTTATTAATTATGGTTAGCCACACTTGCCAGGCAGTTCCCTCTCATTTTATTGTGGTCTAAATTCCATATCACAAGTCCGATTCTATATGAGCAGAGAGCCAAATGTGACCCTTGAGTGGCATGAGGTTTTCAAGGTCATTCTTAATCTACATTGTGATGTCTCTAAAGGATAAATTCAGAAGTCCATGTCCTCTTGGTCGAAGATTGTGGCTGTTGACATTACCACAATGAGCTCCCGTGAATGCTTCAGTAAAGGTTCACACCATAAAGAACCATTGACAAAAAGGACTGGCTTTAAATCCTTCTATGTATTTCAGAATTATAATTTAGACTTTTAACACAGATCTTGTGCTAGTCCAAATCCATGCAGAACAACAATAATCCACTCATGAGAATAGTTAATTATTCACAATTCTAACAAAGCAAAGGTAGACAGGTTCCAGACCAATGTAGCTTGCCTTCTTCCAGGGCCCTGTAAATGTTCCCTACAATGCTCCCTGCAATGCTCCCCACATTCTGTAATGAGAGAGCATCAGATAAATTAACTGTATACAGTATTTGAAAATGGTAACGGGAAAAAAGACAGCTAAAGTAATGGAGAACCAGTTTAAAATAATATCTTGCTCGTGCTGTATCCATGTAAACTCTATGTTAGCAATAAAATGTGGCTGCCCTTGGAATAGGTTTAATCTTTCCCAAAGATTCTAAATTTTTATGCCTGGTCTGAAATATATGGCTGCTGCAACCATAATTCTATCATATCTTGTGACCACAGATATTCCCATATACTGTTATTTATGCTGCAAACATCCAGTTTTAAAGGTTTGCTTCTGAGTCCCCATAAACTGTTTAGCTACAGTATATTTCAAACACAGAAGTGAACCCATTCAAAACTCAGTTGCTTCCTAAACACAGTCTGCCTCAGAGTTTGGAAGTCACTACTTTCAAATAGCAAGCTATTCCTAAGGAGAGAGCCAGCATGGTGTAGTCTGTGGTTTGAGCATTTGAGTCTCCCACTCAAGTATTAGCCAAGGCTGATCCTATTTAGCTTCATTGCCCTGATCTATCTTATTACAGAGCAATACTTTCAAATATTCAACTAATTTGGCTTATGTAAAGGGTGTGGATCTGAAAGCAATAGAGGGTGTCAAATCTAGAGATATGCTAGGATATGTTAAGCAAACATGTGCAAGCAAAGTTAAAACATAAGTAGTCTCCATGTTTACTCTGGAATATTGGAAATCTGACCAATACCCATGACAATTACAACTAATAATACATGGCTGGTTATAAAGAAATATTTCAACATCTGGAAAGCTTCACTACCACAGATTTGCACTAGGGCAAAGTGCATGGCCCTCAATGACTAACCTTTATCCTCATCGTCTCCTGCACATTGACAGTAGTTAGGGTAGTGCCATTTCGAATAATTATATAATAATTATTATTTATTGATTAGTCAATTTTGACCATATCAAATCACACAGAACATACACACTTACCCATATATACAGTAAATGCCAATGTGAATACAAAACATACCTACATACCATCATGCTAAACCCACTCCTATCTACAAAACTTCTTGTTTAAAAGAAGTTGAGAGAGGGCAAGGGTAAATAAAACTAGTAAACATATCCATATTAAATTGCATTGATAGTGGTGATGTCACAACTCTCTGCTTTCTTCTTCTTACGGATGGCCAGCGCTTTTTGTGTAAAAATAGTCAGTTTTAAAATAGAATTTTTATCTGAACCCTGTAGGAGAATGTGCAATTTCTCCTTATTCTCTAGGTGAGTATAGTTATCCAAAAGAGGCTCTAGATAATAAAGTCGAATAGGGGCATTTTAGGAAGAAATGTTCGGAGTCCACCACTTCCACCTCTACCTCACGACACCCACAGGTTCTCCTCATGTAGGGAATTTTCTGATGTCGCCCCAGCTTGGACATAATGTCGAGCTGCTCAAATCTAGCCCTTTTAAAAGGTTTTCTGATATAAAGTAGTAGCATGAAGGAAACATAAGTTTCCATGCCCACGTTACAGTTAAATTTAGCCAGGTCTGGAGTAGCTCTAGCTTGCATTCAGGCATGTAGCCAGGGGGGGATGACTAAGGGGGCTTCAGCCCCCCCCTGAAATTCTCAGGGTGGTCCGCGAAAAGGCCTTACTGGTACATTATTTAAACTGTTACGTGCATTTAAATCATGATCTGATCACCATGCTCATTATATCCCACATGAATGGGGTTATTGGGATAACAATACAAAAGGTTTGCTAGGGTAGACCCTCTTCCACCCAGTCTCAGCCCCAAACCAAACTCAGCCCCCCAAATCAAAATCCTGGCAACGGCCCTGCTTGCATTATGATCATTAGATCATTTTGTGCAGCAATGTCGAGAGCTCTTTGATATACAATTGAGCATAATTTTGCCCCTAAATTTGTTAGCTCATGAGGTGCAAAACCTAGCCTGTTGACTGTGTGGCCGAGTCTGCTCAGCCATGATGACCACTCTTTGTGGTTTTCTTGTTCTAGTAGGCATATGGCTGGTAATTTATGAGGTTACATTTGTCTTATTTTGTACCACCAATTGATCTGCCTTTTCAGAATTAAAGTGCAAATTGGGGGTACTCCCAACTCTGCTCTCACTGCTGCTGGCAAGGATGATTTGTCCACTCCTAAACCATTTTTAGGTGATAAAGAATTATATAGTGTGAATGAGTCTGTTCCATTACCTTCTAGCCTTTCAGGGCAGTTCCACACTACATAATAATTGTACTGTGACTTCACTTACACTGCCATGGCTCCATCCGATGGTAACTGGGTTTTGTAGTTTGTGTAGCACTAAAGCTTTCTGGTAGGAAAACCTAAATACTATTCAATTGCCAATCTAAGAATTTCATAGGATGAAACAATGGCATTTAAAGCAGAATCAGAGTGCTATAATCACAGAGTAGGAAAAGGATCCCAAGTCTTTAAAAAACAGGTCTGACACATACTTTTCCCACTTTACAGATGCGTCAAAGTAGCCATTAAATTAGTATTCACCAATTCTTCTCCAGAATCTCATATTATAACTACAGACTCACCATCCAAGCAATTTTCTTCAACTTAAGATAGTGTTACTTGGACCAACAGTACTAGTGAGAGTATCTAAGATTCAGGATGCCTCACTTTTAGAAAAAAGCTAAAGTTGTGGTTCTGGGACCAGGCCTTTGGGCAGCAGATGTAAATTGTACCTTTGGATTTGACTGGATTGACACTTTGGACTTGACTGGACTGACAATATGTTTCGCTTGATGGCTTTAATTAATTATTGTTGTATGTAGTAGTTTTTAATGTAATGTTTTTAATGCTTTTTAATGGTGTTGATTATATGGCGTATTTTTATATTGTACAGCTTGGGGACCCGGCGGTGCCCGGGTCATTTGAGAAGTGCAGCAGGATGTAGAGTGGGTCATGGGGGCTCTGTGTGCCAAGTTTGGTCTTGATCCATCATTATTGGGAGTTGCAGTGGTATCATGAAATTACTGAAGGTAGTGGAAGTCCCATTATCTGTGGTCCACCCTCCCCCAAAGTGTAGTAGGATGTAGATTGGGTCATGGGGGCTCTGTGTGCTAAGTTTGGTCTGTATTGGTGAATGGATGAGGGTTGCATTGTTTTTAGGAAGGTACTTCAAGTCCCATCATCCGTGGTCCGTCTCACACAAAACAGCACCAGGATGTAGAGTGGGTCGTGAGGGCTCTGTGTGCCAGGTTTGGTGTTGATCAGTCATTGGATTAGGTTTGTAGCAGTCTTGGAAAGTGGGGGAAGGTACTGCAAGTCCCATCATCCATGTTCTGGCCCCCTCCAAACTTCACTAGGATGTAGAGTGGGTCACTGGGGCTCTGTGTGCCAAGTGTGGTCTTTATCAGTGTTTGTTGGGGGCCACAGTGGTCTGTGGGAACAGAGGGGTGTAAAAGTACTACAAATCCCATCATCCATTGTCAGTCCTCCCCCAAACCTCACCAGGATGTGAAGGCAGTCATAGGGGTTATGTATGCCAAGTTTGGTCTCGATCAGTGATTGGATGAGGGTTGCAGCGGACTTGGGAAGTGAGTAGAGGTACTTCAGGTCCCATCATCCATGGTCCACCCTCCTCCAAACTGCACCAAGATGTAGAGTGGGTCATGGGGGCTGTGTGTGCTAAGTGTGGTCTGTATTGGTCCTTTTTGGTGGCCTCAGTCGTCTATGGGAACCAAAGTGTTTGAAAATACTACAAATCCCATAATCCGTGGGTCATGTCCCCCGAACTGCACCAGGACATAAAGGGGGTTAGGGGGTTATGTGTACCAAGTTTGGTGCAGGTCCATCACCCGCGCTGGTCGCTGAGGCCTGTGAAAGTGGCTGCCACATATCCGCCCTTCCGCCCTCCCGCCCTTCCGCCCTCCGCACACATACATACAAACATTCCACTTTATAAAGGTATACAGATTGCGGTTGTGCGGCCTGTAGTGCTGCAAATGTAAGCCGTGCTGAGTCCCCCTGCGGGCAGGCCCGGATTAAGACCTTTTTGCACCCTAGGCCACACTTTGGAATTACGCCCTCTTTAAGACAACCTCTACCACCACCACCCCCGATGTTGTCTGTAGACGCCTCCAAGGTTATGTGGCCAGCATGACTGCATGAAGCGCAGTCACCTTCCCGCTGGAGCGATACCTATTGATCTACTCACATTTGCATGTTTTCGAACTGCTAGGTTGGCAGAAGCTGGGGCAACCTGTGGGAGCTCATCCCGCTCCTCGGATTCAAACCATTAACCTTTCGGTCAGCAAGTTCAGCAGCTCAGCGGTTTAACCCACTGCACCACTGGAGGGCCCATAGTATCACTATATCACAATATTATTATTATAATATATTATTATATTGAATTATTAGTTGTATTATTATTAGTATTATATGGCAACACATTATATTATCAATATTATATGCATATATAATTTATTATATTATTAGCATACCAAAATATTAATATTATATATCACTACATTGTACTATACTGCAATGTTATTAGTAAAAATGTCATGTAATAGCTAATATACAATTATTTATATATATATTATTATTATATTGTACTATATTATTATACCACAACGTATATAATACACTACCAGTATATAATAACTATTAGTATATACTATTAGTATAATACTATTAGTATATATAATACTTTGAAAGTAAGATAGTATATATATATTAGTATATATAATACTTTGAAAGTAAGATATAATATTACAGTCTCCTTGCCATACAAAGGAATAGAGTTTGGTCTTTTAATTAATCTATATGTATGTTCATAATTTTATGCCTATGTTTTGACTTACTTTGTAGTTTTTGTGTATATTGTCTATGTGGAAACCGCCCTGAGTCCCCTAGTGGGAGATAGACCAGTATATAAATAAAAGTTTCATTACATTATTATTTATTATTATAGATTTTGCATCTACACCAGGCAAACCAGCTGTTAGGGAGCTCTGGGAAGCTAAATATAGGAAATGCAACACTACAATATGTGATAATATTAATTATTATAGAATCATATCACAACAAGCAAAATAGCAAATTTACATCAGAAGGGTGCAAGCATGGTGCCCAAAGACATAAATTGACTGGCATCTACTAGATAAATAATTATATTAGACAATGAAAATAGCATATCTTGGATATGTAACATTGCATGTAAGATTGCATGTTTAGATCCAAGATGCGTTATTTTCATTGTCTAATATAATTATTTATCTAGTAAATGCCAGTCAATGTATGTCTTTGGGCACCATGCTTGGACCCTTCTGATGTAAATTTGCTATGCTGCTTGTTGTGATATGATTCTATAATAATTAATATTATCACATATTGTAATGTTGCATTTCCTATATTTAGCTTCCCTCAGCTCCCTTCACTTGGTTCCTTAGCATTCTCCCTAGTTTCCCTTACACCTGCTGTTAGGAACTGTGGGAGTTCTCCCTCCTTCAAGCAGCTTCCCTGGCCATTTGTGGAGGTCCCTGGGTCCCATTTGGAGGGGAAAGAGAGCATCAGCTTTCTCTCCAAGTCATAGCTCCACAGTTTGGCTTGCCCCTTTACAGGGCAGCCAACAGAGAGAAATAAATCAACCAAACCCCGAACGGGTTTGTCTTCGGCCCCGAAGGCAGGAGTGCGGACTCAAAGAAGGGCGCCCAACACCTCCGCAGCAGACGCACGTGCGCGGGGCGGGCGCACTCAAGACTCGGCTGGCTTCTCCCACCCTCCTTCTCAGACACACACAGAGCGATGGAGGCACGCGAGCCGGACAAGGAAGGTAGGGAAACAGACTGGGCGCGTGAGGAGGCGGGGGTGGAGCCGAGGGCAGAGCAGAGCTAGGGGGGCGGTCGTGGATGGCGCTTACGCCACCGCGCGCATGCGCCCTCTTTTTTAAAAAAATTTACATTTTCTTTTGGATTTTTTTTGAATTTTTAAAAAACTTTTTTGGGGGGGGTTCGGACCTACTGCCCCCCAAAATCTGCCGCCCTAGGCCATGGCCTAGGGTGGCCTTATGGGTAATCCGGGCCTGCCTGCGGGGGTGAGAAGCTATGGGATACAAATACCATAAATAAGTAAATAAATAAATAAATAATAAAACAGCAATATGGTTTTGTCTCCACCTATAATACACAGGACTACTTTAATCTTTCAAACTCTCTCTTTTTACAAGAGGCCAATTGATCAAACTGACTAACCCTGTTGTAATGAATGTATGAACTGGGCATATGGAACTAACTTCTAAATTAATTTCTGATGGGTTTTCAAGACTCCTTACACTAGAAAGGTAATTTCTCTTGCTGTTGCTAATCTAAAGGGTTGCTTTTCCATGTAATAAGTTCTCATTGATATGTAAAAATGTCTTTATTTCCCTGAAATTACCCCAAAATCAATGCTCTTACATGGTGCACATGCTCAGCTTGGAGGGGGAGGAAGAGGAAAGAGCAGAGCCCTTGACTATGCATTGCAGAGCCCTAAGGACTCCTTAGAGCACAATTTGAAAACTGCTGTGCTAGGAACATTCACTGAAAAGGCTACAAGGATCTCATAGGATTCTCAGTCTGCTTGATAAAAATCTACAGAACAGATCCACCAGTGGATAAAGTTTTTTTTAAGTTCACAGCCATCACATCATTCCCAAAAACTGAATAATAAACATATTTTCCTGTTTGTGTAGTAAGCCTCATTTTTGTAAATACATTATTACCATGTTATACCATTAATTCATTGTGGTGAATAGTCAACAAAGAAATATATTTCAGCCTCCCTGTCTTGAAAGGCTAGATGCATTTAATGAAGAAAACTGTAATTATTTTTCTGCCTTTGACCCCACCCCCCATAACATTAGAATTTGCTAAAAGCTTTCTGTGTGCATTCATAATTATCAATAACAATAATATGTGCTAATGCATTTCTGCAATTTACCGCCTCTGACATGTAGGAACAAAAAATTGTCCAATCTCTTACAGAAATGAATGTAGCATTTTAAGAGGTCTGTCAATAAAACTTCAATTAACTTCTGGATCTAGTGGCTACCAGAAAAGAACACCTTATTATGTCTTTGTCTTATCCTCTAGGCACCATTTAAATGACTCCTTCAACTACAGAAAATCTTTTTTTTTCATTCAGCGTTATATCTGGTATTGATGACTAACCTATAGCAAGATCAGACATAGAAAACTGGACTCCACTGGTTTTTTCATCAGACAAAATATATTTAAAATCTTACAGAAGGTTTCTTGTGATTATTGGATATTATGCTTCTAGTCACTCAATTTCTCCCATTGGAGAAGGGAAGCATGCATTATTTCAACAAACAAACTAAATGCTATGCAAAATCATGACACCTCTCAAACTGGTTATTCCTGACACTTTAACTGAGCTGCTTTATCCTGCCCTGTTTTAAAGTTAGTTCTGCATGCCTTCTTCCCTAAGTGACACTGGAACCTGCTCCATCCCAATCTTTTTATTTATCCGTTCATCTGTTGTTGCAAGTGAAACAAAAATATTTCTCTCTTTCCACCTCCACCACTGTTACCAATATTCTGCATATCAGACCAATCCTCGAGCCAAGAATACAGCCTTAGCAGCCAATGCCAAAGAAAGAGCCTCCTGAGTTAGCTATCTATATAATTTTTGTGTACTGAGAAGCAGCAGTGAAGAGTCTAAAATTGTGTTATTTCTGGCACCTACTCGATTAGATAAAGAAAGATAAAGTTACTTCTCTTCTGACAATCAAAATCATTTTACTTGTATACCTGCCATAATTCAGCATACCTGTGAACATTAAATGATAACAGTCTTCTAAAACTACACACCTGTCATTTTATTAAGTTTACTGTGGAGGAAAAAGGAAATGACTGGAAAGAGGTGCATCAACACATCCGTGGTTTCTTCCTACTTAGTCTATAAGTATATATCAGGTCTTGTTAACCTCTGGATATACTCAGTTAACTAACACACAATTTGCAGGGATTGTTGTACGATAAGAGTGGGAAGTATGTAGCCTCCAGACATTATTGAGTTGCAACAAAACAAAATATGTTGGCACCTGCAGACCAATATCTAGAGAGCTACACAATCCCTGCTTTATGGTGATATTTTATGACCTTTTATACAACACACACACACACACACACACACACAAATGCATGCTTTTAGACAACAAAAAATGTCTTGTAACTTTACTATGTAATTATATTTCTTTTTTAGTTTTCTTGCATTGCCTACATGAAGCTCTTGAGACACAATTCTGTGGCCGCTAAAGCCCCACCTGGATACTCTCTCAACCCACTTGGTTTTTCCCCCTTCAATAAGGTCAACCTTCAGGCTATATTTCCCCACTAAGAGCAGCTTTCTAGTCCACAAAATGCTCTCTAGGTCCCAAACCAGACACTTTCCCGGAACCCACAAACCCTTTGAATGACAGAAAAGTAAGTGATACAGTACTTGGCTTCCTGTTTCTGCACAATTGCTCACTACTGTTTGAGATTCAGTGCTAGAAAAGACTACTGAAATAAGAGTACTCTAGGTCCAGAAATCATAAACTATCTTCCCCACTGGAGAAAGAGAGAAAAGTAACATTGCTCATAAACATCTATTCACATTACATAAACAGCATGATGTTTACTGAGGAATGTTTCTTCTTCACTGCTTAAAAATTGATTCCACACCCACTCAGATAATGAGAAAGAAGAGCAATTTTCTATTAATCACATTGTAGGGTGCTATTTTGCTCAGATAAACTGACCAGTAATATTAGCATGTATTCGTGGGTGATAGACAACATATAAAATAAAGAAACATAGGAAGTGACTTTATATCCACCTTAGGACAGACAGCTTCAAAATCCGTGTTTTAAAAGTGGGTTTAAAAATCCCGGGACCTGGCAGCAGGTCCACACACAGATCTGTCAGTCCTGGAATATCATCTGCAACTATACTCACAGTCTTCTTTTGAAGTGGATCAAGATGGAGGGATGACGGGGGACATCCATCGGAAGTTTTTTAAAAAATAATTCCTTCTATTATGTGCTGGATAGTATATGCACACATATGAATATCTTAATATAAATATAAGCAGATTTCTATGTGCACATGTGAGGTCCAGCACATAATGGAGGGAATTTTTTTTAAAAAAATACTTCTGTGGGATCTCTCTCTTCCCCCAATTGTTAATTCAACCTCTGCTTAAGATTATACATTGTAAAATAAAGAGTTTCAGAGAGTTCTAACTGCTTTCCATGTGTGCTTCCCTTGAACTGCCTGTGTTCCATTTGACAGCCCAATCAGCTGATCAGCTGTTTCAGGCTTTTAAAAAATGCACATGTGCTGGAGCAGTATGCAGAGGGAGGAGGGAAAAAAGCATGTGCTTTGCATGACTGCAGGGATATACAGTCATGCAAAGATGAACATTTTTCTGCCAGAATTGGATTATAAGCACACCTTTTAAATACGTGCTTTTTACCTCTTAACTCGATCTCTCCTGTACTTTGGTTAAATATTGTTTAGCTGCCCACCCACCCCCTTTTAATCTGGTTACTTCTGGGTTTTACAGCATGTGTAGAAGGGCTCTTTCTCATAATTTATCTAACTCTGTGTTAATTAATTAATTACTTTTCCAATTCTGCCCATGGGTGACCAGGTTCTATGTTGTTGTTGTTTTACAATAACTCCAAGTTTGACCAACTAGCAGCTGGGCTGATGCAAAAGAACAATGCTCAGAAGTAATGAATAAAAAGTGATGTAATTCTATGCTCCATCAATAGGACTGGGAAAATCAGGGTTTTGCCCTCTATATTGAGTGGCCAAGTGACACAGAATGCCACTTTGTTGAGGCCCGATTCAGCAGGCTCTCTTACCTGGAAAATAATGTCTCCAGTTGATGGAAGTAAAACCACTTTGTTTTGCATTGGCCAGACCTCACCTGGAATAATGTCTCCAGTTCTGGGCACCAAAATTTGAGAAGGATATTGACAAGCAGGAACAAGCAGAGATGGTCAAACGTTAAGAAACCATGTTCCATGAGGAGCAACTTAGGGTATGTTTAGCCTGAAGATGTGAAGGTTAAGATGTGACATAAGAGCCATGTTTAAATATTTGAAAGGATGCCATATCGAAGATGGAGCTTGCTTTCTACTGATCCAGAGACTACTCACTTCATCATACATGTTTTCACAACCATTGTAGGACACTTGCAGTACACTTCATTTATGGAGCCTCATGCCACCAATCACATGATGCACTCATTTCATAGGGTTTCCATAATGAACTGTGCTGCAAGCAGCCTATGACACTTCATCCAGAACACGGGAGGCTTTCTGTATTCCGTAAGGAGCAATGACACAGGGGCAGGGGGAGGGGGAACTGTGTGGCAGCACTTCCCCATGTGTAATGGGGAAGTGGCACCATAGGCGAGGGGGGACATGGACCAATGGGATTGACTTGCTGTCTGATGGATTCACCACGGAGGCTGGCAAATCCATCCACTGCCCCTCATCAATGTGATGAGGTCCTAACACATGGAGCAACAAATTCAAACTATAGGAAAGGGGATTTCACTTAAACATTAGGAAAAATCTCCTTGATGGCAATATTCAACTGCAGGGTATGCTGCCTTGGAATGTGCCGGACCTATGGAGGTTTGTAAACAGAGGTTGGATGGTCATCCCCTGAGAGTGCTCTGATTGTGTATTCCTGCATGCAAGGGATTGGATTTAATGCTTGTATCATCTCTTCTAACTCTATAATTCTACTTCCAAACAAAACCCTTACATACAAAAATCCCACTAGGCTGTAGAGCAGAAAATCAAAAGAGCTATTTCAACACCTTTGGTATGAGACCTCTGCATGGGAGCCCTTCCTTAGCAATTTTGCTTTAATAGGAGGTATTCATGCTTCTTCTATGACAGATGGTCAGTAGAAGAACCACACTCCTAAATTATTTAGATTATAAGCATATGGGTAGCAGCTATATATACTAAATGGAAGGTTATACCTGCTATAAATGGACAAAGGACTCCCAATAGTTGGTTTCTTTCTCATTTTTAATTCCATGAAAATAATTTACAATCCAAGAAGGGAGCATTTGTTTTGTTGCTGTGATAGTAAGATAACTGAGAATCAGAAATCCTTGTCAATCAATTGCAAATGGCAAAGTGATCCATCATTGATTCTGATTCAACTTCTCCCCATATTTGGACTGTATTCCCTAGTAGAAGCTCTCCACAGCTCCAGAAAAAAGTCTTCTTCAATTTTAATGAGAAATATCAAATATTGAGAACATTTGGCAGCCAAAACATCTGTGCCATTATAGCTTTTTGAATGTATTTTATGCAATGTAATGACTCAAAAGGTAGTATGATAATGAAGAACAGTATTTAAAATGTTTCAAGTAGAGCAATTACTAAATAACATTAGTTGAAAGTTGGGTTTGTGCTATCATGAATACATCTAATCTGGAATCACTTGCATTAATCAATGTCTGATGAATATTTACAACACAATAGATGTTCAGGAGCTAGGTTGATAAAATCTAGAGAAACATATGAGCAATTTCACTATGGAAAAGGAGAGATAAAATAAAGGTTACCTGCCGCAGGTCCAACGTGATGGTCACATAATGATATTCCATCCCATTCTGAATGCTGGGGCTTTGCCACCAAGTATTCTTGCCATCAATTGCATTTGTTATTGGGTGTCGCACTGTTAGACCAACAATAAAGTGCATATTAATTAAGATTGAATGGCTTTCCATTTTCATCTCGCCTACTATACTATTTGTTTTAGAAGCCCATGAGCACTAAATTACCATATAGAATTATAATTATAATGTAACAAAATTATTTGTTTTCCATTCCTTATTACAGCATATTGCAGACTTTAAAAACATGTATTTTAAAATACATTTCAAAGACACATTTGGATTTGAAAGGGAAGGTTAAATTACAGCTGCTTAACATGCACTCAATCCAGAAAGAAGGGGAAAAAAGAAAATAAAGCACACTTCACAATACATGAAGCGTATTTCTTGGCATTTCTACTCATAGGTTATCCAAAGCACAGTTGCTTAATTACAATGGTTGGGTATAGGTCACACCTGTTTTGGCACCAGGAGCTGCTGCACAGAAATCACCATTAATTTCATGGGAAAACATTTCTCAAGCATATCTCATTAAAATGAGTAGTAAATATAAAGTTGCAGCATTGTTCCATCAAACTATGCTATGGAATGGAGAGAGAAATAGAGGGAAAGAGCAAGAGGAAGAGAGGAGCAGGAAGAGGAAATGAGCCATACTGGGATCCTTTTCAAACGTTGCGCCTTCTTTTGCTAGTAATAACTGCTAGAATCTAAAGCTGTATCTATACTACATAATTAAAGTAGTTTGACCCCACATGGACTGCTATGGCTCAATGCTATGGAATTCTGGGATTTGTACTATTTTTGTACTAACTTTTGCTGTCAGAGTGTTTTGATGTCACAACAAACTATAACCCCCAGGACTCCATTAGATGGTGCTATGGCAGTTAAACTGCTCTAATTCTGAAGTGTGGATGGTCTCCCACTGAGAGATGGAGGACAATGTCCAAAATATGTTAAAATAACAGAAGTTTTTAATAATGTAAATAGTGTGCCATAATACAATAAGTGGGCTCAATCCCTTGATTGAAAACAAACAAGTTATTCCTTTTACAATAACAATCCTAATGTTTTACTATAATAGGAATTAACTATGAGTAACATATGCTATTGAACTAGTGACTTCTAAGTTCTATGTTGACTGTCCAGGTTTTACTGGCTTCTCCACATCTATTCCAACTAATACTTCAGTCTGGATCATACTACTAGATAAAGACATCTAGCTAAAAACCAGTCCTTAGAGTCCTGTGGGGATATGTATCTGTGAAACTGCAGATAACAGTGAACCTTTTTGAATTGAAGGGCCTAAAAAATGCTTAGAGATAGCATGTTTTGTTGGACATGGATAAAGAAAACCACAGATACCTGTCTGCAGATACGGGGGTTATCCTCTAAATCTCATTAATAGAAATACATTTTAATATATGTCTTTGACATAATGTTTTATAATTATGTGAGCCTCGAGAAGAGGTGGGTACGAAATTAAAATTGTTACTATTTGATACACAACAAGATGGCAAACAAGATTACTATGCTGGCTTTTCTATTGGATCACACATAGGACCTTAAGATCCTGCAAGGAAGACTCCAGCAATACAAGGAGAGAGAGTTGCCAGATGTACAAGCTGGCTTTAGAAAAGGGAGAGGAACAAGAGTCCAAATTGCCAATATCTGCTGGATAATGGAGAAAGGCAGGGAGTTTCAGAAAAACATCGATTTCCGTTTTATTGACTATTCTAAAGCCTTTGTGTGGATTATAATAAATTGTGGCAAGCTCTTGGTGGTATGGGGATACCAAGCCAAATTGTCTGTCTCCTGAGGAATCTGTATAATGACCAAGTATAACAGTAAGAACTGACCATGGAACAACTGGTTCAAGATGGGGAAAGATATATGGTAGGGTTGTATAATCTCACCCAACCTACTCAACTTGCATGCAGAACACACTATGTGATGTGCAGGGCTTGACAAATACAAGGCTGGGGTTAAAATTGTTGGAAGAAACATTGACTACCTTAGATATGCAGATGATACTACTGTGATGGCCGAAAGCGAGGAGGAGCTGAGGAGCCTTCTAATCAAGGTGAAAGAAGAAAGTGCAAAAGCTGGGTTGCAGTTAAACATAGCTGCAACGAAGATTCTGGCAACTGAACTGATTGACAACTAGCAAACAGAGGGAGAAAACGAGGAGGCAATGACAGACTTTGTATTTCTAGGTGCAAATATTACTGCAGACGCAGACTACAGCCAGGAAATCAGAAGATGTTTACTTCTTGGGAGGAGAGCAATTACCAATCTTTATAAGATAGTGGAGCGTAGAGACATCACACTGGCAACGAAGATCTGCATAGTTAAAGCAATGGTATTCCCAGTAGTAACCTAGGGATGTGAGAGCTGGGCCATAAGGAAGGCTGAGCAAAGGAAGATAGATGCTTTTGAACTGTGGTGTTGGAGAAAAATTCTGAGAGTGCCTTGGACCACGAGAAGACCCAACCAGTCCATACTTCAGGAAAGCCCGACTGCTCATTAGAGAGAAGGATAGTAGAGGCAAAGATTTATTTATTTATTCAATTTCTTGGCCACCACTCCCAGATGGCTCGGGGCGGCTCACAAAGATGAAGTACTTTGGCCACATAATGAGAAGACATGAAAGCTTAGAGAAGGCAATGATGCTGGGGGAAATGGAAGGAAAAGGAAGAGGGGATGACCAAGGGCAAGATGGATGGATGGCTTACTTGAAGTGACTGGCTTGACTCTGAAGTAGCTGGGGGTGGTGAAGGCCAACAGGGAGCTCAGGCATGGGCTGGTCCATGAGGTCACAAAGAGTTAGAAGCGACTAAATGAATCAACAACAACACGTTGGATACTTCCCAAGTGTCTAGGACGGTGTGATGCATCAGTGAATAATGTGTGCAGATCTGAATAGGGTGGCCTTTTGCAGCTGACAGATGGTAATTTTGTCAGCGATGATTGTTTTTAAGTGCAGGCCAAGGTCTTCAGGCATTGCACCCAGTGTGCCATTCACCACTGGGATTACTTTTACTGGCTTGTGCCAGAGTCTTTGGAGTTTGATCTTTAAATCCTCGTATCGTGTAAGTTTTTCCAGTCGTTTCTCATCGATCCTGCTGTTGCCTGGGATTGCAACATCGATGATCCATACTTTGTTTTTTCCACAATCATGAGGTCAGGAGTAGTGTCTCTAAAACTCTGAATTTGGAAGTCCCAGAGTAATTTGATGTATTCATTTTCTGTAACTTTTTCTGGTTTGTGATTTCACCAGTTCTTTGTCAGGGGCAGATGGCAGTTATTGCACAAGTTACAATGGATCATCTGTGGAACATCATCATCATCATTATTGATATTACTTTTGCATACTGGTAAGGGCAAAGGATAATACCCATGAGCTAGACATAACACATTATTTTGTATTTTCAGTGTGTAGCTGTGTTAATCAAGTTCCATGGGAATTTTTGTTGTACTATTATCCTGCATTTGAGAAGAATAAACTACAGTTTATTTAAATCTACTAACCAACCTGATAATCTTTAGTCTCATAGGTTTGTATCACATCCATGTCTAATAGAAGGAAAGGAATCCTACCTCATTACTGAAAAAAGTAGAATGCCTGAAAGCACAATTAAAAGCAAAAGTGAAAGTGAAATTAAAGCACTCTTTTGAGGGTGCCAAGCTGAAAATGGCAACTATCATAAACTATACATAAACGTCAAATTATTCAACAGTAATAGGAAGCATTCTCAAAGGCATGTTATAAAACCAGGGAGAAAAGTGAGTTATTATTGGATTCATTTTTGTATTTTAAAAAAGATACTAAAGGCTGGAGAAAGAAGAACCTTTGCACTAGGTTGTCTATGATCTTTTTTTTTTTACCGTGTCTGATCTTTTTTCAGAAATGAGCTTAAAAGTATCTTAGGGGTGGAAATCAGTGGTAAATCAAACCCAGGTTTCCAAGGTGATAGTGATAGAAGTTGCCTAATTGGAAATTTTGCTATCAGCCTTCTCAAGTCAAATTGATATGAGGGCTAGACATGAAAAGGAGGGATGAAAGATGAATGTACAATTAACTGTAATCCCATTACAGAAGTTTAATCTTAATTAATTTGAAACCACTGATTAATTGCTGGAATCTATTCTCTTATTTTTTTAAAAAAGGAAAGAGACAAAATATACTATCCATGGGCTGCTAAAATGGATAGTACTGCAGGCTTCACACACAGATCAGCTTAATGAATGACAAGGGAGTTTGCTCATACAGGCAGCTCATCAAAGTGTGGTCTTTAATTTGTGCTCACATATGATTAACCAAGGAGTGTGTGCTCATTTCCTTCTACAGAGCAATTAAGGGGAGTTGCACCAGATTCGCAAGTACCAAGGGGACCATTTAAAGCCTGGTTACATTTCATGGCACTCTTATTAAAGGGCTATCTTTGGGTAAATAAAACAGTTCATGTTACCTAATGAACATTTTGCAGACCTTAAATTGAGATGATGTCTAATGAAAGACAGTGTATTTTAATGGCTAGGTACACTGCAGATTAGACAGACAAATTGCAGAACCTAACGGATGCAGTTTGTAGAGTGGGGCATAAAGATTTTAAAGCCCTCAGATTTTAGCAGAACTTGAAAAATGTTATTTTCTCATAAACTATTACAACTCTGAAGTTCTCCAGCCTGATTGGATATTGATATTCTAGGAATTGTAAGTAAATTCTCCACAACATAGACTTGTTAGAGGTACTGATGAGCATAAAACCATAAGTAATCATATCATTCTTCTTTGAGTTTCCCAGAGCAAAAAAAACACACAATACTTTATTGCTTTTTGAGTTATGATAAATAATGTTACTGGCCAATCATGTTTTCCCAACTGGCTCCATGTTGGGAAAATTGGAAAAGGGCCAGGAAAATGTCAAGCTTTGAAAGTTACTCTTCTTGGATATGATTACAACATATCCAAGAAGAAAAAATTAATCCGCTGAAAACCTATTTGATGAGTAGATTCCCTTACCTGATTAGGAGGAAGGCCCATGAGAAAAAACAGGCAGAACTACCCTAGTTACTACTTACTGACCAATCACATTTATCAGCTTAACCCATTGCTAGATATGGGCCAAGAAAGCAGCATTAACAGTCCTGGGGTGTCTGTGTAAATTTAACATTCAAACAGTTGTATTCCTTGTTTTTATTATTAATATGAATTAAATCAGAGTTCCTGATAAACCTAGAAGAGAACTTCTAAGGAAAATGCAAGGACATCACTGATAAAAGAAAGACTTCTGCTCTAAAGGTGATCTCTATTCTCCATAGAAAACATTGATAAATGAAAATGGAGAGGGAGACAGAGAATCATGTGCAAGAAAGGGAAAAAAATGACGTAAATGATACAATATGAACCCTGTATACACAGGACTGGTATGTATGGTTTAATTTACCTACATCTGACAAAATATATTATTTTTAGGCATTTTCTAGGTCCTCCAGCTTAACTGCATAGTGTTTTGGGCCAGAAGTCCATCATTTCAGTATGGTTTGCTATTATCTGCAGTTTAACATATCCATACAAAGTCCAGAAATATGCCTCTCATGGGTACAGGATTTGTACTATGCTCAACTTCTGTTTTACCATGTAAAGATTTTTTTCCTTCATGTTAGGAGTGATTTGAGAAACTGCAAGTTGCTTTTGGTGTGAGAAAATTGGCCGTCGGCAAGGACATTGCCTAGAGGATGTGTGGGTGTTTGTTTTACCATGCTTTGTTTGTCCCCGCATAGGGAGCTGGAGCTGACAAAGAGAGCTCAAACCACTCTCCCTGAATCAGTTGATAGGTCAGCGGTTCAAATTCGGGGTGAGTGGTTTGACCAGTCCTGCCGGCATAAGGGTTTAACCCATTGCATCACTGGACTCTCCTTATGTAAAAATAAAAAGAGGGGAACACTTTATTTATTCTTCTTTTAGAGTGGTTAAACCATGGCCCTCAGCTTCATCTTATTTGGCTCTTGGACTCATTTCTAAAGCTGTTTGCAACCAATTAGATCCCAGGATTATGTTTGTCCTTTTCCCAGGATTCTAATGAGTGGAGAAATAGGGAAAGGAGGAATGGCGTAGCAGTGAAGATGGTAGACTTGCTTATTCTCCTCCATGCCTGGAGGAGAATAATGAGCGTATGACATATTAGTTCAAGTGGAATGTGGCTCTTGGCAGTCTATCACTTTTTTACATCAAAGATTAAGAAACATTCCAATCAGTACAAAAGTGAAACAACACAATTTTAAATATATTTCAACATGTTGCCATTCACATTTTCATTATTTAAATATTAGCTAAGGTCAGGGCAGGCTTAGGAGTAGAACACATGGGAGTTCTTTAAAACTTTATCCACATGTCTGAGTACAGCTACACCCCCCCCCCCAACACACACACACACACACACACACAGCTTGAAGCTGGCAGCACGTCTATATCACTATTTCCTCCTATGTCAGTTGTGTCCAACATAAAAATGATTAGACACAAGCACACACAAATGAAGTTAACAAAGTGTAACACATATTTTACACTTACAGTTTGGAAATCTGCTGTGCTGGTCGCAGATCCGACATTGAGGGTTTCTCACTGGTTGACCAGGTACATGTTCCACTAACTTGCAGTACATTTCAGGACCTTTTGTACCACATGTAGCATTTGTGGTGATGAGGGCATTAGAAGCCAAGTTCAGCACTGCTGGAAACAAACCTAAACAAATAAAAATGAAAAATGATGCTGATAAGTCATAATAAATTACATACAGAAGTGCTTTACTAAAATTAATAGTGCACATTCATACTATACGAACTCTGATTCAATGATGTGTGTTAGTACAAGGAATTTAGGAAACAAACAGGACAAAGGAAAAGCATGGCAGCAAAACATTAGTGAATTTCATCTCTAGGATTAATACTCTTAGGGTACAAATCAGAATCTTTCCCCTCTCTGTCAATGCACATTGGTGGTTAATGGAAATCATATTTTCATGGATTTGTGCCCACAACCTGTTGTTTAAAAATATTTTAAAATATTCTATATCAGAAATTGTATTAATACAATAGAAACAATTACATTTTTTAAAGATTCGCTTTGTTTTAATACAGTTGGGGCATCATGCAGTTCAAAACAAAACTTAAGAATTATATTTTGGGCAGCATCTGCACTTATCCAATCTGGAGTACTGTGATGTAGAGCTGCCCCAGATGCTGCACAAGAACATTCCTGGTGCCCTTTTAGTGCCAAGATGGCTGGCTGGGACCACCACTGCTGCTATTTTTCCAGCCAAGAGAAGCTCCCCACTTGAGCCTTGCTAGTGATGTTGCTTCTGATGTCACTATGAGGTGTCCAGCCATATAAACAGCTAAAATGATGTTGTTAGCAAGGCTCAGTGAGAGAGATGCTTCTAGCCAGTTGACCTATAAACACTGGATAGGGCCAGATCCAGCCCAACCCAGATGCTTGCACCTCAGAAATACCAGAGTCAAAGGAAACCCTGAATAAATTCCCCTTATTCTGGATTAACATCTTGAATCAAATATTAAGAGTTGTCACTGCAGTGTGTGTGTGTAGCTGGATTTTGTGTTTGTGTCTGAAAGCTGCACTGCAATCTTTCATCTGGTTTTCTGCCTATCCCTAATTCTAGACTTCAATAAACACAATACATAACCTCAGATAAAATTGTCAAGGATGGGTTTAAAAGTAACAGATTTCTGGAGGTTTTTCTTCTTCTCCTCCTTAAAGAATTAATGCAGCATTATTTTTTTCCTCCTGATCTCCCATCTCTCTCTCTCTCTCTCTCTCTCTCTCTCTCTCTCTCTCTCTCTCCTGTCCCTGCAATTAACCTGTGTGTCATTTAATTACTGACCCTTTTGGTCATGGTACAGTTATCCTCTGACACTTTAAGTTAGTGACGCCAGTGCTTCCTTTAAAAGGCATGTTAAACATATCACCTAATCAAGGCATCCAATTAGCTTCTAACTTGTTCAATTTGTACAACCACTAAGTCAATAGCAAGAACTGTTGAATTGCAGTTTACATCTTTACAGATTACATCCCAATTGGTATTGCATTTCAAATTCTATATTGACCAGTTGGGTTTCTGATCCTGCACCACAAGTTATTTAGATATATTTATGTCAATCTTCTGGATACATAGGGCTCTAATTCCACTCTGATCTTAGACACTAAGCAGGGTCAGACCTGATAAGTATTTAGACAAATAGCTGGTTCAATATGCTGTATTTCAAAGGATGAACTAGCAAAACTACCTCTTGAGGATTTCTTTTTTTAAAAAAACCCTATGAGATTCATTGGATCACCATAAATCAACAGGCAACATGTGCACACACATTGAAAGTGCAAATGAATCACTGGTGGCACCTTCAGATTAACTTCCAACCTCATTATTATGTCTGCTGCACTGGAGTATGAATAACATAAAAGCTAGAAATTATTTAAGCATAACATGAAGACAAGTCCCCTGTCTTCAGTTATAGAACATATAGTTTTATCTAATGGGATCAAGGCATAACTACATAATATGGTTAGGCAGAAAATAATTTAAAACATAAAATGCTATGGGGAAAAATATATTATAGAAATATAGAACGACAAGGGGAAAAAGCCAGGGAGCATACATATACCACACACTAACATGTATTTCTTCATATATTTTCCCTTCACTCCATCCTCTCAAATATTTTTCTAGGCGGTTACTTTATTTTCTAATGATGAGAGTATTTTAGCCTTGTGGTGTCCAGATGGCCCACAACTGTATCTGCCCCATCTTCATGTTGCCACCAACACTCCTAGTTTGCAACAGATGTCCATCTGACTGCCTGAATTGATGTCAGAATGGGGCACCCATGAGATCAGCAAGAAGGCAGTGGTTTGTCTTGCCACCTCCTTGGTGATCACATGGTCTGACATCATCAGACGTAAGTAAATAACACTGAATGGCTGTCTGTTACACAGACAAAGCAACCAAACTAGGGTATAAACATCATATATGCATTATATACAGTTAATTACACCGATCTGAAAGTTTAGAATGAAGTCCCAGAATATAATCTGGATTATCTGGCTATATAACCCAGATTTTATCAAACATCTATAAATTTGGGCATGCCAAGTCAATATTGTAATATACATTCCTGTGTATATCCATTCACTAACGTGTCATACTTGTAAGGCAAAAAGGCAGTTCCATCATCAATATTATATATTTAAAGTCACAGTTGATCACAATATACAAACAATCATTCAATTCATAGACATAAACTGGAGAATGCAATCATGTATCAAAAATACATCAAAGTTACCTCTATGTATCCACAAACTATCAAAATTATATTTTTAAATGCATTATTATACAATGAACGATCCGCAGAAGCAGCAAAGTCAGCAGTCTGTACTAACGCTGTGGGGTGGGCACTCCAAAAGCATCCAAACCAAACAATGTTGGTATTAATAAGGAGTTCTTTGTAAGTCCAAACTATCGGAAGACATAATATATGTTCCAAAGCAGTCTTTATATTTTAAATTTCAAAGTTCATCCAAGTCCTGGTAGTGAAATGTAAACAACTAAGTTGCACCTCTTCCGGGGAGGTGATTTCAGCGGAAAGTTCCATCCGCGATTAGATTGGGGAAACCTGGATTTGGACTACAAATCCCAAGTTGATATTAATGAAAGTGGGTGCCTCCATGTGTATTGTTCCAATTATACATAAGCATCAGTATTAATACATCCAATGGAAGATGTCGCAAGTAGACACAAATAGAGCGGATCAAATTCACATCCAGTGATTCTCCAGGCATGTTTGAAAAAATCCGGGTTATATAGCCAGATAATCCAGATTATATTCTGGGACTCTAGATTTCATTCTAAACTTTCAGATTGGTGTAATTAACTGTATATAATGCATATGTGATGTTTAAACCCTAGTTTGTTTGCATCATCGGAGGTAACCCATGGCAGTCAGATGGGTGGATGAAGATGACTCCTATAGTTTGTTTTGTTATTGTTTGTGATGTGCAGAGTTGTTTGCTGTTAACTGTATTATTCTGTTGTAAACCGCTCCGAGCCTTCGGGGAGTGGTGGTATATAAACTCGAATTATAAATAAATAAAGATGCATGGCTAGTTAGGAGTGGCTGTGCCAGCAACATGGCAACTATTTATCCTTTTACCTTGTGCTGAACAACATGGGAAAAGCGTGATGGCAGTGGTGTCCATCTGGACAGCAGATTGGGCTGAATCAGACCCAATCTGGCTGGTCTGAAGTCCCAGAAAACTTTGGAGTATCCCCCAATTTTGCTAATGCAGGGAAAAGTTGGAGTGGAGCTAAAAACTTGGTATACTCACTAGAACTTGTAAAGACTGCCAGCAGTCCATTTGGGGTGAGTATGAGTATATGTTTTTCAGCCATTGCAGATATTAGAAATGCAACATCCAAATAAAAAAAACCCTTATGTCACCCTTTCCTCTAAATTTGCATCAATTTCATCAAGTGTGTTTGGGTTAAAGTTTAAATCTAAGCACCTAAGCATGTTCATGAGTAGGCTAATGGGGTTAAAAAACCCATCAATTTTTAAGGTCATGTGCCTGAACAGTACACCTATCAGAAGAGGCATTCATTCACCCTTAGCTTAAATAAAACTATTACTTCGACTAAGATACCACCCTGCTATTTGTAGTTTTTTTCCCTAAGCTTTTAAATTACAATTAAAAGTATCCAAATGGCTTTTACTGAACCCAAAACAGCAGATCTAAATGGTGCTCTGACCCAGTTCACTATCTACTTAAGCAAATATAATGCATATCTGTGGATATTAAATGTTTATATAAGTGTATATAACTTTAGGGACTAAACAAATATGCAAGCCAAAAGAAGGAAAATTAATACCATCAAAATAAACCTTCCTTTATGGTGCTACATTTTTATAACGATGGATGAAGCTACAAGGAAAAAAAAACCCATATTCAGCTTACTTGGAATAAAGCAGTATGAGTTTCTCATCAGAACTTTGATTTATTAATTTTTAGTTTGTCCTATAAAAATTGGTTACTGTTTGGATAGAGACATGATTAACTACTGTAATGTGTAAGATGAGACAGCTGTCTATTCAGTAATTACTGGATAGCTTTGGTTCATTTAGTAAAGTATCAGACTTGCTGCCAAATTTCAGAATTTCCTGGTTTGTAATATGAACCATTTTAATTTTTTTCATTTGCAGTATGAATTGAGCATCATTTATTTTTTTTTTAAAATCTTCTCCAGTTCTAGTTGTTATCTAGGCAGCACAGATTTTTCTTTTCAAAATTTTGTCTTTAGAAACAGCATTTCTGCAATACTCCATACTCCACCACAGGCCCATGCATGAACAAATGCAACTATCCTATACCTTTTCTGGAGGAATTATTTATTATTGCTTTTAAAATCGATACTCCACAACCAGTGAGGCAATGAAATTGAAAAGGTTGAAAGAGCATTTTTGTGTTATTTGCACAATGAATGGAGTTAAAATGAAAACACTATGCTCCTTGAACATTTTGCTGGGTAAATTACATACACTTGTATGCTATGTTATATTTGACCCCATTTTACAAATACACACATGTACATACAGTCTGTTGTATGTTTATGAAACAGCTTCCCAAAATCACAGTGAAGAAAACATTGCTCCCAACTGTGCCCACATGATGTCATTAATTGAGAACAAAATTTGACCACATAATGTAACATGTTACCAGCAAAAACACAAGCAACTACTGTTAAATATTTTATTAAAGAGAAGCTGTCTATATCCCAGTGTTTCAGAGAGAAGGAATCTTGTCATATTCAACCCCCTGCTGACATACATGAGCAAGAAGGCAAGCACAGCACAAAAGCAGCAGAAAGTGGATTTGCTCTCCTACCATGAACTCAGATCTTAGTTTGGTGGCTGCTGCTTTCACTGGATTTTGGTGTTTTCCTTTTTAAAACATTTGTGACACATCTGATAAAGATAAAGCTCTTGGTTTATAACATGTTTCTGAGCCTCTGATGTCTTTGAAAATACAGACAGTTCTTGAGTTACAAACATCGAACTTACATACTACTCCAAACAACTTACATACTACTCCAAACAAAAGAAAGTGAGAGGAAATCTACCTCTAGGAAGGGTAATTCATTCCTGTAAGAGTTACCATGGAAAAAAGCTATCTCTGCTGAAGCTTTGTCACCAATTTTTGTTTCCACGACAACCCAAATTTTGCAAAACCCAATTGTCACAGGGTTAGAATGTGAGGTGAAATCTTCTGAACAGGGACACAGATAGCAAAACAAAGGTTACATGGGTGTTGTCCCTTTCCTATGCTACCCAAAACAAACAGAAATTCAGGGCAGAGTAAAACTTAATAATGTTCTGTTCTGACTTACATACAAATTCATCAAAAGAACAAACCCCATCGAGCATATCTTATTTGTAATCCAGGGACTGCCTCTAAACCTTAGAAAACATGGAATGTACTGAGCAGTCAGTGGGGAATAAACTGCTACTTAAAATATTCACTTTCACTTGCCTTTAGGTAAATTACTTCTGGACCATTCCTCTGGAACGGGCCAGAAGTAACATTATTGAATTATTTCTCAAAAATGTGCATGACTTGAAATACCCTGTATTGTAATATCATAAATCATAACTGCAAAAATAATTAATAAATATATGAAATGCTGAGACCTAATAAATCATACTTAACTATAATAGGGGCACATATATAGTGGTGTGTAAATTGACCTCATGTATGTCAAGAGCATGTTGGGTATCAAAATTATGGATTTTTATATGACTCATGGATAAGTTTTTTTAAAAACACTCTGCAGAGTGAAAAAAGTGGCTTCCACTGCCATTTCCCCACCCGGGCATTCCAAAAGGCTTTTCCCACTCTACTTAGAGAAGGGTGGTGCCTATCTGTACCATAACGTTTAGCAAAAAAAGAACCATCTCCTACAGTTTTTATTTTATATTTATTTATTATTTATTTATTAACTTTATTTCTACCCCAAAACCATCTCCCAAGGGGACTCGGGGTGGCTTACATGAGGCCAAGCCCAATAACACATAATAACAAATTTTAGATTTATACATGAATATATACAGTATGTATCTATCACTTGAATGAGTAAGTGCACATTTCCTTTAAAGGAGATAAAATGAAATAATTTTTAAACTACTAAAATGCCTTGTTGGAATATCTGACAAAAAGACATTTTCCAGCTCTACTAAGAACCTGCCAGTGTTTGGCTGATCAGTAAATCGAACTAAACCAAAAGTTGTTATATGAAACCATTACATAACAACCTCTTTACTCAGGGCAACAGTTATGTGCAGGGCTACTTAAAATGTCTTGGGATGAAGGAACAATGGGATGAAGGAACAATTGGCAGCCATCAATTCCTGTCTGCTTCTGACGGCTAGAAATTCAGCATGCTGCATAGGAAGTTCGTATCCACCTGTGCCACCTGGCTCTATACAAAGAGGGCAAGTGCAGCTGGCAGCATATGAATGAAAAGGCTCTAAGTGGGATGATACAAATGTCCTTTGCTTTCTTTCTCTTCTCTCCACAGCCCTGTATCTTTGTCTCAACTACATACCGTGTTTCCCCGAAAGTAAGACAGCGTCTTACTTTCTTTTTACCCCCAAAAGGCCCACTACGTCTTACTTTCGGGGTACGGCTTACATTGGGCGACGGTAAGCCATATCCCCGGCCACCGAGTCACTCCTCCGCCACCGCCCTCCCTGCGGCCTCCTCTTCGGGGAACGGAAGAGAGGCGGCTGAGGAGAGCCCGCTGCCGCCTCTCTTCCATTCCCGAAGAGGAGGCCGCAGGGGAACCGCGCGATCGCTCTTCCTGCGGCCGCCTTCTTCTGGGATCGGAAGAGAGGCGGCAGAGGGCGCCTCTTCTCAGGTGGCCAGCCTCTCTTCCGTTCCCGAAGAGGAGGCTGCAGGGGAACTGCGCGATCGCTCTCCCTGCGGCCTCCTCTTCGGGGAACGGAAGAGAGTGGCAGAGGGCTCTCCTCAGCCGCCTCTCTTCCGATCCCAGAAGAGGCGGCGCGCAGGAGAGCGATCGCAGAAGAGGAGGCCCAGGGCCTGGCCTCCTCTTCTGGGAACGGAAGAGAGGCGGCAGAGGGCTCTCCTCAGCCGCCTCTCTTCCGTCCCAGGGAAAAGGAGGCCACAGGGAAACAGTGGGCTCTCCTCAGCCGCCTCTCTTCCTGCAGGGAGCGCCTCTTCTGGGATCGGAAGAGAGGGGCAGAGGGCTCTCCTCAGCAGCCACCTCTCTTCCGTTTCCCGAATGAGGAGGGCGGCAGAGGGAACCGCAGAAGAGGCGATCGCTCTCCCTGCAGCCTCCTCTTCGGGAACGGAAGAGAGGTGGCAGAGGGCTCTCCTCAGCCGCCTCTCTTCCGATCCCAGAAGAGGCGGCCGCAGGGAGAGAGCGTTCCCCTGCGGCCGCCTCTTCGGGAACGGAAGAGAGGCGGGAGAGGGCTCTCCTCAGCCGCCTCTCTTCCGATCCCAGGGAATGGAAGAGAGGCGGCGGAAGAGGGCTCTCCTCAGCTGCCTCTCTTCCGATCCGAGAAGAGGCGGCCGCAGGGAGGGCAGCGGCGGCGGAGGAGGCGGGACCGAGTGACGCGGCGGCCGGGGGTACGGCTTACTTTCGGGGCACGGCTTATATTAGCCGACCCCTCTGACACCCCCGATACGTCTTACAATCGGGGGTGTCATACTATCGGGGAAACACGGTAGATATCTATGTTGTTATTTAGACTGGGTTGTATAATTATATATTTGCAGCATCATCATTACTCTCACTCACAGCTAAAACTGAAAAATCACACTTAATTTTGTATCTAACAACTATTGTGGTATAATGAACATGTCACACTATGTATTTTATTTATTTCTTATTACACATTGTATTTTAGTATTGAATATACATAGTTACATTTAATACACTTGTGATATGGCTATTCTTTTGTTACATACCTCCTTCTTTCTCATGTGTAGACAAAAAATTCATATTGTGATACAACAATATATAAAGCATTCTTGCCTACTGAGACATTTTAAACATTCTTGTTAATATTCTATAGGTATGTGTTCATTGTAGAGTTAGATTATACAGAATTTAGTTGGATCTGTATTTGAATTCCAATCAAATTCCACTCAAGGAACACAATATTTTTGTCAAGTCTTTTCTTCAATCTGCAGCCTCCTAAATAACTGATTCTTAGGAATGAGAGCCCTTCCGGACAATGTTGAAGATAGCACACAGTAAAGAAGAAACTGATTTTTTAAATGCCTTTTTCATGCCCCTTTTCTCAGAAAAACCATTTGCTAGATTTCAGCTTTCATTTGCTCTGCAAATGAAAGGAGCCTTTCCCTTTCTCAGAAAAAGAGGCCCTGATTCAACCCATTATAAAACAAACAAAAGACACCTGAATGATTTATCTTTTAAATTATCTACTGTAACCTGCCAACTCTCCCATTTTTCATTCTGTCCTATTTGGTTCTATTATTTTGGTGTTAAATTGACCTGGAAGGCGTTGAATAGGCTATGCTCTGGCACCACAAAATTTATTTTTATTTATTTATACATCAAACTTGTATACCGCCACTCTCCGAAGGCTCGGAGCGGTTTACAAAAGTTTGAGTGGCCCAACGGCACCAACAAACAACACGATATACAATAGACATGGAGAGAACACAAGGATGAGGGAGGGGGGGAGGGAAGGAGTCAGCAACGATGCCCACTAAGGTGCCACCCCGCTATCGAAAGAGGGCAGGCGGAGCGGTCCCGGTAGAATCGCTGGTCCCAGGGCGCTGGCAGAAGGCGGAGACCGTCGACTCCCACATGGGAGTCCGCATTGGGGGTCCCGGTCCACCCGCACAGTGGCCTCGTCAACTTTCGCGCTGGTCTGGTGGGTCCTTTGGAGCTGCGACTGCTTGTAGCAGGAGCTCCAGAACGTCCTGGCTAGGAACATCCTCCGAGGCCGCACCACTCTTGTTGTTAGTCGTCCTTCTTCTGGGGGGCCAGCAGGGGCGCTGGCTCTATGATCCCGGTCCTTTCTGTCCCTCCGGCAGGGGTCTGGGCCTGGCCTCCGGTCTGAGGCACGGGGGATGGCGTACTCGCCTTCCTTCCATTTCCGGCGCCGTCTCCTCTTCCGGGAGCCGCGTTTCTCCCTAACCGGGTCGCTGCTAGGGACAGAGTCATCCGAGGGCGGGGCTTCCAGGGCTTCCGGTGGACTTCTACCACTGCTTCCAGGTGCTGCTTCTTCTTGGGGTAGCACCCGGAAGCAGTGGTAGAAGTGCAGAGCTAACCTTAAGAAATGGGCTACAAAGTGGAGTCCCTAACATACGAGTGCAGAGAAGAGCAAACCATAAACCACCTACTATAATGCAACCCGAGCCCTGCCATATACACAATGGAGGAACTTCTTACAGTAACACCAGAGACACTCCAAGTGGCTAGCTTCTGGCCACTCAAAGGGCATTTAGCATAGTGCCAAGTTTTTCAAACTTTGTTTGGGTTCTTAAATGCATTTTAACTGTACCCTCAACTCACTTATGACATGATGAATAAATAAATAAAGCTGACAAAATAAGTGAAGCTGTAAACAAAGGTGATAACAGACTTTGGCCTGAATATTTGAAAAATTGGAGATGTCTAAATCTAGCCAGAAGAATTTGTGACTTAACAAAATGAGTGTTGCCTACCTATTGTGACCGGCCAGGTGCTTAATGTCTGCCCTTTTTGCTATATAGCAAAATAAGAGATGTATCAAAATCCTTAGTGTAAGACACCATTTGAAGCCAGTGATTTTGGTGAGTAACATGTTGACTACTTTCAAGCTAAAGGCTGTAAAGCTAATCTCTATGTGTGATAAATTAAAATGTAATGAGCTGGTGTACTGAAATTTCCAAATAGGCTATATGTAATGCATGTTACAGTTTATTACAAAATGAATATAACAGCTTCAGCTATTTTTTTCTGAGTAATATTTTCCATTTCCTCAAACACACTGCTATTTGGTACAATTATCTCCCTTAGTTCCCCACTGCAAACAGCCTTTACCACTTCAAAGAAAGAAAATATTCTGTTTAAATTTCATCGCAACATTTCTAAACTCTTCTTCAAAGTTTGTGGGGGAACCTTAAAATGTCACTGAATTTGTATTAACAGGCTAAAAGCCCTAAAAACCTGGCAGTTTCAGTTGTTCTAAGAAACATGCTTTTAAAAAGTGAAGAAAAAAGGAGCTACTTGTGTATTGTAGTACTAAGCTATGCTAGTATGTGGGAACACAGTGAGAAGGCATACAAAAATGCTGGGGCAAAACAAAACACAATGTTGCAGCAAAGAATAATTTCCAGCTGTGCACGACAGGGAACAGCTTAATGCACTCAATCCACAATGTAAAAGAACACTTTATACAACTAGAAAATAAGTTCTATTCAGAGAAATGACTGTCCAGACACAGCAGTACTTCCAGACTGGAAAATATGATGTTAACAACCATTTGTCCAGAGGCACACAAAATCCAATACCACAGACTTTCAGATCATGTTCACTGCATGGATCAACTGGTCCTACAGCATTAAATAACTCTTGTTATCTTTTCTTGTTTAAGAGAGAGCTAATGTATTTTTGTTGTATTGCTGCTTCTTTCACTTGCCAATCTTTTTATTTATTTATATATTTTTCTACTCTAAGCCCATTTTTTTTACTCTCTCTGTCTAGGAAGTTTTTCAAATTATATTCTCTACTTTGTGTCAATATATACCTTTTCCTTGATGTGTACATTATGATATGCAAAAAAGTATGAGCCTACTATTATCCTCATAGACTAGGAATTTCATAACACATGTTTACTCGGTTTCTACCAGTATTATAGTCAACTCTGAGTCAGCAATATGTAAGTTAGGTGAGTCAGGTTGATGTAGTGCAGGGGTGCTCACACTTTTTCAGCATGGGAGCTACTGATTAAAAAACCAAGTCCCAAAGATCACCTACCCAGAAATGTAAAACGTATAACTATTTTTTTATTTATTTATATTCATTATTCATTTTTATGTACCGCTCCTTCCAGCAGGCTCGGGGCAGTTTACATAAAATGAAGTTATAAAACATCAACATTTCAATTTAATAACAACAATATAAAACAGAGCATAAAAATACATCCAACCACCCCATTTCTCCCACACTGCCATATTACCACACATATTATCAGCCAGAAAGTAAGAAGAGAGGCTTTTGAACTGCAAGGCCATTTAATACTCAGCAAGGTAAACAAAGGGGCATGCAAAAATACATCCAACCACCCCATTTCTCCCACACTGCCATATTACTACACATATTATCAGCCAGAAAGTAAGAAGAGAGGCTTTTGAACTGCAAGGCCATTTAATACTCAGCAAGGTAAACAAAGGGGCATGCAAAAATACATCCAACCACCCAATTTCTCCCACATTTCCATATTCCCCAACATATATTTCTCAAGGAACAAAGCAAGCAGAGAGGCTTTGGACCTAAAAGGCCATTTCTAAAAATAAAAAGGAAACAAAGAGACATGCCACAATACAATCAAGCACCCACCCATTTCTCCCACATATATTTCTCAAGGAACAAAGCAAGCAGAGAGGCTTTGGAGCTAAAAGGCCATTTTTAAAAATAAAAAGGAAACAAAGAGACATGCCACAGTACTATCAAGCACCCACCCCATTTCTCCCACATTTCCATATTCCCCAACATATATTTCTCAAGGAACAAAGCAAGCAGAGAGGCTTTGGAGCTAAAAGGCCATTTTAAACATTAAAAATAAACAAAGAGACATGCCACAGAACAATCAAGCACCCACCCCAAAGTAAAAAGACCGACCTTTGAGATGCGGTAAGGAAATGACCCCAAAGCTTCCTCCTTCTTCTCCTCCGTCGTTGCTCCTATTTCCACGCCGCCAGCATGCGTGCCACCTCCAAGAGCTCACGAGAAGTCCGAGAGGCAGAATGGGCTTCTCATCCAGGCCCGCCCCCTTTGGTCTCCTACGACTCTGAGTGGCTGGAGAAGGACGGAGGGAGGAGGAGGAATCCAAAAGAGGGGGCCCATTCTGCCTCTTGGACTCTGGAGCTTTTGGAGGGGGCACGCAAGCAGGGAGCGGGGAGGAGCAATGACGGAGGACTTCTTTGCAGCGTGCAGGGGTGCGTGAAGAGGACCAACAGCAAAAAACCTGGTCAGGAGCCTGAAGATCACCAGGATGAGGCCCGAAGATCACCCTGGTGATCGCGATCACCGTTCTGAGCACCCCTGATGTAGTGGTTTGAGGGTTCAACTACAACTGTGGAAACTAGCGTTTGAATCCCTGTTCAGCCATGAGAACCTTGGGCCTTGGAAAAGTCTCTCTCTCTCAGTCTCAGAGGAAGGGAAAGGCAGAACATTTTTATTTGTGACTGTCAAAGGACATTGTGAAGATGTTAAGTAGTTTTTTCCTCGTCAGATTTTAAGGGAATACAAAAATAATTGAAGAAACCATGGAGAAGTATGGGAGGCCTACAAGAAGAAGATGGAAACATCTAGATTTCCTGTAAACTTCTATGAATAAAGCAGTGGATAAAATAAATAAATGTGTAAATAGAGCAAGGCAGACTTTTTTCTTATTGTATTTTCAATGTAAACAAGAAAGAAAAAATGTGGAGGGAAGAAGCAAGGGGTGTTTATGACAAGAAGAGGGCCATGCCTGGAATCCCTGGAAAAAATAGTGGGTGAAGGTTCCATGATAAAAGCCTCATATGGGACCACCCAAAGAGATTGAGACTTACAATGAAATAAGTGATTTACTCAGAATGCCCTGCCCAAGTGTCCCTTTGAAACCTGGAGCTAGGGGTTGTCAAGGGATACTGAAAATTCTGCAACACAATTGAGATGGAAAACACACATGGAAGGAATGTTTATCAAATCTGCAAGTGACACAAAACAGGCTTGCTTAATTTAGATGTTTAAATGCTTTGAGGACAGGAAGGAGACTGATAACATTGTATATTTTAGAGGGGAACATTATAATGTGCCCTTTATGGCCAAAACAACACAATGGGTGGAATTTGGAGAAATTTTAGCTTTGACTACCATTACAGGTATACAGTACCCTTAGAATTAGAGATGGGGAAGCTTTGATTCTCTAGATCAGGTCTGCACAACCCCTCCAACTGTTTTGGCCTCCAACTACAAGAATTCCTAGCCATTATACAAGCTAGAGGGACGTAGGTTGTGCAGACTTGCTCTAGAGATGCTGCTGGATTCCTAACATCATGGCTAATACTGTAATCACTAAGGGGTGATAGGATTTTCACTCTATCAACATTAGAACACAACATGTTATTTCCTTTGTTTTACTGCATAAACAATTTCCCCTCCTTCTCTTTTAATTTCACAAACATCTTTGGATGATATATATTCTGTTGTTCTTGTTACTGCTGCTGCTGTTTTGAGCCTATGTTTCCAACTTATGGAATCCCTAAGGAGACTATATCATTAATAACCAATTAAGTGACCTTTGGCAAATCACCATTTTTTAATTTCAAAGGAAGGCAAAGAGAAGCTCCCTCTGAAGAAATCTTGCCAAGAAATATTTCTGATAGGTTTGCCTTAGGATAGTCATAAGTCAGAAATGACTTGAAGGCACACAAGAACAGCAACAAACATCCTGAGTTATTGGTGTTACCAATATTGTATCAAAGTTTTAACTATGGTTATTGCATTCATATTTATTATTTTCCATTGCTGAATGGCATTCAAATTCCTGGAATCCGAACACAATTTTCAAATCACTTCATTATGCTGGGTTTCTGTAAATAGTATTAATTTTAATTAATTTTGTTTAAATGTTACCTTTTCCCCAAAATAGGAACCAAAGCAGTTCCCAAAAAGGATTACATATTATACATATCAATGTTCTAAAGCTTAGCTATTACAAATTGCTATGGGCGACCCACACCTAGTTTATTACTAAAGGATGGTTTGATCATTTCTTTGAAGACATAACATTATACAAGAATTTCATATTGTATGTAGTGCTGTCTTCACTTCCAAAACTGCTTGTTTGCTCCTCACTCCCAGTTCATGTTGAGGATGAAGGGAGAGCTCAGAGCAGATGGCTGTCAGAAAAGCAATGACTGCATACCATGACTGAGAATTAGTGCATGCACAAAATTATGCATCTTGGTGAACAGTAGAGTTCCTGCTCTAAATGCCAGCCGACATCTGGCTTGAAAACACTGTAAAGCCAGTTTGATATCCTTCGATGCTTATGTTAATATTCACAGATTATTGCCATGCCTGCTAACACCTCTCTCGGTGAAAGTTTACTTGTCTTTCAAGGACTTACATTTCAAGTACTTATTTTTTTTGTTTAAGAGTAACTTTAGGATGAACATAAGTTTGTGTCTATTAATATATAAACAGCCAAAAAAGATGAAGAAATCCACATTTATCCACAATCCCCATTTATGGTTGGGATTTCATAGGTAAAGAAAATTTAATTACAGGGAATTTTATGTTTTTATAAGATTATTCTGTTTTGTTCCTACCTTAGGAAACAAATGTTTCTCTGTGCCTCTCCTTTGACCTGTACACATACGAAAGGATGGGTTAACCAGCCTTGTTTTGCCTTGCAGTGGTGTTAACAGTAAATGTGACTTCCAGTACGCTCACAGTTCATAAGCTTGTGGGGAAGTATGAATCATTTGAGCTATGATAAGTGGAAAAAAAACCCCAGAATTCAGACTTGATCTAGAAAATGAACTAGGGTGCATAACTGGAGCAATAACAGAAATATGTCATATGACAGCAATGAGTCGTTAAAAGTAGGAGAAGACAGGCATTTTGTGAGATGCTAGAAAGAGCCCATTGACTGGAGTCCATTAGTGTTAAGAGTTATATTAGATTTAAGTGTGCTAGGTGAGATTGCTGAATGAAATCATTTACATAGCCTCTAGCAAAGACTGAAGACTTGTTCCATATCCTATTAGAATAGTCAAGCTTATATATACTAAAGGAGGGAATAAAGACTTGAAGTTCTGCTTATTGGAAAAGGCATTTGAAGCCAAGGGTCCATTTTATACCAGATAACATCTGCAGTGCATTCCAGACTTAATATGACATTACATACACCAAACTATATATCAGGAAGCCAAACAGCTAATTTATAGTCTCTAGGTCAGTGGTTCTCAACCTGTGGGTCCCCAGGTGTTTTGGCCTAAAACTCCCAGAAATCCCAGCCAGTTTACCAACCGTTAGGATTTCTGGGAGTTGAAGGCCAAAACATCTGGGGACCCACAGGTTGAGAATCACTGCTCTAGGTTAACTTTATTTCTTTCCCTTCATTTCCTTTAACTGCCCATTGAGGCACAAATCCCCAAACGAGAAACAATTACATGAAAGGGACAGCAGCAATGTATTAATTGGTCCTGTCTCCCTTGCCTGCACATAAGGGCCACATCAAGAGAGATAAGGCTGTTCCATAAATCTCTAGTTTTGTCTCCAGAAAGTAGAGTTTCAATGCCTGCTTAGCCATGGAAACCATATGGGTGACCTTGGACAAATCCCATATCTAAGGCACTGGCAAACCTCCTCTGAACAAATCTTGCCTGGAAAATCTGTAAAAGGGTTGCCATAGGGTTTTCCTAAATCAAAAACAAAGGCACACAACAACAACAACAACAACAACAACAACACTTTACTTCCCTAGGTTATCATAGCTGGAACTGACAGTTAAATTTAGTCTTCTGATGCCAGCAGGTGATCCAGTGAGTATAATAGTTAATTGTATGAAGTAGAAGAATCCTATAATTTGGAAGTTTTTCTCAGTTTTGAGATATATACAATGTGTATGACAAACAAAAAGGTAGAATCGCAGTAGAAAAATAAATTTTATAGAATTCAAATTCAGCCGTGGAGGAACAAGGTCCTATCCTCACACCTCTCTGAAGAGAGGAAGCAAAACACAGTGGTTGCTGCAAAGCAACAGCTACTCAACAACTATTAAATAGTGGGAAATCTTCCCTTGGTATAGGAGAGTCATAGTGACCTCAGTTTAAGTGTCACTAGCTTGAGACCACAGAAATAGCTTTAGTGGACTAATTTGTGTAGTATACATACAGTCAGAGGGGGATTTTGGCAAACCAACAAGCGACACTGTGTTTAAACTGCAACAAGGCTATTGCCTTGGGAACAAAGCTTCAATCAATGCTGAATTTCCAGAAAAGAAACTAAGCAGGCAACAAGAAACAACACGAGGAAGTCAATTGAAGTAGGAGATTTAATTATGTTTAACCTTTCTTCAAATGATAACCCTACAGCAGGGGTTCGGAACCTATGCCTTGCAAGCCATATATGGCTCTTTTGGTGATTTTTATGGCTCCCAGGCAGAGCAGGCTTGGCCCCTCCCTCCCCGCCCAAGGAGTTGTCAGAAAGCGGCCCTGGGCCACGGAAAACGGCATGTGGCGGGCCCGAAACACACAAGAAGGGAGGCAGAGGGGACCGAAGCAGGCTGGGCCTGCCACGCACCATTTTTCATGATCCAGGGCTTCTTCCCAGCAACTCCTTGGGCAGGGCGGGTCCAGATTCCAGGCAACAAGCCCCTCCCTGCCCAAGGAGTTGCCATAAAATGTCCCTGGGCTGCGAAAACGGCACGTGGCAGGCCCTGCCAAGCCCGAAACACAAAGGAAGGGAGGCCATCTGGGGCACCTTTGGAGCTCGCCTTCAATCTCCTCCTATTTTAGAGGAGGCAAAGGGCGAGCTCCAAGGCTTTCCGCACGGCAAGGCTATCCGGGGCACCTTTGGAGCTCGCCTTCTGTCTCCTCCAGTTTCAGAGGGGGGAACGGCCTTTCGTCCCGTCCGGCTTTCCCCTTTCGTCCCCCCTGGCGTGTGCTCGCAGCCCTCTTTGCCCAGCATATTTGCCAACGCCGGGGCGCACACATCCAGGGGCTCGTCTCCTGCGAGAGTAGGCCAGTATTGGCAAGTGCCTCTCCAGACAGCTGTGCCTGCATCACTCTCAGGTCAGCAAGGAGGCCTTTTCAGGAACTGAAGCATTGAAGGTACTGCAAATCTAATCTATTATAGATGCCTCCCCAAAACTCATTCAGTATTTTCTGTTGGTCATGGAAGTGCCATATGCCAAGCTTGGTTAAATTCTATTATTGGTGGAGCTCAGAATGCTTCTTGATGCCTGGTGAACTATAAATCCACAGAACTGGAATTCCCAAAGGTCAGGGTCTCTTTTTCCCAAACCCCTCCAGTATTTTCTGTTGGTCATGGAATCCTTTTCTTATGAGAATCATGGAATCCTTTTCTTATGAGAATCATGGAATCCTTTTCTTATGAGAATCATGGAATCCTTTTCTTATGAGAATCATGGAATCCTTTTCTTTTTTTTCAGTGAGAGCCATATAATATATATTATATATTTTAAGACTGAATTAAACTAAATCTGAGTATATACATACATACGTATGTACATAGATACTCACATTTAGTTGAATTCAGTCTTAAAATATATTATATATATTATATAGCTCTCACTGAAAAAATATCCAAATATTTTGCTTTTATGGCTCTCTGAGTCAAAAAGGTTCCTGACCCCTGCCCTGCAGGCAATATAACAACAGCAGCAATATATAACTAATCCAGAGGAGGAGAAAAATATCTATTTGTCTACTTTACACATTTTGAGTTGGTTTTGGAAACATGACTCTACCAAGAGATAATGGATTGCTTAGCTTTCAGTGTGTTTTTCTCTCTCTTATTATAATAATATTATTATAATAAAGAGGAGGTAAACATTGAAGGAATATCCCTGTTATACGATTTGTTAGTTTGGACTAGCATATATAAAGATAATAACTATATTATATAAAATACATAAAACAAAGTATGTAACTATATAATTACATGAACAAATTTTTACTTGGAAAAGAATTAAGCAGAGAGCTAGCGGAGAGAGTTCTGCAGTATTTTGACTATATTCAATCTGAAGGTCACACCTGAATCCAGTAAGTGCTATACATCACTACAAAGCGAAAAGCTGAGAGACAGTGATAACAAGTCATTTAATACCTACAAGAATGTGTGTATATTGCATTCATACTGCATCTATACAAATTTGGGGGGGGGACACTACACAGAAGACATAAAATGGAAAATACAAGAGACTTAAATACAGAAGTGTTAAGAAGGAAAATGAAGATAACTACAATAAATAAGGATTACAACCAAACAGCTGTGCCATCTTGAAAGACTTAGTAATTGCTGGACCTCGACATATATATATATATATATATATATATATATATATATATATATAAAGAACATCAGCTGAAATGCCAGCTAAAATGGGAAATTTAAATCAGAAAGTTCTGGTAAAGATCCAAGCAATGAGAGATCAGTTCATCCAGATATTAGTAAAAATTAAGGACGAAGTGATAACAGAGTTGAAAGAAGTGGGACAATAATTTACCCAGTTGAGTACTGAGTTGAAGATGACTTTGGGGTTGGCTGTTGAAACAAAGGACAGAAAACATCAAGCTCCAGAGTGCAGTTTAGGGAAAATCAATCTTTTTCCTCTTGACTCTCATGCTGGATTATGGGGAGAAATATGGAAGAATATCGAGAGAAAGAAATGATTTGGCTGGGAGATTTTAATTGGGTAAGGGATCCAAAATTGGATAGCAATGGTAAAAGGAAAAAAGATACCAAGGAAGGAAGAACTACAACAGTGGGATTTATATTATAGTGAAGGTTATTTAATTTGGGTAGAAAGTAATATGCATATTATTCCCACAGATATGGTACATCATCCAGGAATGATTATATTTTTGCATCAAAGGTTGAAATATTACCTAGAGCGTTCTCCAACCATAACCCGGTCTTCCTAAAATTTAAAGGGGAGGAGTGCTGGGAAAGGAAGCAGTGGAGAATAAGTTATTATGTCTTGAATGACCCCCCAAATTAAAAAAAATACATTGGGAATACAAAACTATTTAAAAGAGAACCTAAAGGACGATATGGATGAAAGGACTGTTTGGAATGCAAGGAAAGTTGTAGTAAGAGACTTAATATTCAAGAAAACACTGGTTTAAAGGGCGTGAAATACAGGTATTCTAACCAAGATTAGAGAGAAAGAAAAATAATTAGAGATTAATAAATCATATAAAAGTAAAACACAACAAGAGTTGATGAATTTACAATGGCACTATGAATTGCTAATTATATATGATGTAGAAAGGAAAATAATGTATAAAAGACACATTTTTTGGAAAATGTAAAAAAAACCCAGGAAACTGTTAGTGGGGCAACTGAAGGATCACAAGAGGCAGCAATTAATTGTTTACATAAATAATAAAGGGGATATTATAGGAACTTATATAAAAACACTCAGATAGATACAAGAAAGATGGACCAATACCTGGACAAATTGAAATTGACAAGGCTATCAGAGGAACTGAGAGTGTGATTAGATAGGTTAATTACACCAGAGGAGTTAGGTAGGGCCATTGATAAGGCTAAAACAAAGCAAGCCCTGGTCCCAGACGGGTTTTCTGCCTTGTACTATAAGACATATAAAGAAGAACTGGCTCCAATTCAGCTTTCAATAATGAACAAAATGCTCTGAAAAGGAGAGATTCCGGATTTGTGGATGGAAGCTACCATAATACAAATTCCCAAACAAGACAGAGATATGGAACAAATTAAGAACTTTAGACCAATTTCCTTACTGAACTGTGATTACAAACCATTTGCAGAAATTTTAGCAAATAGATTAAAATCAATCCTAGCTAAGATTTTACATGAAGACCAAGCACTCTTCCTTCCAAATATGCACTTTACATGTTTTTAACTGTTATCTCTGTGTTTATTCCCTTAATTGTTTTGTTTAATTGATGGAATATGATTTTATGACTGTATTTTACATGACATTGAATTTTGCCAGAGCTGTAAGTCGCCTTGAGTCCCCGTTCCCCCGTTCCTGTCCCCCCGCAATAGGATGAGAAAGGCTGGGTAAAAATAAAGCAAATAAATACATAAATAATAATGGGGAGTAATTACTGTAGGCACTGTTCAGAAGTGTATGTGTTTATGTATACACATATGTGTAGATTTTGGGAAATGGGGAGAGGGAGGGTAAGCAATCGTACCAGTGTATTTTATCTTGATTAGAAATGTACTTTCTGCAATATGAGTGTAAACATAAAAACTTTTGAGATAAAAAACAACCAATAAAGCAAAATAAATTTTATCGATACTTTAAAGAACAGTCTATGCAAATGAAAGCAACAAAATCTGTAGGCGTATGCAATGACGGCCAACATCTTCACAGTAAAATATAGTGGCTTGTCTATCAGGGTAGGCTATTTGATTAGCATTATACCTGTGCAGAAGTTTTTGTAATGCATCCAGCCGTTATTAAATCCAATAATCACTTATTTTACCTTTTATGCTAAAAGTTAAACCCCATAATAGTTAACAACTATGTAATTTGTATAAGTAATCCTAAAGTAGTAAAATGTAAAGTTATTATAAAAAAGGCATCAGTGTGGTATTTCAGCCTGGTATTCATGTACATGTTGGGGATGATAGGATGGCTAGGGCTCAGGAGGATGCTAGTAATGTTGATGTGTATTCTAAACTGCAAAGTGATGTGCAAAGTGAAATGTCAGACGAGGCTAGTTCTCCTGAGAACGGCTCTGTTCCCATGGTTGTAGATGAACATTCCTGTGTAGAAGGAGATAACAGCCAGGCCGAGATTGGGACACCTGGAGATTTTAAAGAGGCTCCTTCTGAGACCCCTTTTGACCATTGGGATAACATTCGCACTTCTAGGCATGATGCCAGTTTGAGGCGGAGTGGGTGGCTGGCAAATCGAAAGTAATTTTACCTTTATTAGAGCTAGCTAGAAAATTAGCTTTCAGACTTCAAGCTTCGTTTGGATGTGTTTCACATTATCTTGTCTCCAAGCTTTTGCCTGACCTAGGACTAGGCCTGTTTGTTCCTGATTGATGCCTTGTTCTTCCATGGGATTTTATATCCAGCTCTATGCCTTGTTTTTGATACTAGAAACTATTTGAACTGTACTTTTACCTGGAAAATATCTTCCAATTTTGACCTGTTTTTTACCCTTTTGTTGGACATTATATTTGCTTCAATAAAAGCCTATTCTTCATAGACTGCCTGCTGTGTGTATGATCTAGGATGGGGAAGGGGGTTTCTCCTTGGTCTGAGTTGCAACAGCCAGAAAGACAGAGCTAGTATATCCCTCAAACTCTACAAAAGTTGTCTGGAGGTTTAATCATGACTCCAGCTAGAGAAGAGGAACAGAATCCAAAAAAGCTTCCCTTGGGAAGGACTTCTGTTTATATTATCTTTATTAAGATTTTTTCAGATATCAGATAAAACAAGAGGGATGTAGTAAAGTGCAATGAATATGCCATGCTACCTCTACAGTTTGAAGGTATACAACAACAAACACTCGTTTTCATTGGATCCTAGGCAGGCATTAGAAACCTTGAACTAGTGTCTGGGAACAGTGAGAGCCATCTAGAAAGGAACAAAATAGATTTTAATCTGATAAAATGAAAGTACTATGGGTAAGTAGTTCAGTAAACACAGAGATCAATAACATACAACCTGCTTTGGACTGGTTTGCAACCCTGCATCCAGTGTAACTTGGGGTTGCTACTTCTGATTATTCTCATGGCAGTAGCGATTGAAAGTACATTTTAAAAAAAGAGAATAGGCTTAGGCTTGTACACCAGCTGGTAAAACAGACTTTGCTATGGATATTCATGCTTTAGTATCCTTCAGACTAAGCCACTGTAGTAATCCATTCTAAGCTTAGGAGGTTAAACATTTTCTCCCGCATTGCAGCCTTATTTCTCTAGTTCTAATGATGCTATGTGCTGAGTTTTTTAAAGCCTAGATTCTCCTATTTTACATTCTTCTAATTCTTTCCCAAAGAGATAAAAGTAAAAGATCTGTAAATGAAACATTTTGGGGAAAAACAGCACAGATTACTGTAATTTCCCATGATAAAAGGAAATACCCTTTCTTTTTCAAAAAAGGAACTTTCCATTTGTTGTAAAGATAGGCGAAATACACATTTCAATTAATCCTACACATTTAAAGAGAACCCGCAGGCTTTCTTATCTTATAATTCAACCCAAATTAGAACTCCAAAAACAGTTCCTTACAGAATTGTGCTTGCTAAACTGGCATGCATGCAATGTGCTTGATATTTTAGGAGCATACTGTATGGGAGTGTGACACTTTCCAACCCTAGTTTCCTCTCCAGCAAAAGAATATCAGAAGGGATTCTGGACTGTCTCAAATTACTGTCCAGTTGTTTTGTCAATACCAGGGCGATAACATGAGAATGTGGGCTGGTCCATGAGGTCATGAAGAGTCTGAAGCGAAAGAATGGTTTCATTTTCTTGATTTCATAGTGTTGCGATCTACACTTAGTTACATTAGATCCTCAACCACAACAGATTGTGATAACAGTTGAAGGACTGGGGTGGGGCACTTCTCACTAAAAGCGCTGAAAGAACAACTTCTATGAGGCTACCTTAGGGTGAGTCTACATGGTAGGATCAATGCAGTTTTACATCACTTTCACTGTTATCTCTCGGCATTACTTCACGAACGAAGATTCTTAGGAAGGACTCATCCCACGCTTTTTACAAGTGCGTTGATGACTAAAAAGGTCAATCTGAGATAGGCAAGTTTGGTTGCAGAAAGCACAGCAGAAAGTCTTCTTGGGTGAGGTAGTTTCCAAGTTGCGGTTCTTTCTGTGTTGTCGTTTCTCTTCGAAACCCATTCGGCGTGTCTTCTCGAAAGAGGCCGCAGCATTGTGAATAGTGCGTCTCCATGCCTCCTGATGTGAGGCCAGGGTGGACCATTTTTGGTGATCAATCTGGCCGAGTCTGAGATGTTGTTTCAGGGAGTCCTTATATCTCTTTTGGGGGGCGCCTCTCTTGCGCTGACCCGTGGCGAGTTCACCATAGAGTAGTATCTTTGGGAGGCGGTGGTCCTCCATTCTAGAGACGTGCCCTGCCCAGCATGGCGGTGTTCTCAATAGCATGGCCTCAATGCTGGTGATCCCTGCTTGCTCAAGGACAGCAATATTAGTCACATAGTCGATCCAGTGTATATTTACGATTGTGCGAAGACAGCGCTGATGAAAGCGTTCGAGGAGTCGTAGGTGTTGGCAATAGGTGACCCATGTTTCAGACCCATAGAGGAGAATAGACAGTATGATAGCTCTGTACACACTGATTTTGGTGCTTTGCCTCAGGTGCTTGTTGCTCCAGACTCTTTTGTGAAGCCTTCCAAATGCACTATATGCCTTTGATAATCTGTGATCTATCTCTGTCAATTTTGGCGTCTGAAGAGATGATGCTTCCCAGGGAGGTGAACTGCTGAACAGACTTAAGCACAGATTTGCCTATGCTGACGTGCAGATGATGGTGTTTTTCCTGTGATGCGGGCTGGTAGAGGACTTCCGTTTTCTTCAGGCTGACTTCCAGCCCAAACAGTCCTGCAGCTGCTGCAAAGCAGGATGTGAGGCGCTGCAGAGCTGCTTCTGAATGGGCGACAAGGGCAGCATCGTCAGCAAAAAGCAGCTAGATAGTTTAGAGCAGGGGTGCTCACACTTTTTCAGCATGCGAGCTACTCTTAAAGCAACCAAGTCCAACAGATCTACCTGCCCCCGCCTCTTGCCATCGCGCGTGCTTCTGCTACTGTTTTCCGCCTGCGCAGCGCTTCTTCCACCTGCGGGGCATTGCAGGAAACAGAAAGCACGAGGCGGGACATCCAGAGGGAGTGCTCCACCCTGCCTGTCTCACCGGCAACCGAGGCTGCACAGCTGCTTCTGGACAAGAGAGAGGCTGGGTGCTCCCTCCAGAGGCCCCGCCTCATGCTTCCTTCTTCCTGCAATGCCCCGCAGGCGAAAGAAGCGCCGCAAGAGCGGAAGCCAGCAGCAGGAGCGCGCGTGCGGCTGGTGAGGCCCGAAGATCACCTGGAAGAGGGCCGAAGATCTACTAGTAGCTCCCGAGCTACCTAATGAGCACCCCTGGTTTAGAGAGTCTTAGTGCGAGCCCTCAGACGGCTTAAGTTGAACAAGCTGCCATCAGTACGATAGCGTATATATATGCCGTCTTCTTCTTCGAGGTCTGCTGTAGCCCTTTGGAGCTTCATGCTGAAGAAGATTGTAAATAATGTTGGTGCAAGAACACAACCTTGTTTCACTCCATTAGTTATGAGAAAGGGCTCTGAGAGAGCATCGCCGTCTCTGACTTTAACTGTTATAGCCCAATGTTATAGAATTCTGGGGTTTATTGTTTATTTGAAAAGGCATCAGCACTCTTTGACAGAGAAGTCTAAAAACTTAGTAAAACTACAACTTCCAGGATTCCATAGCACTGAGCACATAGCACATAGTTAAAATGGTGTGAAGTTGCATTAATTCTACAGTGCAGACATACCCTTACAGAGAGTTAGTATGCCACTTTTCTTTTGTTCTCACAAAATACCTATTACAGTTTGTCTTTCCCAAATATTAGAGAAATAACCAATATGTATGATATCAAATTGTAGGGGAAAGAACTGATGAGGCAATCAGAATACCACTGAGGATGAGTGAGAGGATGTACTTGGTGGTAGGGTTTGCACCTTTGTGTTGGAAGATTCACCTGAAAGCTCAACACATTTGATAGTGAGCTAGTTTTTGCCTTTAGATTTCCTGTTTTTCCCCTTTCTTTATTTTCATGGATTTTTTTGTGTGTGCATCAGGAGCAACTTGAGAAACTGCAAGTCACTTCTGGTGTGAGAGAATTGGCTGTCTACAAGGACATTGCGCAGAGGACGCCCAGATGTTTTGATGTTTTACCATCCTTGCGGGAAGCTTCTCTCATGTCCCCACAGGGGGAGCTGGAGTTGACAGAGGGAGCTCATCAATGCTCTCCCCAGATTCGAACCTGTGACCTGTCGGTCTTCAGTCCTGCCGGCACAAGGGTTGAACACACTGTGCCACCGGGGGGCTCCTATTCATAGATAAAGCTACCTTATTCTCCCAGTTTCACTGAAGTTCTTGGAAATGTGCACATTATTGGAAAGTTGGGGATTTCCTGTATACTATGGAATACTGATGTCTATTGCTTGACATTAGAAAAATTCTGATGTTGTCAGCAGCACATAACCATAAGAGGAAACTGCATGCTAATCAATAGCAACTGCATTTCAGTTCCACAGCAAGCTACAATTCCCCAGAAAAGGCAAAGCGGGAGGGAGTGCTGAGACTACTAAGCCATTTCCTCCAGGCATCCCACACATTCATTAACACAGAGTGACAGCTCAAGTTGCAGTATTAATCTGATTTTGTTTCCCCCCTTTCCTTGCATTTTCCAGTCATCTAGTCTTTTGTACGCCAACATCTATAGTTCTGCTGTCACTACGTGTGATTAAAAAGTTCATCTGTTCTGGTGTCGGTGACATAGACACCATTTCCCAAGTGATAAGACTGACATTTTACTGGATCTCTTGAGAATCCTTTGTGTATATTGTAAACAAATAAAATTAAAACAATTAAAATATCTTCTTAAATAAATAGATGCATTCAATTTGCATTTAGATTGGTTTGATGGGCAGAAAAACTCAATCTTATCACAAAAAATACTAAACCATAAACTGGGACATTGGAAAACTTTATAGAGGATATAGAAACACAGACTACCTCAATTCTCTGTTCAAGGACTTTCCCTTTCTCACATAATTGTCAGAATTATGAAATCACAAAATCCATTTCAGCATGGCTTCAAAAGTGTTCAGAACGTAGAACACTATGTTTATAATAATTTATTTTCCAATACTCTTTTTTTTAAAAAAATGATTGTATTAAATCATTGTACCCGAAAATAAATATACACACTTTGGAAAATTTGAGAAGAGGTAAATAGTACTACCCAGTGTTATAAATAGATTGTTGTAGTTTTTTTAAAAAAAAAAGAATGAAATTCACATTGAAAAACACCTCTGCACAATAACTTGGAGATTCACTAAAAGGCTGAAGAGCTAGACCTTGATTGGAGAATACAATGTCAGATGTTGTCAGTAGGGTTTGTCAGATTAAAAAAACCTCTGTTGATGCTTCTGATGTGCTGGGTGGAAACAAACCAGGTACTAGACACCAGGAGAAGCTACCATTGGACTGATTCCTCCACCCTTCAGTATAGAGAAGCCCTTCTCTCAGCCTCACCTCTCTCATGTGCATGTCTAGTGAAAATGCCAGAAAGGACCTTCTTGGTAGACTCTAAACTAGTATTTCTCAAAACTCTACTCCTCTAGATGTTTTGGACTTCGGCTCCCACAATTCCTAAAACCTGGCAATCTTGCTGGGATTTCTGAGAGCTGAAGTCCAAAATATCTGGAGGAGCAGGGTTTGATAAACATTGTTCAAAACTAGAAATGCCTTGCTTGCTGGCAAAAAAATCTTTTACTTAGATTCCAGATGCTCTGAAAAGGTATTTTAATGGACTATTCTATTCATTAGTGAGCTTGTCTGCTTAATGACATATAAGATAATTATCTTTTGTATCTTTTTAAACACCTGTAATTCTCTGTTTTGGTTTTGTTGTCTATTACCTTTGGATCTGGTACTGGAAGAAAGGCAGGAGATATACAGTAAGTAAAAGTAAAGCTTTCCCCTGATATTAAGTCTAGTCGTGTCTGACTCCAAGGGATGGTGCCCATCTCCATTTCTAAGACAAAGAGAAGGTGTTGTCCATAAACACCTCCAAGTTTTTGTGGCCAGCATGACTGCATGGTGTGCAGTTACCTTCCCACCAAGGTCGTACCTATTGATCTACTCACATTTGCATGTTTCCAAACTGCTAAGTTGGCAGCTACTGGGTCTAACAGCAGGAGATTCAAACCATTAACCTTTCTGTCAGCAAGTTCAGCAGCTCAGAAGTTGAACCCTCTGCTCCACCTTATGCTAAATAAATACATACATACATTTGGACCAAATACCAAATGAAATCTTGGAAATCGAGGGAAGCGAGAGGCACAATAAAGTCTTAGCATCCTCCCATTTATTCCCCACTGCAAGTGATTATACAGAAGTATGCTTCTTTTGATGCTGTTAAAAGCTGTCATAATGAGAATATATTTTGCCCAAAGAGTATACAATGGTGATGCAGTGATCATAGAGATTGTAAGCTATATTTAAGTCTGTCTAAATTATATTACTTCAATTGTTGTGGATTAAGCTGTTACCTACTTAATTTTGTTAACTAAATTCACCATACTATTTTGTGCTTTCCCTGCTGGTTTCATACAGTACTTCTGACAAATCAGAAAGCTTTTTCTTCATGGCATGCTGGTAAACAGTTGTTTTCTAACAACTAAACAAGTGTTGTATAAGTCATGTCTTTAAATCCTAAAAGGCGTTTTACTACTTTTATCAACATTCTGAGAGAGGACCAAGTTTGTTATTGTTTTACTTTTTCTCGAGGCACTGGCAAAGCAAGAATGTGGGTACTGCAAGCTCCTCTTGTTGTTTCTTTCCTCCCGATACCATACAAAGCATCAGAGAGCCCCTGCTGTGAAACAGATCTACTTGAGCATTGCAGCTTTTAAACTCTGTTGTCATGCCTTTCAGTCAGGTTTTCATAAGTGTCCTGGCTGGAAAATATATTAAAAAGAGCTGGCTTGGAAAGAGGTACTTACTTCTGGGCAAACATATAGGATTGCATTATAAAACAGTTTTCACACATGAGAATTCAGATCCCATTTGAGCATTTCTTGCATTATGTTCACCTCTGACTGCTCGTAATACAGAGGTGGGAAGATGCACGGAAGCATTTGTAATCTGAAGAAGTTTTGTGGCCATTCCAGGGTTTATTTAAGTATTTTAAAAGCTGAGTAAAGGAAGAACTGATTTAAGATTTCTGGCAGAGGAAAAAGCCCTCTGCATTTGAGTCCATGTCAATATTTCAGAGAGATATTAGAAAATCATATATGCTACTGCTGCTACTACTAAATATAATAAAAATATACCAAAGGTCTAGAGACAATGCCACGTGAGAAATACCTTAAAGTGCTAGGTATGTTAAGCCTGCAGAAGAGAAGGTTGAGAGGAGACATAATCACCATATTTAAATATCTGAAAGGATGTCAGAAAGGGGGGGGGAGCAGCCTTGTTTTCTGTTATCCCGAAGATTAGGACTTGGAACAATGGGTTCAAATTGCAGGAAAGGGTATTCCACTAGAACAGTGGTTCTCAACCTGTGGGTCCCCAGGTGTTTTGGCCTACAACTCCCAGAAATCCCATCCAGTTTACCAGCTGTTAGGATTTTTGGGAGCTGAAGGCCAAAACATCTGGGGACCCACAGGTTGAGATCTACTGCACTAGAGCATTAGTATATACTTCCTGGCCATAAAAGCTGTTCAACAGTGGAGCTCTTTGCCTCAGAGTGTAGAAGAGGCTCTTTCTTTGGAGGCTTTTGAAAAGAGGCTGGATGCAATCTATTGGGGGTGCTTTGGTTGTGCTTTTCCTGCATGGCAGGGAGTTGAGCTGGATGGCTCATGTCATCTCTTTCAACTCTATAAGCTGTGATTCTCTGAGGCCCACTTCTCCCTATGGATCAATAGAGAGGACAATGATGAATTAAACACATAGAGACAAGTAAAAGAGCATGTGAAAGTAATATGTATTAAAATAATTAATACATAGTTTGACACCCATAATTTAAAGATGATCTGGGTAGGATTGCTGGAAGAGAATGAAATGTACTGCTGTTTTAAACTTAGATAGTGTATCCAGCTGACAAACTCTCTGTGGCATGTCTTTCCACAATATAGGGGTGACCAAAGAAAATGTATTCTAAGTAAAAGGTGCCAGTCTAGTTTTATCTGACTGCAGTAAATGTCCCCCAGAACACTTGAGTGTACAGGACAGATTATAAAGTAGAAGGTGACCCCATAGATAACCAGGTACCAAAACATATATGATTTTAAAGGCAACAACCAACACTTTGCCTGGAAACCAGGTGGCAGTCAGTGGAGTGATTTTAACATTGACATAGCATGATCACTCCTAAAATAATAGTATAATCAGTAACCAATCTGAGTGCCTTGTTTTCAAGTAAATGAAGTACCCAAGCTTGGTGCAGAGTTAGCCCAATGTACAACACATTGCAAAGTTTAGTCTTGAGGTTAAGCGTATGAAATACCATCTTAGATCATTGAGCTCTAAGAAGGGGGATGGCTGTCATAATAGTCAACAGTAAGCCCTCCAGACCATCATATCTATCTTGGCTGTCATTGGGAGCGATGAATCCAGAAGTACCCCCAAGCTGGGTATTTAAAAGGAAGTGTAACCTCATTCAAGATTGCCTTATGAACCTCTATAATCAGGTTAGGGCCCTTGACAGTAAGCAGATCTGTCTGGTCTGGATGCAGCTTCAGTCTGTTTTTCTTTACCCATTTCATTCTTTCTTCGGGGCATGCATTTGGAGGATACATTTTATCCTTAGTTGATCCTTTTACTGAAGGCATAGAGAAGCTTATTTGAATGTTATCAGCATAATGATAGCATCCTAGCCCATATGTCTCTGGATGATCTCCAACAAATCCATGTAGATGTTAAACAGTATTGAGTCAGAATTGCACCTTGTGATATATGATATTACAGCTCTTTTTTGAAGAGCTGCTGTACTTAAGCATCACTATCTGGAATCTACCTGACAGTTAGAAGCAGAACCACTGAAGCAATATGACTCTGATTCCCAGGCCTCTCAACTATTCCTAAAGTATGATAACAAAAGGCTACTGTACCCGGGGAAATCCTGCCTGCCTCCATCAACACAGAGGTGGCACTTGGATGTCCATTTCAGTAGCTACTGATTCCCTTGGTATCCATGAATCTGTCTAATCCTGCCTTGAAGCTGTCCAGGCTGACAGCTGTCACAACCTCCTCTGGAAGTGAGTTCCATAACTCAATGACCCTCTGGGTGAAGAAATATTTCCCTTTATTAGTCCTAACTTTCCTACCTTGGAGCTTTAGGGAGTGCCCCCTAGTCCTAGTGTTGTGTGACAGAGAAAAATATTTTTTCTCTATTCACCCTTTCTATCCCATGCATGATTTTATACACTTCGATCAAGTCACCTCTTAAACGCCGTCTTTCAAGGCTGAAAAGACCAAGGCGTTGCAACCTGATTTCCTCGTAAGGGAGCTGCTCCATCCTTGGATCATTCTTGTTGCCCTTTTTCTGTACCTTTTTCCAGTTTCGTTATATCCTTCTTTAGGTGCGGTGACCAGAATTGTACACAGTACTCCAGATGTGGCCTCACCATAGATTTGTAGAGAGGCAATACAACATTTGCGACCTATTTTCGATTCCCTTCCTGACCATGCCAAGCATAGAATTTGCTTTTTTACTGCTGCTGCGCACTGGGTTGACATCTTCATTGAGCTGTCCACCAAAACCCCAAGATCCCTTTCCTGGTTTGTCTCGGAAAGCTTTGACCCCATCAATTGGTAGGTGTAGTTGGGGTTCTTGCCCCGATGTGCATGACTTTACACTTGTTTAGGTTAAAATGCATTTGCCACTTTGTTGCCCATTCACTCAATTTCGAGAGATCTTTCTGGAGCTCTTTACAATCAGTTTCATTTTTAACTACCCTGAACAATTTAGTGTCATCTGCAAACTTTGCTACCTCAGAATTTACTCCTACATCCAGGTCATTAATGAATAAATTAAAAGTGACGGACCCAAAACTGAACCTTGGGGTACGCCACTTCTCACCTCTTTCCACCCAGAGAAATGTCCGTTTATTACCACCCTTTGTTTCCTACAGTTTAGCCAGGTTCCAATCCAGGACAAGACCTGTCCTCTGATTCCATGGCTGAAGAGCTTATTTAGAGCCTTTGGTGAGGGACTTTGTCAAAAGCCTTTTGAAAGTCTAGGTAAACAATATCGACTGGGTCCCCTTTATCTATGTGTTTATTTACACCCTCAAAGAATTCTAACAAGTTAGTAAGACATGATTTGCCTTTGCAGAAACCATGTTGATTTTCCTTCAGCAATGCCTGTTCTTCTATGTGCTTAGTAATTTTTTTCTTTAATAATGGTTTCCATCACTTTGCCTGAACTGAGGTTAGACTAACTGGCCTATAATTTCCTGGATCACCCCTGATCCTTTCTTGAAGATCGGAGTTACATTTGCCTTCCTCCAGTCCTCGGTACAGTGCCTGATCTTAGAGAAAGGTTATATATTTTGGCTAGAATTTCAGCAATTTCACACTTGAGTTCCTTAAGAACTCTGGGGTGGATGCCATCTGGCCCTGGTGATTTGTTGACATTTAGTTTAGTAAGGCATGTGAGAACATCTTCCTTGTTTATCTCTATCTGGTTTAATTCATTTAATTCCCTCCCTGAAAAAACTGACTCAGCTGCAGGCATATGTTGTCTGTCCTCCTGTGTGAAAACGGAGGCAAAGAAGTCGTTTAGCCGCTCGGCAATCTCCTTGTCTTCACTTATTGTCCCTTTCTTACCATTTTCGTCAAGTGGCCCAACTGCTTTTCTAGTTGGGTTCTACTCTGATGTACTTAAAGAAGTTTTTGTTATTTTTTAATGTTCTTAGCTATATGTGCCTCAAAATCTCTCTTGGCTTTCCTGACGGTTGCTTTGCATTTAGTTTGCCAGAGCTTGTGTTCCTTTCTGTTCTCCTCAGTAGGAAGAGCCTTCCATTTCTTAAATGAGTTTTTCTTCTTTCCAATCACATCTTTTACTTCATTTGTAAGCCATGCCAATGTCCTCTTGGACTTTCCCAGCCTCTTTCTTGTTTTAGGAATGCATTTTAGTTCGGCTTGTTTTAAAGTATTTTTAAACAGTTTCCAAGCATTTTGGAGGGATTTGATTTTTTTTACTGTTCCTTTTAGTTTGTTCTTTACTATTTTTTCTCATTTTGGTGAAATTCCCTTTTTGAAAATTTAAGGTCTCTGTGTTAGTTTTCACTGACAGTTTGCTATCCAAACTTAAGTTGAAGGTTATTGTGTTTGGTCACTGGTACCTATGGGCTCAGTTACAAGGACATCTTGAACGAGATCTTGTTCATTGTGAAGACTATCCACTAAAGTGACCATAACAATCTTAACTTCATATCCTGTTCTAAAGTCAGTTTGAAATGAGTCTACAAAATCCATTGACCAGTGTAGGTGTGCCCCTGGTGAAAACAGCACAAAAATATTCCATGGTTAAAAGTGACTTGGGAAGTGAGTGGAAGAACCAGTTCAAGAGAAGAGACAATTTCAACCTGGTGTTACTGCCTATTGCACAAATTACAGCATCTGGTACCTTTTGGACATTCAGATATACACTTAGCAGTTAACCATGGTTTTCTCTAGCACAATTGAACAACTTGATAAACTGAAGTTTCCACTTAAAAAAATTTAAAATCTACTCCAGTCACTGCTGTAATTCATCACAAATCACAGCCTCTTTTCTTAATGTGTTCTAAAAAACTTCTAAATACAAAATGTTTCACCTTTCTTTTATCCTTGCTATAGACAAATCACATGAGTAAATGAATATGCTATATTGTCAATGCATGCAGACAATAAAAACAACTCAGAAATAGCATAGTCTAAAAATAAATGAATTCATTTGTAATGTAAAACAACTCCTCTTTCAAGTAAGAGTGTGGAAAGTCTTATTACAATATGGAACAATTTATGGAAATAAAGAATGTGTGATTATAGCTGTTAGACAACCTAATAAATCATGCATTATAAAGAAATGCTAAGTAGTATCCCAGAATATTTGGTTTAGAGACCAGAACTATGTACTAATCTAAATTTCTTGCCAAAAATATGGTAAAATTCATTGCTTGTTCTGCAAGAAATATACAGTACATATTTTCCAAATACTTTTATTTGAAATTATTATAATATGTATCTCATACCTAACTAAGAATACCATCAACTTTTTCTCAAAGTAACCATGGAAGAGGCAGGAGAATAAAGTTCAAAGGACACACACACACACACACACACACACACACACACGACTATAAATAGTTACGATAACTGCAATAATAATAACTTCCATCATAGCTCAATCTATCCAAAATACTCTCAGGCCGGATCCAGACAGGCCTTTATCCCAGAAGCATCCATGTTAAAAATTGTGGCTGTTTCTGTGGATCTGTCCACACCCACCCCAGAAAGTGCGCGCTTTCTGAGGTGGGTGTCCAAACCTTTTCTTGGGACTAGCCCAAGAGAACACCTGAGGGCCCCTAACCCATTCCCCCAAGCCCCCAGACCCCTTAGAAAAGTAATAAAAACTTACCCATCCTCCATTACAAGTCTCAGCTGGCTCTTCCGGTGCTTAGAAATGATGCTCCAGGAGATTGGGGTCCTCCCCCCCTCTCATGGCGTGGCATTTCTATATTCTAGGAGAGCTGCCCAAGGCTTGTAATGGATGATGGGCAAGTTTTTATTATTTTTCTAAGGTGTCTGGGGGCTTGGGGGGGGGCTTGGGATGGGTAATCCCACCATTTACTTGGCTTATTTATCCCGGTTAACTGTGGGAATGGTGTCTGGACTGTAGTCAAAGAAGGCATGGAATAAATCCACTATCAAATTAATTTTCTACAAACCAGAGTTTGTAGCAAATTAATTCGGGACTGTCCAGAACATTGTCTTGACAGCCCCTCCTTTATTGTGGGAGTTCCTGCAATAAAGGTCCTGTCTGGACAGGCCCTCAGTTACACATACTAGTTTAGCCAAGTGAAGGGAAGGGATTTTACATCAACATAAGTACCTTTTTTCTGTGTTGTGCAAAGAGGCTTCCAGTACCTTCGAATGCAACAATTTTCACTAAATTGTACAACAAATGTTGGGTAGCAACTCTGACTTCCAACAGCTATCAGGGGCATTCTGTATACATATGTCTATGCTGGAAAATGTGACATACTTTGGAGGCTAAATCCAATCATAAGCCCTAACTAGGGTGGTCCCACTGAATCAATAGAATGTATATTATGTACAGAGTTGCTAAATTTTCTACAAGTCAATGTATCTACCACACTTGGGATTAATAATTATTAGTGCAGTTTTTTGGTTTTCCTGAAGGTCTATATCTCCATACTTCATCAATGAATACCACTAATTGAACCGTTGGTAGAACAAGCACAGCGTTTTATCAAATATGTTGTCATTTCATTATTTTTAAAATTGCACATGTTCTACATCATACAAAAATTTTAATTTGGTGCCCCTTTCTAGGTGCTCACCCCCCTAAAATAAATATAGCCAAACATTTAAGTTTTACTACATAATGAACTGCATCTTTCTTTCCTGTTGTAAAATAGTTTCATTACATTTTGACATCAGTGAATCATCTACTGCAGGGCTGTCCAACTGGTGGCCCCGGGGCCGGATCCGGCCCCGTAGCCTGTTGGACACGGCCCCACCTATGCCCTCAGCCGCCATTTTTAATTTTTTAAAAAAATCGATTTTTTTTAAAAAAATGGCGGCGGGGGGGAGGGGAGGCGGGGCAGGGAGGAGGAAGAGAGCTAGCTCCTCCTTTTCGGTTCCCTCCCTACCTAGGGTGGGGCCGCCGGGGCAGAAGGCGGCGCCAAGAGCAGCGCGTCACAGGCCTGGCGTGACGCGCTGCTCTTGGCACCGCCTACTCCTCCTTTTCGGCGGCCCGCCGGCCTAGGAAGGGAGGGAGGCGCCGAAAGGAGGAGTAGGCGGTGCCAGGGGCAGCGCGTCACGCCAGGCCTGTGACGCGCTGCCGTTGGCGCCGCCTTCTGCCCTTTTCGTCACCGAGAAAGGGACGGAGAAGCGATCAGACAGGGAGGAGGAGCCAGCCTCTTCCTCCTGCCTGGATCGCTTCTCCGTCCCTCTCTCGGCACCGCCGTGCGAGGCAGTTCGCAGCGGCAGCGAGAGGGGCGGAGGGGCGATCCAGGCAGGGAGGAAGACAGCTGGCCCCTCCTCCTGGATCGCCCCTTCTCCCGGTCGCGGCGCCGCCGCTGCGACCTGCCTCGCAATGGCGGCGCCGAGAGAGGGACGGAGGGGCGATACAGGCAGGAGGAAGACAGCTGGCTCCTCCTCCCTGCCTGGATCGCTTCTCCGTCCCCTCTCATTTGCCACCGTGCGAGGCAGTTCGCAGCGGCGCCGCCGAGAAAGGGACAAGGCGGCGGTACAGGGAGGAGGGGCCAGCTCTCTTCCTCCTGCCTGGATCGCCCTTCTCCCTTTTCAGCGGCGCCGCTGCGAACTGCCTCGCAACGGCGGTGCCGAGAGAGGGACGGAGGGGCGATACAGACAGGAGGAAGACAGCTGGCTCCTCCTTCGCCCCTCCTCCTTCCCCGCACCGCAAAGGCGTCCGCGGGGAGGAGGAGGGGCGAAGGAGGAGAAAGTCAGCTGGCCCCGCCCCGCCCCCTCTATCGGCCCCGCCCCCTGCTCACTGATCACCTGAGGCCCCCCAGGTGATCAGTGACACTTCTTCCGGCCCTTGGGCCGGAAGAAGTTGGACAGCACTGATCTACTGCATACAAATCCTAGACCAAATCCAAATCTAGGATGGAATGCATGGTAAATGTAGATGTCAAATAGTATTATTTTCCCCATAATCTTTCCCCCGCCTTCCAAAAACAAATGATACAGAATATATAGTACATTTACCACACAATATACAGTACATTTGCACAGTAAACAGAAACAGTCACAGATAGTCCTTTTTTAAAAAGAAGGTTAGCAACCAATATAGCTTTACTTATCAGCATTTGTTATTTGTGACCTATGCTCAACCTCTGGTTGTAGGGGAAAGGACTGGCCATTTGTAGTTAGTGGATTGGTATAATAACCTTTAGCATCAGGGATCTGAAGAACAGATGCCAGGTCATCAGATCCAACTGCTGCAGACTCCCAAGGCGGTAGCACTTACATACAACTGTGACATAAGGCAAACCTAACCAGAATGACCTCATTTATGATTAACTCTTTATTCACAGCACAAGCATTTCTTAATGTGATTATAAGAAAGGTTTTGTTTCAGGAAATAGAATTCAGAAGTTATTTTCATCTCACAAATATATCGAGACTGATTTATTTTATTAAATGAAACATTATAAAGCAGTAGGGGTATGCAGAATGGGACAGAATCCATTTTGTTTTCATTCTGTTTTCTTGTGGCTCTCTCCCCTGTTCTGTTTTCAGGAAGAGTCTTCCCAAGATGCAAACGGAATTGAAGGTTCTGCATTACGAATTCGGACAGATCACCTCCTAATCAACCAGAATCTTCCTGAAAACAGGAGGGGGGGGGGGGGATCTGACATTTGAAATGAAAACAGAACAGATTCACACATCCCTATAAAACAGTACAGTCAATGAATCATCAACCTGATCCTTTAAGCACAGGACCAAATTCAGTTTCATGAAGTTCTCAGGGGCTATGTACACTTCAGCAGCGACAAGCTGGATTGTCAGGTTGGATATGGGATGTCTTTCTCCCCCCCCCCCCCCTTTTTTTGTCTTGTCTTTTATTCAACAGATAATAAAGACATTATAGTGCATTGCATTGGTATAAATTACATTTTTCTCTCAATATGGGATGTCTTTCTTGTAACTTTCATCCTGAAGAGACCGTGGAATATGACATGGTACCATAAAGCTCTGTTAATATGGAAACAGGTACCTGTTCTTATCACCAACATGCTAGCAGCTGCTGAAAGTCAAGGCTAGTAAGTACGCAAGGACAGCTTGTGCAGATTGACAGAGATTTCCAGTATCTTATCCTTTTCCATGATTTATTCAGAATTCAAAGTACAGGAAATGAATTTGATATCGAACCTGGCAGTCTTACTGATGCCAAAAGAACAAAAATGTCAGAACTTGGTTTATCAGCTTGCCAGTATTTTTCTGTAATTAATATATTTACAGAGAGTGGGATAACCCCATACAAAGTTTAGAAAACCACCAAATGATGTTGCAAAGAGGAATGTCCTGAATGAGGAAACTTGGAGGAATGGAATATGATCCCCAGGAAGCAAGATTCAGTCTCCAGGATGTTTTAAACACTAACGCTTTCTACTCCTCGGTATTACTTGTGCTTATGCTGAGACCTGGTAACAACTAGCAGTGATGCATGTTTTGTTTAACCGCAAGATTTACTTAGCAGTTGATGTATTTTCCTTACTATCATTAATACCCTTCAATAATTTCTTGGTCATTGCTCATGGCTCAATCAAGATGAAAGCACCTGAGTAACCCGGAGATATTGAAATCAATGGTAGAGTGAGACTTCCACATCCATCAAGAGGTCATGAAAGTATTAATCCAAGGTGAAAGGTCTGCTCTTCCTCAGAGCAAAAAAAAATGTGTTAACACAGCATGCAATATTTAAAGCTGTCATTGGCCACGCAAAACATGAAATGCACTTTATTTAGGTACCTATTACATAGCCATAAGGGTACAGCTATTTCACATGAAGACACAAATGCACAAATTAGTTCACAGGGACATATAAATGGCCAGGACAGCAACAGAAACATGAAAAAAACTACAGGTGAGTTTTTCTCCCCCAAAAAATCACTGTCCATGGCCAGTGGAAAGAGGAGGTGAAGATCCATGACAGAGGTGGCTGGGTTGCTTCTCAGTGCAATGAAATATGATGTTAACAACAGTTATTCTTCTCAACAAGAACCCTTGAGTCTTGGGATCTGTTAATCATTGCTTGTGTGAGAAGATTTAAGTGGGAAAACAAGAGTGAAAGAACTAAGTCAAATCAGTTAGAACATATGTGCATGACTTTAAAGCCTCTTGAGATGCTTCAGAACTTGGGGTAATTAAAATATACTTGTTCCATAAAGCAGAATTAAAATTTTGAAAACGAAATTCTCCTGTTCAGATTTTAAAATTTTCCTTCAATTGTAATCCTTTAAAAAAATAAGCAGTTGAAAAATAGAACACTTTCTGATGGTCACTAGCTCAGCCAAGAAGGCGGACAAATTTGAAGTTGCAAGGCAATTACATGCTAATTAAGGTGGCCAGTTGCAACACTCATACTTCCCTGAAACAGAAAGAGTTCTTTCTCCTACCCTGGACGTTCCACAGATATATAAACCTCACTTGCCTAGTTTCCAATAGACCTCACAACCTCTGAGGATGCCTATCTGTGGGCGAAACATCAGGAGAGAATGTTTCTGGAACATGGCCATGCAGTCTGCAAAACTCGCAGCAACCCAGTGATTCTGGCCATGAAAGCCATCGACAACACTAGAGTATAACTTTTTACCTGAATCAAAAGCAAACAACCTGTTACCGCTTTGTGAAACACCTTTGGGTTGTGTGACACAATGCAGTTTTACATTTTGGTGAGAATAATAATAATAATAACTTTATTTTTATACTCCACCTCAATCTCCCCGAAGGGACTTGGGGCAGCTTATACATGGAACAAAATGTCCACAGAACATCAAAGAAAAAAACATCAAAACAAAAACAATAAATTAAAAATTAAAATGCAATTAAAATAAAATATAGCAGACATAACTATCAGATAAAACCCAGAGGACCGGGGCACTGCTGAATAATACAGGCTTACCCCATTTGAGACTACAGTGTGGGTGAAGGAGGGTATCTATTCAGCCATACTACTATATATCAGGCCACTATATAAGTGATCCACTCCTCCATCTGTCTGTAGAAGTGGTCACATAAACAAATGAAGTGGTTGGCTCCCAGCTGCCTAATCCTTGAAAATCTGTCTTCCAGAAGATGGAGTATGCCCAGAACTAAGCAGTATAAGAGTCCTTTTGACAACTGCCTGTCCAATGGCACATGTCCAGGCCATCTGTCTCATACTGCCTTGGTACTATCAACTTCTTGCAGAACCCATGTTTCCAGGAAACATATTGCCTCCTTCTCCTGTCACCACTATTCCAGACTGGTTTTTTTTAAATTGCTGCCAGTGATGACTTTTTGTCTTTGCTGCTATAGCCTCCATTTCCATTTTTAGCATAACTATGCTGGCAGAACCAATGGCTCATATGCAGCAGAAAGATCTTACTGAATGGAAGTTCTACTGGTGCAAGATCCCTCCACTTGATTTTAAGTAATTGCCCCTTTCACTGTAATTCTATAATACAACAATTATGCAGCTCTCTGAATCTTTAGGCAGGGTTTATGGTTCAAGCCTTACAGAAGCTGCAAATGGAAACAGAAAAATAGAAAAATAAGTTGTGTTAGCAGACATTGGCTCCTGCTGCTACTGGATACAGCCCAACAAGATTAGTCTTTATGTGTCCTCAATATAATGATCCTGTGGGACGTCAGAGCTCTTACATTTTAAAAATTAAAGTTCCTTATAATTTTGAACCAATATCAAATGATGTGGTTTAATAAAGTCTTTCTCAAATTAACAACTCTCATCACAGAATAAACACATTTCATAGTACTCTGAGGCATATCAACTATATATCTATATTGGCTTTCATTATATTGTTTGCTATCTGCGGTTATGCATGCTCACATTCCACACATAAAACACTGTGATTTCAAAATTATAATCACTGAGCAGTAGATTGAGTCTTTGAGTTCAAGATCTCTTCCCAAGAAAGGAAGCTCAAACTGTGTAGAGCAGTAGCTTTACACAGTTTTGAGCTTTTTAATATTGATAATAAGAACAAAGACTAGTATTTTCTACTTATTAAATACATGTTATATGTGAAGTTGTGAGCCTAATCAGATTTGTTCATTGTACAAAAGGAAACAGAGAAAACTAATAATTATTCCAAATGAATTCATCTGAATTTTTAAACCTTCTTTATGTGTCCTTTAGAAATGAAGCTTTTGAATAGCACATATTCTAGAAATACTTCTTATATTTACATAAGACCTTAAATTGCCTTCCAAACTTTCAGTGGCTTTCAATACCATTGACCATGGTATCCTTCTGGGTAATCTCACTAGGATGGGACTAGGAGGCATTGTCTTACTGTGGCTCCGGTCCTTCCTGGAGGGCCGTGCCCAGAAGGTGGTGTTGAGGGATTCCTCTTTGAACCTCTGGCCATTGACCTGTGGGGTTCCTCAGGGTTTGACATATACATGAAACTGCTGGGAGAGGTCATACAGAATTTGGATGTGGATGACACCCCACTCTACTACTCCTTTCCACCGAAAGCCAAGGAAGCTGTTCTGACCCTAAACTAGTGGCTGTCATCAGCAATGAACTGGATGAGGGCAAAAAATGAACCTTAATCTAGACAAGACATAGGTGTTACTGGTTAATCACAAGGCAGATTAGGGAACAGAGATTCAGTCCGTGCTGGATGGGGTCACACTCCCCATGAAGACACAGGTTCACAGTTTGGGGGTCCTCTTGGACCCACTGCTGAACATGGAGGCCCAGGTATCTGCGATGGCCAGAAGGGTCTTTGCATAATTAAAACTTGTGTGCCATCTGTGCCCATTCCTCGAGGAGCCAGATCTGGCCATGGTGGTACATGGCTTAGTTATATCCCATCTGGATTACTGTAATGTGCTCTATAAAAATGAACAATAAATAAATAAATGAATACATGGGGCTGCCTCGGAAACTCCATCTCAAGCCCTGTTGCTGGGAACAAGAGAGTGGGCCTGCTTGGTGGCTGGCTGCCCCACAACTCTGGAATTCCCTGCCCAGGGAAGCCAGAATGCCCCCCTCCCTGCTGTCCTTCATGTGGCAGGCTAAAACCTTTTTGTTCAGGCACACTTTTAAAGATGAAGGTGTTTAAGACTATCAAGGACTGCTGTGACTGTGTGATGTGATTTTATATGCTTTTATGGTTTTAACCTGGATTGTTTTAATAATATTGTTTAATGCTATTTTCATACAGTATTTGTATATTTTAAGTTGTATTGAAATGTTTTTAGTTTTATTTATTTATTTATTGTTGGGCTTCTATGCCACCACTCCCGGGAGGCTCGGGGAGGCTCACAAGCACCGGATAAAACAGAATAAAACAACATAATAAACAATAAAAACATGGTGAATAAAACACATTATGACACAACAAAGTTAAAAACCCGGTGTGTGGGCACAACACCACAGGTAACGGATACAAGCTTTACGGGCTATGCACAGGCAAAACCTACAGGTTGTGAGGCGCTTTGAGTCTCTATATGGAGAGAAAAAGCAGGATATAAATGAACATAATAGTTTTAGCATGTTTTCCAACTCATACAGCATACACCTGACATTAAAGATGTGTTTTGATGCACACTTCAGCTATCTTGTTGAATCTACAAATGATTTTGAAGTGATGGGAAAATAGATGATCAAGCTCAGGCAAGGTAAATTGTTTACTCAGGTACCCTGGTCCTGGCAAAATTACATTGCTAAAATTGTGACTTGCCTTGCAAAACAGAGTTCATATTGACGTGAATGGGAACTTCTTTTACAGGGACGTAATTGTACCCATTACAGCTGTATGTTCCACTGTTGAAACTCCAAGCTGTTCCTACCATTACTGTTCTGACTCATGTAGTCAGAACAGTACTGTATCAGTTTGGTCAGTGCTGAACTAATTCAGCATAGAGCAAAGATGAGAGGAGTGGTGGTAACATCAAGGGTAGGTTTGCCATTTCTTCTCTGGCAAGTCCACTAGATGTGCCATTCCCTTATGTACCAAATAGCTGCATTCTTGGGAGAGGATTTCTGACTGTGATGCAGAAGGGAAGGGCCATCTTCCTCCCTATGGATGTATGGACCATCATCTCAACACTAATCGGGCCTCCTTGGATTTGCTACTTAAAATATTAGCTATTTCTAAAGTTTTATATTATGAATTGCATTTAACTGAACATTAAAGATTAGCATGGCCCCTTTGCAAGGATGACACGCAAATTCGTGAAGTGTTCCATATTTTTGTGTAGCTCGTTGTTGACCTTTGCAACCCGAAAGACAGTTGCATCTGTCAAGTAGGAAATTTAGGTACCACTTTGTGGGGAGGCTAAATTTAACATATTTCTGGAATGTTAAATTGCCTCTATGTCTGTCTATATATGTTGTATGTCAATGGCATTGAATGTTTGCCTGTATATGTGCATTGTGATCTGCCTTGAGTCCCCTGTGGGGTGAGAAGAGCGGAATACAAATGACGTAAATAAATAAATGTGGTGGCCCCCCAACTCCATCCCAAATGAAATTAGATCTGCCCCCTCCCTCCTGACCTTTAGGTAGCTAGTAAAAACATGGCTGTGTAACAAGGCCTTCACAGAATGAGGGTGGAGATCACTAATCGACTAAGGCACAGACCATAATATATGGTGGATTCGAATACATGGACTGATTTGGACATGATTTTATTTTGGCAAACGGCTTGTTTAATGTAATTTTAATATGTATTTGGTAATTTTATTGTTGTTTTATGATGTTTAGATTTTAATGTTAGCATTGAATTTTTGCTGTCTGGCGGTCTGAGTCCCTCTGTTGAGGTTGAGAAGATCGGGGTACAAAAATTTTAAATAAATGAATGAATAAATAAAAACCCCAGAGAAGGAGACCCCACCACACTCCAAGGCAGCATATTGAACAGCTCTTACAGTAAGGAATTTCTTCCTAATGTTTAGGTGGCATTTTTCCCTGCCATTTGAATTAATTGTCTACAAATGTGGTACTACAAGGTACAATATACAAACACACGGGACTATATATTCATACAAAATTGATAGAGTATATTCTCATATTTGGGCTAAGAGCTTCTTCATCTAATAAATATTGTTCAATACAAGATTTGAATCAACAATCCGGTCGCATATTACACAATACCTTGAGGACGCAAGTGGGATGGGTGTGCATGACGGGGGACAGGTAAGTAGCAACTTCCAGAATCACAATGATAAATATATCACAGGATATTCAATGTTCCCTTTGTCCAATGATGCACCAAGTCCCTACAGCAAATCTAAGGGTAGGGGGTGCACGACGGGGGATGGGTAGGCGGTCTTGGCAGAAGTGCATAACTTTTTGGATATCTCCTGCATTATTAGACTGCCGGGACTACTCCGTATGCACTTCTGCCAAGACCGCCTACCCGTCCCCCGTACAGGGAACATTGAATATACTGTGATATACTGTGAGATTAGATGGAGATTCAAGATGGCGGCGTCGAGCGGGCGTCTGAACGCCGAGCTCCGCCGGGCACCTGGAAAACCTCCATGCACAGCACCCCCATTGCTGAGGAACAATCTGCTGGTCCCGTTGGGTGTGGGGGACCTTCGGCCGCTACTGGAGGCCCCGAAGTGTCCCCTGCCCCTCCTCGAAGCCTTACAGGCGGACGCTGAGTCTGCCTTGGAGGTCGCTCGGGCGCCAGCTTCGATCCTCAGGGCCTTTGCAGGCTTGAGGGACGCTGCGGCCTCCGGGGGGTCCCTTGGCCTCGGCCCAACGGGGGCCCCCCAGAGATGCCTGGCCTGGTCACCAGTCCCCTGGCCAGGCTTGGAGGAAGCCGGGACCTCCACCCCCCCAGCCGGGACGTACCCCCGGACCTTACCGGCCTCCTCCTTCACCTCGACTGGTTGGTCAAGCGGCTGGATACATGGCTGGGGGAGCTGGACAGGCTGGGGCCGGTGCTGGCGTCCCTGTGTAGCTCCAGGAGCCCTGGGTTGACGGGGGAAGGAGCGATGGAGCCTGGCGAAGATGGACGAGGAGAGGACAGACAAAGGAGGGTGAGTGGAGAGGTCGCAGCTGCCCCCCAGCATGAATCCAGCTGCTGCTGTAGCTGCGGAGGGGCCCACTGCCACCCCGACCCCGTCCCCGGGCCCTGGAACATCCCGGCCTTGAGAGAACCAGGCCGGCAACGCCAGCGCCAGGACCCTTGCTGGCCGGGACCCGAGGAGTATGAGGGCGAGTGGCGCGAGAGGAGCGGCAATAGAGTGGAGCCCGGCCCCCCGCTCAGCCACCCAGGCCAAACAGAGGCGGAGACCGAGGAGGAAGCAAGCAACAGAGGAGAGGGGAGCAGGCCCCAGACCTGTGGCGAGGGTCCCCCCCCATCCTGAGGAGAGACCCCAGGGGACAATGGGTCGTGGGGCCCCCCTCGACCCACCGGGAGGGGCGTTGGTTGAGGGGAACAAGATGGCGGCGAGTCCGAGCGGCTTGGCGTCCTTGGTCCCGCCCCCTCCACATTCCACAGGGGCTGCGGCTCTCCCTGACTTGAGGTCTCAGCCCCCGCCTTCCCTGACCGCCGGACCGAAGCGGCTGCTGCCGCTGGCGCCCCTTTCAGAGGCGCCAGATGTTTCCGAAATCCTGGCAAGGGCCCCGGAGGCGCGACCCCGACGCCGAGCCTGCCAGTTGCGGGCACCCCCCCCTATTAGCAACTCGGCCACAGCCCCCTTCGCCCTCCTCTGACGGCCGGGGGCTGACGGATCCATTGTGTCGGGGTAGTGCAGCCCGCGAACCGGCAAGCCCCCGGGAGTGCCCAGTATGGAGGCCAGGCAGCCGCTGGAAAAGGCGGCGTCGAAGGCCGAAGCGCAGCAGACCCTCCGGTCTTTGGGGTCTGGGCTTTGGGCGTCGGAAGCCCCCTCCTGCAGGCTCAAAACGGAAGAAGGACACTAACCCCGCAGATTGGGCACCCTTTGCCACATCTCTAGACAAGGGGAGACTGACTGCCTTGGACCAGTTCCATGGGCTCATCTTGAGACCACCTCTGCTCCCCCCCTTCGATGGGAAAGTTGGGCCCACTTGACCTGTTGGGCACTCTCCTGCCGGTCCTCTATCTTCCACCTCTCCCCCCTTCCCCCCTTCCTTTTACTGCTTTTATTGCTTGTATTTTTCCTTGTTTGTTATATTGATAATGTAATGTTTGTGTTGCCGTTTTGGCTTTGTAAGCCGCTGCGAGCCTGATGGAGTCAGCGGTCTAATAAGTCCAAACAATAAATAAATAAAATATATTTATCATTGCGATTCTGGAAGTTGCTACTTACTTACCCCCTTCATGCACACCCATCCCACTTGCGTCCTCAAGGTATTGTGTAATATGCGACCGGATTGTTGATTCAAATCTTGTATTGAACAATATTTATTAGATGAGTAGGCTCTTAGCCCACATATGAAAATATACTCATCAATTTTGTATGAATATATAGTCCCGTGTGTTTGTATATTTGAATCAATTGCTCAATAATCAAGGACCTCATCACATTGAGGTCCCCTATCATGGCGAATCTGGTGGACCATGGCCAGGGGTGTGGGGAACCCATTGCCCCATACCCTGCATTGCCCCTCACCTTCTCCTGTGAAGGCAATTGTCACCTCCTGGCTTCCACCCATTGTTTTCTATGCAACATGGAGGGCCTCCCGTGTTGTCGGCACTGCCTCCTGTGATGCTTGGACCTCTCTTCAGGCATGGAACCCTACCAGAAGTAGATCAATGTCATTTGATGGGATCTGGTGGGCTCTGTGTCTGAAGAGAGGTCCAAACATTGTAGGACAGGCAATTTGCCCATCTGATGAAGTCCCTATTCTCCAGAGCACCAGAAAACAAACTTGCTTCCTCCAAACAAAAGTTGCATGTATTCAATGCCATAATAATGAAGTAAACAAACAAAATTGAGACAATGCATAAAGCACCTTCAATTAAAAAAACTTAGTGAATAAATAAGTAAAAAAGTAATTAAATAAAACATAATAAATCTAATCAGACACATTTACACCATAATAAAATATTAACAACTAAAATGCATAAAAATATAACATAATTTATAGCAACATGCAGGGCAAGGGTGGGCTGCCAGCATCCAGGTGAGGTTTTATCTTAAGGTGTTCTAGTCCTCCTCCTCTCCATAAGCTAAAGTGCATAGATAAGCTTTGAGGAGTTTTTTAAAGGAGAGGATGGGCATTTTTATTTCTTTGGGGAGGGAATTCCAGAGGTGGGGAGGGGCGATGATGGGAAAGGAAATTTCTCTTGTCCCCACCAAATGAGCTTGAGACAGGGGTGGGACTTAGAGCAGGGCCTCCTCTGCTGGCTGTACTAATCTTCAACAGATGTCAACCAACAGGTAGCATTGTCATAAGTTACTTTGGCTTCCTCTGCTGTTAACAATCAGGCAAGCAGAACAAGATGACGATTTTACATAATACTTTTAATGTGCTGCAAAAACTAAGGTGAGGAAACAGGACCCTGCTGTATAATCAAGTAAGCACATTGTGCCATCATTATCATTGCCCTCCAGAGCTTATATATGGAAATTAAAATGAAGGTCAGTATTCTGAAAACTCAGTTTGGCTTGCAAGTAGGAAGAACAAAATCTCAAGTGTGTCGTCTAAAGCTTCTTCAATCCTTGCAGTGGTAATATAGTAAATTACAATATGAACAAGGAACAAGATCAAAGTAGAGTAAGTTCCTTTCTGTTGTTATAAAAGGTAAGCCTTTTCATATAAATTGTTCACAATCCCCAAGCAAATTTATACATATTTGTAGAAATGTATGTATAAATTTGTGTGCTTGGGTGTGTGCTTGGTTCTTAATATTATTGTAACTACAGCAAAATTAGCAGCATGTATAATAATAAAAATATTACCATTTCTTAGCAGCTTACAAATGTGTTCCAAGAGGAGAGGCAAAACTTCAACAACAACAGTAACAATATTTTTTTTCCTCAACCACCTCCCTGTGTGGCTTGAGACAGGTTACAAAATAGCTAAAATCACATAATCATAAACATTATAAAATATACATATTTGTAAAAAATACTTAAAGCAATACATGCCCTCCAACGTTTTGTAGATGAAAACTAGTGTGGTCAAGATTGTTAGAGTCATTTCTGAAGTAACAAGTAATAAGTGATGTAAGTGATGCAAGGATGAATGCCGCAGGGAATGAGCCAAACCACCTGGCCAATATTGAGTGGTTACAGCAAGGGTGGGGGAGCTGCAAAAGGAATAAAGGAACCAAAGTACAACTCCTTTGCATGGGTTGTTGGAGGTTGGTCGTTGGAGCTGGATTGTTGGAGTGGTGTGTTTGGAGGAGTTTGCTGGAAGGAGTTTGGAGTTACACAAGACTTGTGTCTTAAAGAGAACTTTTACATACACTCTGCAAAAGACCAATGACTGAGTTTGTTCCTTGGCAAAAGGGGGAAAAAGCTTTCACGTTGGTGAGTATCTGCATTCATCTTCTTCACAACAAAGATGGAAGATAATATTAATGAAAAAGCCATAAAATGGGATATAACTGTTTTTGCCTGAGTCTATTGGAAAAAGCTAAATTCTGTTCTTCCTCTTCTTTCCCTTCCAATGAAATAACTGAGAACAAACTTTTTTGCATTTTGTTTCCAGCATTTAAGGTAAACTGAGGACAAAAGGGGAAAGTGAAGAGAAAAATGGGACATTTCATTTGAAATCATCTGAAAAGGTTGGATTATAGACAGGACTATTGTAGGGCATGGAGTACCAGCTGAATATAGTGAAACTGACTACTGAATAAATGTGTTTTAGAACCTAACTTTCAGCTTCAGTCAATGAGTCTATGAAAACAGCAATGAATTCTCATGTTTTAAAAAGTTTGTTGAAGTTCAATTGTTTAAAATTGAAGAAGGTTACATACACAGATAGAATCATAAAATCATAGAATGATAGAGTTGGAAGAGACCTTGTAAACCATCCAGTCCAACCCCGTGCCAAGAAGCAGAAAAATCGCATTCAAAGCACTCCCAACAGATGGCAATCCAGTCTCTGTTGAAAAGCCTCCAAAGAAGGAGCCTCCTCCAAGACTTAAACAAGCATACCTGATCACAAAGAAACCCTCATAAGCTGTAAATGTTGTAAACAGAATTTATCATTCACATACAGCTAGATGGAGGTTCAAATATTTAAACAATGATGAAATGCTGTCAGATTCTTAAGATTTACAGTATATTAATACTGTAAATCAAATAAAGTTATTATTATTATAGTTATTATTATTATTATATATAGAAATACCCAACATTTGATATGACCTCATTAACTACTGAAATATTGCAAAGTTTCCTAATATAAACAGAATCTAGAAAGGTTATTTTTTATTGTTTGTGTTTTTAGATGCTTTTAAAGTGTTTTAGTGTATTTTGCTATGTTTCTGAGCTAACAACTGTGTCAAGATATTTGGGAAGTGTGAAAGTAAGTGGATAACCAAGTTCTGTCACTTTAGTCCAGGAAGTCAATTCCTCACATATTCGAATTTGGAAAAGTCCATAGCCTCCAGCATTCACAAATGCCATTCCAATCACATTAACAGTTTAGACTTTTGGATACCAGCCAGCATACCTCACAGGCAACAGGACCCCAGAAAAAGGTTTCCCATTGCAGTGTTAATGATTCCATGGCCAAAGTGCACATTAATTCACATAACATCTTTGCACTAGTATCTGTATAACAGGTACTCTTCTACAATAAAAGGATAGAGGCATGTAGAGAAGGAAGAATATATCGAAACTGTAAATGAATAATAGACAATACTGAGGGTCAGGGGGTTGCAGCTCTGTAAAATATCCAATTTGAAATAGGATATGTGCCTTTGAGTTTTGTTACTTTTTTCATGAGATTCATCACTCTTGGGGATAGGACCAACCTCCAAATTTCTAAATGAAACCCATCCTATGAATGAATTAGTTTTGCCCATTTGGCGGTGTTTCCTTCTAATGTGCAACAACATTGCACACCACCAATGCTATGATAATGGTACATCAACACTACAGTGACTTAGATTCCAAGTTGTTCACAGTTCCTATAAGGAGAAGTAATTTCTGCCAACTCCAACTGTAGCCTCCCACACTATTTTCAAAGGTTCTTTGCTGCTGAACTCTGCTATCTTTACAAAAAAGAAAGTCAAGAGTCAGCTCTGAGTCACCTAGAAGGCATATTAATACTAACAAGCTCACACTTCTAAGAAGAACATCTGAAGGTCACAAGGAGCAGTCCTTTTGGCCTGGCAGAACTACCAAGCTGGATCTGCTGCAGCATGAATCTTGCACACCAAGAGAAGAGATTCCTCATGAAGTGGGCCTTGCTTTTGGGAGTGCTGCAGAGTCCCAAAACTTTAATCCACACTTGTAGAGATACACAGCTATATACAATATTCATCTATTACATATATATCTCATTCCCATGCTCTCCCTTAGATTCTAAGATTCCTCCCATTTGTGACCATGGGCTCCCTCCACTGGCTTTATCTGTTAGCTCCCAGACCCACCCCCTCTGAGCAATTCCCAAGAATTGGCAGTAGCAGCCTTTTTCTCCCTGGCTACTTCAACTTTTAACTAGCAACAGAACCCCTACTTCTTCTCCCAAAGACTGCTCTGGATTCACTGAAAAGACATTATTGGCAATGAAAAGAATAGAAGTGTTGTCTGACCGAAAAATTAAATTCTGCTTCTGACAGATTTACTGTGTGTGTGTGTTAAGGCAAAATAATTTAAACTAGAGAGTGTACCAAGGAAGGTATCTAGTTGTTTTCTGGTCTCCGATGGCACTGACTTGTGAAACTTCAGCTATCTAGCAGTAGGTGAATCTAGCAATGATTTAAACTGATCCGAAAGTACTTTTGTTCACACAAATTCCTACCCACCTAAGGTCAACATATTCTGAAAAGCTGCTTTCGGTGGTTTGAAGAATAGCATGGGAGTAGTGAAAACTAAATGCTTTAGCTTAGGTGAGTAGAAGTTCTTTTTACAAAGACAAAGCTACCATTGAAGACAACCCTATGTTTATTGTCAGATAAATCAAACTTCCATCCTGTGATCTAAAGTCCATTACATTTGCCTTCTTACAGCAACAGTACTTACTACAATTGATTTGTCTTTCCTTTAAGGTAGGAGTGGAACAGCTGGCTGTAAATGTAAGGTTGTCATTCTCTTAGCATTGACCTTAGGCTTTCGCTACAGGAAAGATTGTTGATACAAGTTAACATTCTAGTATCACACTGGGAGAAAACTGCTTCAGGGAAGATGGTTAAACTATATGTCCCACTAGGTTCTTTTCATTCAGCTCTACATGACCAGACTTGAAGCATTCCATGATTATTTTGACTCACACCTTATTCCAAGAAAAAGAAAAGGTAGACAATTTGTGTGATATCTGCAGTTCCTTGATTTAGATATAGCAGATGGGAATCACCCATAGACATCAGTCAACACTTCATCTATGCAAGTATTCCTGTTTCTTTTTCAAGAGCTATGCCCAGCTAGCTGTGCCATCTGTGCTGTGCCCAAGGAGTACTTTGCAGTCTGTTCTTCGGCTTTCTTTACTGCCATTCTTGGAAAAGGTTATGCAACATGCTGCTCTTGTCATGTGATTTTTTTTATCTGAACCCAAGCATACAGCTGCCCTAGAAAGATTTCTTGCCTGTCCTTATTGATTTGTTCCATCAGTCATCTATAGCATTTCACAGCTGCCACTATCTATGTCCTCTTTTATCCATCTCTAATTACAGCAGCCTAAAAACTAATTTCCTGGTTTGAATTAACCCTTTACTTTTAAAGCACAATGATTTTGTGAAAGTACCTCTTTAATGCAAGTTAATCAAGCTGGTGGGAGGGAGAAGTAATAATTCCATGTAGAGATTTCATGCCAAGCTAATACTTAAACATATCATCTTCCATTTTTAATATTTCCCATAATATAGACAATACTGTTCACTTTCACCTTAGTCCAAATTATTTACATAAAATTATTTTCATATATATATTGAATATCTTCCATGAAATAAGAGGTCGTTTTATTCATAAGTCTTTGGTAATAAATATGTAAAAGGCAATTTATTCACCAAAAAGTCACCAAATCACAAAATAAAACAGGGATAGTCAGATAATTCATGTAGAATTGTCTGACAGTATTGATCTTCTTTTGCAAAGAAGAAACATAAGATGGAAATCAGTTGGTTTGCTATATAATTGGAGACTACATATAGTTAGAGCATCTGGTCAACCTACTGTTAATCCTCAATTTATAATTATTTGAAATAAAGCAAAAATGACAATTATGTTGAGCTGGTCTCAAAAATGACTGGGATAATTCCATGACCTTCTGCTACATATACAGTTCAAATGCCTCATGTAAGTAATGTAATTGCATAAAGAATATTAGTATTTTTAGTGATTACTATAGTAACTTTTATGCATATCTAATTGATTTGGGCAATTTTATATATTAAGCATATGTTTGGTTTGTGGAACTTGGCAAATTTATTTTAATGTGCTGTTTTATATTTTAAAGAAATACTCTTTAAAACATATTTTTGAAGGAAAAATATTAAAAGAGTATTGCTTGCATGTGATGCATCACTCAGCTTTCATCCACTGAAATTATATTTTGACAGCATAGGTCATATCAGAAAAAGCAATATTTCCTCCCCTCCCTTTTTTGGGATGCAAAACAGTTTCGTTCAGATTCTATAAGCTGGCAGTGGAAAAGCTTATTGATAGAAAGACTGCTCTAATCATTGGCAAAAGAAGGGCAGCCCTCAACAATCTAAATATAATACAGGCATTTTTTTTAACACTTAAGCTTTTCATTCTCATTTGGAAAGGGCCCAGCTGCTTTCACAATAACATATAACTCTGCTAGAACACATTTCTACAATAATTTAGGGTCAAAGAAATTTGATTTAAAAGGGTTTAAAAAACAACAACAATTCTTGAACATATTTGCATTCAAGTTTCAGATGGGGAAAATTGAGCAAATGAAAAATATTTTCTCCCAGTTAACTGATAATGCTCACAATGGTGTTGTAAAAATAAATTTCAAATAGTTGCTATACACGATCAAACAATTGGATTTGAATTATCCAGTATCCTCAGTACACAGAACCCTATAATTGTTTATAACTGTAGACATTCAGCCTATATTGGCCAGAGAGGTAGGTATTCACAAGGAACATCTACAATTGCATGCAACATAGGGTTTCCCTTTCAAACCATACTATATGATTTTAGGGACTTCATCACATGCAAGATCTCCCCCCACCCCTCCCATTTCTACATATTTCTAAAACAGTTAATAGACAAAATAGTAGGGATCTATTCATACAACGTAAGGAGACATTCGCCTGCCCTCTGTGGTACTTTGTCTATGAAGTATTTCAGAAGCATGGGGAAACGGGGTGGGTGGGTGTTGATCTGGGAAGAAATTGTCTTCTAAGCTCCCGATACTCATGGAAACAGGAGAAAGCAGTGATTAACATAAGGGATAGGATCTTAAGAACAATACCTTGTGTCTCCTTCAGAGTAAAGGGCTTAAGAGGAAAAGCAAAGGATCCCATAGAAGTGTCTGTCTTAAGAATGATGCTTTGTGTCTCCTCTATGGATGGAAGAGCTAAAGGTGGGAGGAGGTGATCCTGCTTCATGAGGGTAAGTAAATTTTCCAAATCCCATTCAAAGAAGACAATTTCCACTGCTTTCCCCCTATTTTACTCAGCTCCATCTGATGAAATCCTAGGCCAACCAGTCCCCACGTGGCTTAGAACAGAAAATGGTTGCAAATGTTTTCTCAGAAAATAGCTTTTACATTAACGGTTCTGGTGAAGGAAGAGCCGCTATTCCTATGACTAATTAATGCAATTGCTGAAATGCTCTTAAAACTACCCGTAAATTCCTGAAACACATTTCTGCTCTCTAGAGTAACAGGGAACATATCAAAAGCACCAAATACCTATATGATAACTCCTCAGTAATTATGAAACACTCTATCAGTATTTTTTCTAAAATCAAAGACACCTAGTATCTCCACAATTGTGATCAATTATGAGGATGTCCAGAAAGAAGCAAGAGTTAGAATAAGAGATCCCCAAGACAGACGGTACCCAACCCACTACTGGAGTACAACAAAAATAATATATATACTTATAGCACTGTGTCTAATGATGTAACTGGGTACAGACTGAATTGATGATTAGGTGTTGTGCTCAGAGTATGAAGCAAAGCCTAAAGCTGCACAGTGCATATAATACAAACATGGAATGTCGGAAGTATAAAGTAGAGAAAGCTTGTTTTTTAGAAATCAAGAAATAGAATGAGTTGCAGTAATACATGGGAAGTGGACAAGAATGGGACATTTTCAATTTGATTAATGCATAGTGTTTTACCAAAAATTTGCATTATGTTCCCTGGTTGCAAAAGCAACCAGGGAACATAATGCAAATTCAGACTAAAATCTATAAAACATTAGGGAAATGTATCAATTTAACTGTAATCCAAATTTATGCTCTCATGACATATGAAGAAGGTACCTAAAAATTCTGTGTAGGGCCCTGAGAAATTCACATCACAACATGAAAGAAAGTTTGCTTCACATTGCATGCTGAAGGACAACTGGACTATAAGTGTATGACCAGTGCCTGATTTACCATTGTGCTTAGGTATGCTTAAGCACAGGGCTACGTTGGCCAGGGCGGGCGGACAGGGGGCATCTTTCTGCCAAAAAAATTACAATCGATTTTGCAATTCTAAATTTAAAGGCATTCTGTTTTGGAGTGATACCAGACATAATGATAGAGTTGATATGGGAGTGTGCCACAAAGCAGGCATTGTAGGCCCAGTAGGCCTACAATGCCTGCTTCAGGACCCAAGTAAGTAAGGGACTTCATAACTAGCTCAGGCACTCATTTGTCCTAAATCTGCACTGTGTATGATTAAGAGTTTGCTTGCCTTGATAATCTGCCAATAAATTCAGCACACCATGTGTTCATAAGCTTGTGTGAGGGGAAAACAGCACACGATGGATACTAAAACCCCTCTCCCCTCTGCAAAGGTTTGTGAAGTATCTCCATCTGTGAAATTAAACTCAATATTACGGATGTGATATATGAGTAGTGAAGTGCCTGGAATAGAAGGGAACCTTGAATAGAGATTCCACATGGCATGAAGGGTAGCTGCACCTGGTCTCCATATGGCATTTCTAAGTGAGAGGAAGATCCAGATATCATGCAATAATATTTTAAATTAATGGACATAGCATTATCAGGCTGTATAGATCCAAAGTCCTAGCTGCTCCAAGATAGAGACATGTTTGGAAAAGGTGCTGGGAACAGGCAGGAAAGGGAAGAATTAGAAGACTATCAAATGGCATAAGCTATTCAAAGAAGATAATTTAGAGGAAAATCATTAGACGTTTTAATTTTATCTTCTTGCAGTTACAAACTGCAGTCACATGGATAATTTTGAGCTTACACTCCATTTATTCAGTATATCTACTATGTTCCTATGTCTTGCCAGTTTAGTGTAGTTTAAGCTATCTGTTCTGTTATGATACATGCTTCTATATCTTGAGGATTATCTTGAAATGTCAGATTCCATTGCCGACTCTTTGACAAATAGTTAGCGTTGAATACCATGCTGCTGAAGTATGAACTATGCATAGTCCAGCTGTCTCCTGGGAGAAAACTTGTTTGGAGTGGGTTCAATCTGGAATTTTATAAATTCAGGTTCACTGTTGCTCTACACAGCATCAGTGTTAAGACTAGTTGGTAAGATCAAGGCATAAGCATTGTGTTGATTTTACAGAATGAATGTTCCCTCCCAAAATGGCAACATGTTTACAAGCATGGAGCAGATACTTGCACTGAAAGAAAAGTACTAAATCCTGCTCTTCCTCCCACTATATATACACTTAAGCATACCACATTCATGTGTTATTTCTTTGATTTCATTACAATATGGGAACATCATTTTGTTCTTGTCTCTCCAAACACTTGCATTTTAGAAAACGTAATTGCCCCTGCTTGGCACTATTTCAACATATCTGAAGATGCTGAGTTATGGGCAACAATCCAGCATCTTTCACTTCCTCACATCTTTCCCAGGTTCATGGAGAGCCTCTGGAAGCAGAGCCTCTGGCAGCGCTTCGTGTGAAACATCCTCACTAAAAGCAGATATGTCTGTAAAACCATTCCCATCATCCAGGAAGAATTACTTTCTCCCTGAGGCTCTACAGAAGTGGTGGGCTCCAATTCAGACTCTAATTCACAAGGGCCCACCAAAGCCACCCCCTCCTCCTTAGACCAGGCCTCAACAAAGAGGGGGGGGGGGAGTGGCTACATGACATTTGCTGAAAATGCTCTCTGGATGGCATTAATGGCTGGAAAACAAATGTTACGAAGGTGTGTTTAAAATCTGATTTCAACTGAAAAATGAATTTTTTTGCATGACTGTATATTCCTGCACTCAAGAAAAACATAGAACTTCATTGTTATATGTTGGTGTGGACTGCTCCAGTGCATGTGTGCATTTTAAAATCCCGAAACAGGTCATGAAGGCTATAAACAAATGGACCCATGGACACACAGGTGGCTAAATGCAAGCACAATTGGAAAGCAATTCCCATGAGAACCCACTGCAAACATTCCTTTGTTCTCATGTTTATGAAATTAAACAGAGTTTGAACTTACAATGTGGCCACCAGTGTGGTAGGCAAGTGATCCCAAAGGAAAATGGAGTCAATTAAAAATATTAAAAGTTAACTTCCAGCAGATGTCCCATGTCCATCGTGTGGATTTCTAAAATCCGCTACAACTGAACCTGTCAAGATGCTGGAGAACCATTTATGGGGACTGGCAGCCCCATGTCTGGACTCTCCTTAAAATCCTGAGATTTTTAAACCCACTTCTTTGTCCCAGATTATGAGGTTGTCTGGAAAGGCCCATATACTGCTTCAAGTCAAGCTTCATTTTCTCCAAGTTAGAATAAAATATTTGAATTATGTGTCTTTGAAATCAGACAAGAAGTGGTATTTGCATCTGTTTTTGTAGATGAGGAAAAGAAATCTTCCTATAATCACCTGGTGTAGTAAGTTAAGATGGTGGACTTTAGAGTCTTTCCTTTAAATTCTTGGCAGAGCCATACAAATCTACTACATGGCATGAGCAACTATTGTAATCATTTGTTTTACTATATTTATAGCAACCCTTTCCATCAAATATACTTAAGTACAATAAAATAAAGTGTGCAATTAAAAACAACACAGCAATACAAAATTATCTAATGAGAGTACATAAAATTGGAAGCATCTAAAGCATAATCATTCAAATAAAATAAAATAGCACTGATCATAACATGGGCTTATATAGCATCACTGTTGTAAAAATATTTTATTAATGCACTTAACTGCTTTTAGAGCATTAGAGGATAACCTTGTAACTTATATAATTGTTCTGTTCTTTTTTCGTTTTGGATCCAGTGCTAACCCAAGATCGTTAGAGGTTGCCAATCTTCAATGAAAGTTTTGGATTACCTTGTCCTGAAATTCACAGTGGAGTTTACATAGCATAGCTGGTTAGTTACAACTATTCAAGGAAATTACTGTAAACTGGAATTAATTAATTAGGCCTAGCCTTCAGTTATTTCTTGTATGGATACTCGGGTGGCGGAGTGGGTGTGCTGCTTTGTGCTAATCACTTTTTGAATGACAAGATTATCAGCAATCTTTAAGTAGTTTTAGAACTTCACTTTTTTAGATGTTGATACATTTAGTAAACCTCAACTTCCTTCAGATCTTGGCTTGTATTGCCTTTCCAGTCTGGTATTTGAATAACACATGCTGAACTTTGTTAGCACTGTGCAGCTTAATCTATCAATGTAATTCAAGACAGCATCAGATCACTTAATTATACCCATGGAGTAAGCATTTATTTTATTCTTAGCTCAGCACTCAGTTTTCATTATTTAAATTTTAACATTTAAGTAGTCAGAAGCACAGATCTAGAGTTGCCCTTCTGAAATCAGAGAAGTTCCTTCTATTTCTATAAGACTATAGATAATGTAATGGAAGTTTCCATGTGTATTAACAGTGGTAAAAGGGAGGAGATTTTACTGGGTTTCCCTCTTCCAACAGTTTCTTATACCAGTTCCCATTCTGTCTATATCAATTTCCAAAAGATTTAGAAGTGAACTATTTGGCTAGCTCACATATCCCTCTGTATTTTCCAACGGTGCTTCCACAATCTACAACATGCATGAAATCACCAAGTGTAGATCATATTAGTATTTAAAGGAAATGCTTACTGCAGTAGAGTCTCAATTGTACAATGATCATGTGGAGAATGCCGCATTTACAAGGTAACGGTTCTTTTTAAATACTTTTATTGTAACATTTTGCAATTGTTATAAAGTTGGTGCGTCTAGCTGAAGATTCAGTAAACATTTTTTTCCAACTCTATAGATAATTAATTCAGGTTAAATCAAAATAAGACAGGCTAAATTGTAAAGTGCCCTGAGTTTTTCTGATAAATACCTCCTCTTTTTAATGCTGGTGTTCCATTTTTCTATTTCAGCTCTGTGTACTATTATTCACACAGAGCTGAATATATTCTTTTAGATTCCTTACATTGGAATAGCCAGGAGTGACATCAAAAACCTTCCAAAGGTCAATATATATTACTGAGAGATTACACATACTCATTTGTGTATTCTTCAAAATTCGTAATAGTAAGTTGCTCTTTCCACCATAGATCCCTCTTATACATTATCTCTGTTGCCATTAAATTACAGAATGAACACCCTTTTTCCAGAATTCCAAAATCTGAAATATTTTATAACCAAAACTGTCCACATAGGTGGCTGATATAGTGATACCTTTCCTTTCTGATTGCTCAATGAACACAAATGTAGTTTCACCTACAAAATTATTTAAAACATTCTGCATAAAATTACCTTCAGGAAATATCTTTATGAAACCAACATAAATTTTGTGCTAAGACTTGTGTTCCATCTGATTAGGTACATACAAGCAAATACAAGTATTCCAAAATCCAAACTACTTCTGGTCTCAAACCTTTCAAATAAGGGATATTTGAAAGGTGTATATTTTCTTTCAGATGGCTTATTATATGGACAATTAGTGATGATAGCCGTTAAAATTTCCAATAATATTGGGACACACAGAGATTTAGAAAAGGGTTTTTTAATCAGGGAAGAATGCTACTGAGGGTTTATTTTTTAATGTTTCTTTCAATATGTATTTTTCCCTTCTAAGAAATTTTCCATTCCTGCATGTTTGTAACAGAAGACAAATCATCTTGGCTTGTAACATCTGTGAATCAGAAGATACGTCTGTATGGCTCAGAAGCTTGCAGTCCAGGTTTCATACAACATGCTCATATAACCAGCAAGCCATTTTAGTGCCTAGCAAAGAACATTTCAGGTTTCAATAAAAAAGCAGTTCATAGACTCATAAATGGGAAGCAAATTGAAAAAAATGTGACAGCACTGTCCAGTATTTAAAGTACTCAAATTGCTATGCAAATATACTTAGAATTAATTGCTCTCCACCAGCAGGGACCCCCTCTTACAGAGACCTGCTTAAGAATTGTGCAGGTAAAAAAGTAGTCTGTCTGCAAACAGCTACTGGGCTTCAGCAGAAAAAGCAAACAGTTAAAATGACATAAAACCTGTGACAAAGACTAGATTGTGACAATGGGCATCTATAGTAATGTCATAACTATATTTAACTACTCAGGGAGCAACCTTCACACCATCTCAAAGACTCCTGAAAGAAATTGATTTAGCCGCAAGCATTGAAAGAAAAGGAAGTGGAATTCTGCACTGCTGTTTCAGTAGCTCTGTCTGATAGTGATGTTGTCAACCTTGACTTAGCTGTATTTTAAACTTGAGCCCTTCATACAAGAGTCTATAAAGACATCAGTATTGCTCCATCACCACAAAAACAAAATCTGTACAAGCAACTGACCTATTTTTATTCATAGGAATACACTTAAAATTCATGACCACACATATATGCAACAGACATAAATCAGAAAGGGATGAAATAGGTTATGAACAAGGGAGGGGCTTGGGACAGGAGGACTGAGTAGAACAGGAGTTACAGGTACAACACTCTGATTTACATCAAAAGAATAAAAATGTGATATTCTGTCACTGAATATGTAATAAAAACCAGGTATTTCATGCATGGCATCTAATTAATTTGTTGAATATTCTGCAGAGGTAGAGCAAGCGAGACAGAAATGCCAACGAGGAATTGGTAAAATATTCATTTCTTTATGTTTAACATACTATAGTGGTTCAAACAGCTGCAAATATAATTCCCTTGGTTTAGGAATGCAGTCTTTGTTCTGTAAGGAAACAATAATGTAGGTATCTTCGAGCAATCCAACAGAAAGCTAAAATACCAGAGTTCATCAGAACTGTGGTTCTTTTCAAGTGACTGATGCTTTCAGCTTAAGCTCTAGTGTAATTTGGAAATAGCATCCAATAGCCCGAGGTCAAACATTCCCCCTTCAACCACATAATCGGGTTCATTTTAATATAAATCTACTAAAACACACACATATACCATCCCTATTTATCTCTTTTGGTGACTCTTTTCTGTACATTACCAGCACAGCTGAATTATCAGGACTTTGGGAAGAAGGTTTATTATTTATTTACTGCATTTCTATCCTGTCACTTCTCAACCCCCGAAGGGGGACTCAGGGCGGCTTGCGTTGCGCCTCGTTAAGAGGTGCAAGGACAACGACAAATAGCATGAAGCAGAAATTGCCTCAAGAAACAACATCATGTACAATTTGATGTTTTCTGCTAAATTAGAAATAAATTGTGATGAGGGATATGGGTTGTACAAGAACAAGGGTTATTCACAGTAGAGCTGGGGCAAGGGGTTGTACTCACCTCATTTTCTACCCACTACCATTCATTTTTACAAAACTGGGCATGAACAAAAAGTTGGTTATAGTATGTTTGTTTGAAAAAACCATGCTGGAATGATAAAAAGGTGTGTTTCAGGGTTAGAATTTATATGGAATATCCTGACTCCACACAGCAGAGTTTTCCATTTTTGGCTAAAAATGCAAGAGCTCAGGAAGGCACACCAATAATAGGTCTTGCTGGAACTCAACATTTACTGTATTCTGATAATAGATCTGCCATATTGCACCCTCTCAAATCTAGGCAACTAAAGTACATATTACTCAAATTACCATTATTATTTATATTAAAATGTATATTCTGGCTGAACACATTTGACACATTAATCATTGCACTTTTTCAAGCTTTGACAATACTTCTCTAGAGAACTTATTGTTAATACAATACTTATAATGCTGGGATTTGTAACAGAGAAGTATAAGTTCAAATCCTTATTGATGATGGGATTTTCTAAGGGATCTTGGGGTGATCACTGTTCTTTACCAAATCTACTTTACTGGGAAGTTTTGGGATTAAAGTGGCCAAGTATATTCTTGGTGTGGTAAAACAACAACAAATCTTTGTCACATACATACATTTCTAATGCTACTTCATTCTTACAAGACATCTACAATGTACATATTTTTTTCTGTCAGTTGTCTTTCTGAGAATATTAGATACACTCTTAATTATATCTTCACCATGTTCCGCTTTCTTGCACTTCGCTACTTGCATCTCCTTACTCCTCTCTTTAGTCTGTTTCTCACCTTGGACCACAACAGCTCCTCATGTGCCTTAAATCATTTTATGCTCTTGGTCCTTGTAACTCCCCCACCCCCACCCAAACGCACACACACTGCATGCTTCCTTTCCTCCTTTCCCACCCATACCTCCTCATACCTTTATTATGCTTCTCCCTTGTTTCCTACACTTCTGTCTCATCCTTTCATCTTTCCTTCCTTTCTTCCCCACTCATGCCCCTCATCTGTTGCAGCCACATCTCTTTTCTCTTGCACTTTAAATCCACCTATTCCACTTTCTGCGCTTGCCCTAACTCTATCAATAAACTGAGAAACCTTACTCAGAACAAGCACGAACACAGAGGAAAAAAGCAGCAATGACAATGCAATATACAGAATGTTGGTGTGTAAAAATGAGTACCAATCCTGTGTGCACATAAGCTAATAATAGTAAACTGGAGTGTAAGCCACCAATGTTGTAAATACAGTATATGATAAATATACCAATCCAAAGCTATCCTACTCGCTGTAGGAACTAAAGGAATAAAGCTGCATCTCATACCTTTCAATATTTTGGAAGACTCAGAATTTGTACAGTAAGATTAGCCATGTTTATTCCTAAAATAGAATGAAGAACCTGTCCCAAATTGTACTGGAACCTTTTGCTATATGATGAACGTATTTCCTAAAGCAAAATCTGGGATTTGTGCTCACCTCCTACAATGAGTATTGCAGGTCCTAAGGAAGTTTCTCTTATTGATGCTAACTTCTGTTTTACTACACCTTCTGCTACAGGATCGAGTAACACCTGTGCAAAAAGAGCACAAAAGGGCACAAAGCAAAACTGCTGCAGAGCCTCAGTAGTGCATGCTCATATATAAAATGCATAACTTTTATCAGGCCACCTGGGATACTGTGTAGCCATTGTGAGGGGTGGGGGGAATAATCAGGAAAACAAGCATTAGGAAGCAGGCCTATTTCCTGGCTTTGGCTCATGGTTGGATAATACATTACAGGCCAGGGTGCATTAGTTTGCCAAATTGCAGGTCTTTAGAAAACCTCTATAGCTATGCTTCGTTTTAGAAATTTACAGGCCAATGACTTGAAAAGCTTTTACCTACTATAGTTTAAATATTTATCAGCATTCTGATTTTTTTAATTGAATTGCCCATTTTAATTTTAGCTAGTTTTATTAATTATTAATCTTTTCTGTTAGTTTATTGCTTTATCGTCATGTCCATATGAAGTTTTGGAAGCTGTCTTCCAAGGAAAGTTCTTCCCTTCCTCCAGGCACACCAAGTAAGCATATTTGAATTAAGCTACAAACTTTGTATCTTATCAGATCCTGTTACTTCTCACTTCTTTGGCAAAAGCCTATGATAGATCCCTATATATTCTAATTCTCTTGTTCCAGACTGCAACAAAACAACTAAGTAAGTAGTAGGATATGATTCATGCACATTATTTCAATAATCCATATGGAAGAGTATTAGCAACTCGCCTATGGTTTTAAGACATGGGATATGATGTGTCGAGAGGAGGGGAGAGGTCATACTTGGCACTTTAGATCACTGCACTGTATCACTGTCTCAGCGGTACAATGGGTTAAACCCTTGTGCCGGCAGGACTGAAGACCAACAGGTTGGAGGTTCGAATCCGGGGAAAGCACGGATGAGCTCCCTCTGTCAGCTCCAGCTGTCCATGCGGGGACATGAGAGAAGCCTCCCACAAGGATGGTAAAACATCAAAACATCCAGGTGTCCCCTGGGCAATGTCCTTGCAGATGGCCAATTCTCTAAAAGAGAAGCGATTTGCAGTTTCTCAAGTCGCTTCTGACATTTAAAAAAAATCATTAATACTTTAATCTCTGAAAGAGAAAAAAATGCCAAAATTAAGACTCTAGGAATTTTGGTCTAAATCTATATCCAACAGACATGGCTGCCATGATGGTGTGAATAATGGGAAATTTAAATTTTGTGTTTAAAGCCAGCAATGTGTATGTATGCAAAGTCATCCAGCAAGGATGGGGTTAAGGCTGCAGAGGGAGTGGTCAGCTTCCTAGAAAGGACATTAAAATGTTTCCTGCTTCCTCTGATGAAGACAGGCATTGTGCCATCACTTTGGTATGCACTGGGTGTGTTCTTACAGATAAGAGTTTCTATCAAGTGCCATTATGGAAATGCACGCTGAACAGAATGAACTTAAGTTTTGAACTGCTAGCTGAACTGCTGATTGACCGAAGCAATGATAAGATTGATAGGCTTACTTTGTATATAGTGTAAATGTTTTTACAACTGCAATAAAGCTGTTTATTGATTATTTCAGCTCCAGAGCTGTGAAGTGCTTAAAGGATGTTTGTGTGGGACATGCAAGCCGAGAGTGACAGTGACTGATGGTAACTCGCACCCTACTTCCAACAATGGCTTCATTTTAAATTACCAGAAAAAAAGGTAGCATACGGGTTGTGGTGTTATCTCTTTATTCAAGCCAGGAGAATGTAATACTTACTTTCAAAGCTTACTACTTCTTTCTTTCAAATAAGTAAAAAAAATTACTGGCACTTTATTATGGATAAGGGATGTTTTGAAACCCAACATGTCATACTCTGATGCAATTGGCAGGACAGAACTGCTGCTCTTTAGGCTCCTTCAGCCCATACACCCGATACTGGTCAACTTTAACATGCTGGTACCACACTGATGCTACTCTGAGATACCTACATCTTTCAGGACAGCAATGCCATCAAGTACAGATGAAAACAAAATCTCTACTCCAAAGGACTTTTCACTCACAGTGCCATCCAATTATTCCAAAATACTAACACTGGCACTATGACTGGGTTGTGTATATAGGCTGTTGAACTTCTACACTAAAGTACTAGAGGAGGGTAGACACCACTGAAGAGACACTGAAAATAGCTTGCCCCACTAAAAAAGAAATTTAGAGCTAAGTCAGGATGGTTCCAGTGCAAGGCTGAGGAAGGGGAGAAGGGGCTTGGCTTCCCTTTGCCTTTCAGTCCTTCAGCTGCTTGCCTCCATTAGACAGGCAGGGAAAGGGCCAACAAGCAAGAGGAAGCCAAGCCCCTTCACCTGCATATTACATTCACAGGTAATTTCTTTTTTGTAATGCACACCTCAAAATTGAAGTGCACATTAGAGTAAACAGAGATAACACTGCATTTATATAATACATCAAAATATACTCATTTACCCTTGTCTGATCTTTTTAAAAACAAGTACCTTAGACTGCATTAAATTTGAGATAATATAGATGAAGAGCAAAAAGCATGAAGTTATTACTATATCTTAAAATTAAGAACTCCTCTCTATCCAAATTACATCTCATGTACTTATCTAATAAAGATAATTTCTGCTGAATGTAGACTACTATTGTTTCTAGAAGGAATCTCTCAAGTCCAGAAATAGAGTTCGGGAAAATTGATTCTTCATGCAGTGATGTGTTTCCAGACAAATACAACATCAAATTAATTGGGATAAAAGTTAAAGAATTTCAGTAATAAGAAATTTGAAGCAAATGCTGGCGCTTTGTGCTTCGTGTTGTTTCCAACTTATAGTGAGCCTAAGGTAATCACATCACAGGGTTTTCTGTGCAAGATTTGCATGGAGTGGATTTGCCATTACTTTCCTCTGAGGCTAAAGATGGCAAAATGACTCCATTTTTAAAAAATACACAAAATATGGAGGGGGGAGGGTTTGAAATATGTGGTACCAGAAACATGATTCTTTTTAGCAAGTTTCCAGAATGCAAAAACAAGGCATGTGCTTCCATGTGCCTTATGAGGAAAGTGGCAATTTCAGTGACAGCAGTGGGTTGAGGTATTCTTCCAAGTGTGGTGTAGATCTGAGGTTGTACTTCTCAGATTCAGCTCAGCCATCCTTCGTTTCCCCCCTTAAAATCTAATAATTCGTCTCTATAATCCTAACATTTTACAGTATTTCAATTGCATTCAGTTGCATCCATTATGCCAGATTACTGATATACAGTGTTCCCTCACTTATTGCGGGTGTTACATTCCAGGACAACACGTGATAAGTGATGCTAAAAATAGTAGAGCTGCTTCCGCCTTTGCAGACCTCCCTTCCTCGCTCGCTCACGCACCTGTCCTCCCTCGCTCATTCACTACTCACTGGGCCAAGTCCTGATTCTGCCACCAGGACCCAGCCTGGGGAGTAGCAAGCGACCAAGGGATGGCGAGCGAGCGAGGGACGCAAAGACAGAAGTAATGGCAGAAGCAGGACTCTGGAAGAGATGGCCAGGCTCCTGCTCCTGCCGCTGCTGCCCTTGCTGCCCTCGTTCGCTCACCTCCTCCCATTCACTACTCACCAGGCCGAGTCCTGGTTCTACTGCCAGGACCTGGCCCAGTGAGTGAGTAAGTGAGGGAGGGCAGATGAGTGAGGAAGTGAGGGCATCAAGGGCAGCAGCAGAAGCAAGAACCTGGCCACCTCTTCCAGGTTCCTGCTTCTGCCACTGCTTCTGCCTTTGCGGCCCTCCCTCCTGTGCTCTTTACTCACCAGGCTGTGTCCTGGTGGCAGAACCCAGTGAGTAGCGAGTGAGGGAGGACGGGTGGGTGAGTGAGCAAGGGAGGGAGGGCTGCACAGGAGGAAGCAGCAGCAGGAGCCTGGAAGGGGTGGCCAAGCTCCTGTTTTTGCCACCGCTGCTGCCCTCACTCGCTCACCCTCCCTCCCTCACTTGCTCACTCACTGGGCCGGGTCGCGGAAAACTGTGAAACAGTGAGTCCACGAAAAGCAAACCGCAAAGTAGCAAGGGAACACTGTACTTTTAAAGTGTACTGAAGAATATTGACATAGATTCAGCATCTACGAGAAAATTCACAGTCAGCATCATAACAACCAGAGGGATAATGCAGCTGGCGCTAATGCTATTTACATGAACGAAATCTGATTATCCCCCTCATTCTAGCACTGGATAAAAACAAGCATACTTATTCCTGGGTTGTTGTTTTTTTTGTAATCCCTTTAGTAAATACCAAATGGAGCTTAATAAGACGTATGCTTGCTATATGTCACCCAGTTTGACCTACTGTTCCATTAGCTATCCCCCAGATATGATACAAGGAATGTCGTCTTTACATAAAGAGAAAACATCCAAGACACAGCTTCATTCATTCGTGCCATATGCAGTGCACATGTCATTTCCTTGCTCAGCTTGGACATATTGCAAGGAAAACACAGATGTGCTGAAGCTTTGTCAGCTAAACAAGTTACAATGCAAGAGGTGAGTTTGCTGACACAATAGCAGCCACTACTGAATGAAAAGTGGAAGAATTTCAGCTCAGCTAATCCCACTCCTCCTCACTTATACAGCTTGGCTTACTTGATGGAGGCCTTCTCTAAACAAATAATGTCAGGTTTCTTAACGTTTCATTTTTTTATCCTCCGTGTTTGGAATTCACTGAGTAACATTTAGTGGAGCTCTGAGTGGAAAGCCTCTTCGATGCATATAAGGAAGCCCATCCAGCATACTTTACTTATACCATTCATCCTTTAACACACATTATTTTTTCCAGGGAGTAGAATTGGTTGCAATGCACAGAAAGATCTATAAAAGCCCTGCTACATGAGCAGAATTTTACTTTTGTTTCTTTATTTTTTTTAGCCACAAAGTCTGCATTACTAGAACTGATTTGTGGGAGATGAAAGCAGGACAGCAGTACTGTTTTATTCTTTGGAGTATAGTCAATGTGATGATTTTTACTTATTTCCTTTACCCCTGCTAAGAAAATAGACAGTTTGGCTGCAGGAAAATCAAGACAAATGATCCCTGGTGAAGAAAAAAAATGCAAACAATTCAAAAAAACAAAAGGTCAGAGTGAAATAAAGAGCTGCTTCCTGGAATGAGAAAATTGCTTTGAAAATAAATAGTTTCTCTAATATGGAGACCCAATAAAGATGCAACATGAAATGATTGTATTCCCACATTCACTACAATGAACGGAATAAAACATGCATGACAAGATATAGGACTTTAGTGCATGAGGGAAGCAAATCATTCCTATCACATAGTGTTGCACATATCCTACTGTTTGTCTGCCTTTGTGTCCCACAACTAACAAGGAAAGCACATAAATAGCTGCTCATTCTGCTAATATCATGGGTTTGTTTGGCTTTTGTACCACTGGCAGTTCTACATAGACACTATAATCCATTTTGGAGGTGGATTAAAAGAAACCAGTTTTGCTGTGGAGTGATTAGATATACAGGTCTAGAACAGGTTTGAGGCCAGGACAGTATTTACACTGAACATGGAACCTGGCCTCAAATCACCCTGTAGGGTGTCCCTCCCCTCCATTTCTCAAAGAGATGTGCATCAGTTTTGTTCACACTCTGTCCTCAAGCTGGCTTCAAACTGCATCTGTATAGTACTGCCCCCGGTGTGAGTAATAACAACTGCAATTTGTTTAGTGGGGCTTTTACAGGAACCAGTTAATAGTAATGGAACATCCGTAAACAACATTATCCAAAGAATGAAACACCACACTCTTTTGAAGAATGTATGCGTATAATAGGATTGTGCATTTTGGCTGAACCTCAATCCATTTTTGCTGGCCAGATTCTGGTAGACTCGCATATCCGTTTTCATGCACCTCTCAAAAACTGGCAAGTAGCCAGATATCGGTTTTCAGACCATAGCTGAAAAATATGGCTAGATCCAACCCATTGGGGGCAAAAGGGGGAATTCCTGGGCTCCCCTTCCTGTCATTTTTAGGGCTATCGGGATGAAAATGACCACACTTGGAGGACACATCAACCACTGTTAGCCCACCATGCTTCATAATGTTGGGTCATCCCCTGATTTTTAGAAATTTATTTTCTTTCTAGAAATAAAGTCTCCTTTTTAAAAATCCCCAAAAGTTATCCCCCACTGCGCCCCACCCTGTTACTTCTCAAGAAGCAGCAGCAGACAATTATTTCTTCCTGTCAAATGTAAAAGGAGAGGCGGGAAGATGATAATTCTGGCCAAGTTTCTCCACAGATTCAAGTCCAAAATTAGGTGTGGTAGTTGTTCTTACTGTGGCAACAGCCAATACATATTATTAGTATCTTTACTTGAAATGCAGAAGACAGAGAGAAAAATTGTTTGAAAAGGAATAAAATTATAGGTGGTAACTAGATAGGTAGTTTTCTGAGAATGAGGCTGTTCTCTGTTTAGGGATTGCTATTAATATATTTTAGAAGTATTTTCCTAAAAAGAGGACGGGAGGAGAAAAAAAGCTAAAAAGGTGACTCTCCCAAGTCCCCAAACATGTGCACACACACACACATCCCACATGTTCCCAACTCCCAGTCAGCCCCACTAAATAAAAAGAATCAAGAAAAAAAAGGAAAATCAAAAAGATCCAAGAGAGAGGCCAAGGCCAAGGCAAAAAATAAAGCTGAGGTCATGCAGCAAGGCAATCGCACTGAAGCACCTCTCTAGAGCCAGGACGCAACTATGAGCCATGGGGACAGCCACTCCATTAAATAAACACAGCTTGTGTAAGACACTTCATGGCATTCTTATATTCCAGTTGGCCCAACAGGCAGGGTTCACAGGGAAACCCCATGCGAGCAGCCTCTTCATGCACCACGTTATGCCGAATAGAGGAAGAGGAGCCATGATTAGCTACCACATGGTCCTGTTATGGATGGAAAGATGTGACAGCTGAGACCTTACTATTATGGCCATCCAACCAAGCTGAACAAGCCAGATTGGCTGAAGGGAACCTACCACTCCAAATCTGTGCATAAGCCTAGTGTATAACGCGTTGCATTATATTCATGTTCGTAATCAGTAAGAAGGCAACATTATTAAACTCCTTTAAACAATGGGTGTTTGCAAATCTGATTTTGCCTGCACTTGAGGGTGTTCTAAAATTTGTCAACCAACTGCATTTTTTCTGTAGTTCTGTTTTATTTGAAAACCAAGTTTAATAGCTGCTTTGACAAAGAATCTCTTCCTGTCATGTAAAATCAAGTGGCACATTTTCACATTCCATAAGTGAAACAACTTAGGAAAAAATAGGAAAAGTATAGCATTCCATATGTTTTTGGGCTGCAATTCCCAGTATTCAATATTAGTGGCCATCCTGGCTGTTGATGATGGGAGTTTTAGTCCAGCAACATATGTAGGAGTGCATTATTCCTATCCTGGTTTAGGAAAGTGAGAATGGGACCACAGATCAATTCTGTGGCCATACGAGAATAATCCTTCATGACTATTCATGGCAGTCTACAGAACAGAACAAAGCAAGGTTAACATTTTTGGAACAGTTTACAAAATCTATTGTAGCTCTAGCTGCTGTCTATCAGAAAGGATTGAACATAGCCCTGTGGGGCAACATAGTTTATTTTTGCAAGGATGAGTTAATGTGTTCTTTGAATAAGTTCATCTCTCTGATTTTCATGAGCTCTATTTAGCATTTTCTCAACTCTCATTCCCTCTAGTAATCTGCAATTGCTAAAATTTCATTTTGCTTTTAATGCCAGTCTTCATGGAAAATCACGCAGCCTGCAGTTTTGTTCGTGTAACATAGCTTTACAAATAATGAAAAGAGCGTGTTTTTATTACACATATTGATTGTCAGTAACTAAATGTGTTTGTCAAGTGAATGTTCTTGCTGGTAAAAATGTTCCCCACAGTAGGTGGTTCAATGCAAAAAGGCACAACAGAATACAGACTTTCAGGGTTCCACCTGCACTTAAATATCAGAAGAGCAAGGCTTCCCTACAAATTTAATTAAAAGAGAAAAAACCCTGAGGTAAAAATGTACTTGACAACACTCCAAGGCTGTCTTGCACTCAGGCTAGATAGTCTTCTGTAATTGTAATCATGCCTCTAGCAAATTAGAAAATAAGTATGATTGACCAAAAAGGTTAGCCTCTGTTGCTGTCCTAATGATCATTGCTAGGAGATATCTATGTCTGCACTTTTCATCTCCCAGGTTTGAATGGCCTACACCAGAATTCTCTAATCATAGGTCATGCCTATCAAAGTACTGCTGATTCAGCATCACAAATGTATAACCTGGCATCCATACACTTTAACATTTTATTATAGAATCTTCATGATTTTTTAAGTTTGTAGAACAATTACGTAATGTATGTATGTATTTATGTAATGTAATACATATGTATGTAATAACCACTTTTAGCCCCATTTGCATTTATTTGTGATATGTTACACTGCAAACTTAGAGATGTTATTTCTTTGAATGATAACTCCCTGTGTGTGTGTGTGTGTGTGTGTGTATAATATATAATATATAATATATTTATACCCGGCTTTTCCTCCAGGATCGGGACACAACACAGTTAACAACTTAAAATATGATACAATTAATAGCAATTGCAATTATTAAAACAATTCAATTAAAATACAATTATAAAATATATTTTAAAGCTGTTAAAAACAATTCAGCACCCCCTAACTCATTTCTGCTTTAAAGTCCTGTCTGAAAAAAAAAAGAATAAAAAGCCGGAGGTAGAAGGACAGCATGGAGGGGCTATTGTGACCTTCCTGGGAAGACAGTCTCGGGACAGGCACCAAGAGGCCTTTTCTCATGCTCCTACCAGCTGTGCATGTGGTGGTGATGGGGCTGAAAGAAGAGCCTCTTCTAATGAACTTTGAGTATGGGTCAACTCAAATAGGGAGGCAATGATCTGCCAAATTGCCTGGACCTGAGACAAGGTTCCTTTTGGACTGCAATTCTGGAATGCAATGACAAAGCATGATTAGGAGACTCTGAGAGTTTCAGACAAAAAGCAACTTTTCAAACCTCTCATATCATCTGTGGAGCGGAACACCTTGCTGTAGTAAACAAATATTTTTTCAGAAAACCAAGGTCAGATCCAGACAGGCCTTTATCCCAGAAGCATCCACGTTAAAAAAATGCAGATGTTTCTGTTGTGTAAATATAAAGTTTGTAATCAAGAACAAAATGGTGCTAAGCCACAATTAAAATAATTGGGTTAAAATTCTCCAGTGCAACTTTGCTAAATTCTGAATTTTTGAAAGTAGAACAGACATCACATATCAACCTGATGTAATAATTTAACTGTATTCAATAACTGAAATCCATATATCACCACTGTTTTCCCTTTAGTCAACTGTAATAGTAGAAAGACTAAGGAAAATAGCATTTGAGTCATCGTTTAATCATTGTGCAGGTGGGTTTCCCCCCAAAAAATAGTGTATGAGTTTTTCTTTCAGCTTCAATCAAGGCAGCAAGATGAAAGAAAGAAGAAAGAAGAAACCCACATTCCCAAAATTTTCCAGTTGAATTATAGGAGCTCACATGTCTGAAATCTTACAACTGTCAGTAGTAAGAAGGGGTTGGATGGGATTGTTGAGGAGGGGATTAATAAAGAGGATAATCTTATGCATGTTTACTTAAAAGTAACCCTACTGCGTTCAATGTACTACCCCCCTCCCCACCCAATACATAAGGTTTATGGTATAAGCAATTCAACTGTTTGAGTTGCATTCTAAACCACTGCTTCTTTGATTTGGGAGACTGGTATATTTTCCCTAATGTGCCAGGGACCAGTAACGTATTTGTGCCTGTTGACTACACAAGACACAAGAACAAGAACGAAATAGGAAAAATAGCCAGTTAAAAACTATTAATTTGTTTCAGGGAAACAGTCATCCAAACAAAAAGCCTGTCTAATAAAGTTGCTTAAACAAATTGGCCCTCAGTAATATAGTACAATTATTGTTTATGGAGATGCAACCATGGCAGTTAAAATGGAATCATAGCTGTAAGTGAATTGTGCTAGTGGAAGGGTAGTGCAACTCAAATTCTGTGCAATGTAACCAAGAAAACATACTTCATGTGTTTGGAATGCATATATGGTGGAACGGTGGAACACAGAGCAAGATCACCATTATAGATCTCAGCAGACAAGCAAAATCATGTGAAAATTACTTGTAGTACTGTGAGACCACACCATTTTTATTTAGTTTAAGGTTTGAGAAACATTTTCCTCTGAAGAACAGGAAAAGCCAATCAAGTCCTTTGAGAAATAGTGACCAGAGCCAAATCTGATGTTGGGCAGATCCACAGTCAAGAATAGGTGTGGTTAGCAGATCTAAAAAGCTCCCCTGCCCCCTCTATCCCTTTTGCAATTCTTGCACGTACGTGCACATACACAGATGTACACACAGGTTTCAACCTACTGATTACTATGCAGAAACACTTTAACGTGGTAACTCTGTTTCATTATCAAGCAGTCCATTGAACATTATTAGTGACTAAAAAATCATAGATACTCGAACATCAAATATATTATCTTAAGAACAGACAAGCATCCTGAGCTCTGAGGATTACCTGGGAAGAAATCCCACTGGAGCATTGCAGCACGCACAAATACCTGGTCCAGTTACGCTGGACCATGCTCTGACCTACAAGAAGCACTGCCTGAATATCAAGCAAAAAGTGGGTGCTAGAAACAATATCATACGAAAGCTGACTGGCACAACCTAGGAATCGCAACCAGATACAGTGAAGACATCTGCCCTTGCTGATGAGCATGCATGCCCAGTGTGGAACACATCTCACCACACTTAAACAGTGGATGTGGCTCTTGATTAGACATGCCACATTATCATGGGGGTGTCTGCACTCTACACCACTGGAGAAATTACACTGTTCAGCTGGCATTGCACCATCTGACATCCACTGGGAAGTAGCAGCCAATAATGAAAGGACCAAGGCAGTGGCATCTCCAGCCCATCCCTTTGGGTATCAGCCAGCACGCCAATGACTTAAATCAAGGAATAGTTTTCAAAGATCTACAGAGACACTCGTTGGAACACCTCAGCAAGCGAGAGTCCAAAAGTGGCTGGCTAAAAGCCAGAACTTCAAACAATGGCTGATACCAAATGAGAGGCTCCCTCCTGGGCACACAGAAAACTGGGCAACTTGGAAGGCGCTGAACAGACTGCGCTCTGGCACCACGAGATGCAGAACCAACCTTAAGAAATGGGGCTACAAGGTGGAATCCATGACATGCGAGTGTGGAGAAGAGCAAACCACAGACCACCTACTACAATGCAACCTGAACCCTGCTACATGCACAATGGAGGAACTTCTTATGGCAACACCAGAGGCACTCCAAGTGGTCAGCTACTGGTCAGAGGACATTTAATAGAATACAAAGTCTGCAAACTTTACTTTGTTTTGTTTGTTTGTTTTTGATGCAATACAACTGTTTGGTTTGCTCCTGACATGATACATTATTATTATTATTATTATGTGAATTTATACACCATTTTTTTCTTTCACAAGGAGACTTAAAGCAGCTATATTTCGGTCAAGATGCACTATCAATGTCAAGTGGCCCGCTTTCTACATAAAATGAAGCCATTCATTTTGCAGTATCCTCTTAGTTTGATTCTCAAGGCTTGAATTGTGTGGTTTTTCTTATAATTCAGCAATAGTCACTATGAGCTTGCAGAAGTCTTTGACATGACATCACACATCATAAACCTGTCTGTGTCTGTGTGTGTGTGTCTACAACACTTTTCAGATACTCTGCCCCCAGCAAATTGAATATATCCAGATAATTAATGTAGCTATGTAAAATCAAGAGGCTCTACAAAATTACTTTTTTTCTCCTATGAAGTGCTGCGGCAAGGAAAACTATATCAATGGCGATTTTCTTTCAAAAAGCCATTTCTTCTTCATATAACTAATTATTAAAAATGCTGTAGTTGTAAGTATCATACTTGGTTTATTAATTTTTTTAAATTAACTTTCTAAGAGATTTATATGATGTTAATTTCCTCTCTTTGAGTCCAATTAAAAGGGGACATACAAGACAGAAAAAATACCATCTCTTTTTCAAGTTAGTCAGAAAATGTTAGGTTGACAGACCCTCCCGGACCTCCATTTATACTACGAGGCTGCAGCTCTAACATGGGTGAGGGACTGGGCTACCCTCAAAAAGAAAAAAATATTGGCGCTAGAAGGCGAGGGCCTATGTAGGGGGTGGCATGGATACCTGTTGAGAGAAAAGGCAAAAGTGGAAAAAAAAATTAATAACCATTTTGTGAGATCGGCGCTACTCAAGACTTGGAACACATACAAAAATCGATTACATCTAAAAATGCCACTTTGGTTTTCACCAAACGAGGCAGAGCAGAAAAGGGAAATTCCATATTCGAGATGGCTCCGATACGACTCCCTCTTAAAAATTAAACATCAGGAGGTAACCCTAAAATCGTTGGAGGAGGTCCATTTAGTCGAACCCAACGTAACTTGGTTCCAGTACTGGCAGATCAACGAGAATTTCAAAATCGACAAAAAAAAAAGGTTTCGAGACGAAAGAAACCTTCTGGGACAAGATTATGAAATCGGAAAAAAAGTTAATTGGGAAAATATACCAACAATTGCTCCTTTGGGCTACGGAGGAAGAACAAGTCAAGGATGTGATGATAAAATGGGCAAGAATGGTGGGTCACACCATCGACTTCTCACAATGGGAAACAACTTGGAATAAGAAGCTTAAGTATGCGTATGCAAACGAAATTAAAGAGAACTGGGTTAAAATGTTCTTTTTCTGGTACTTAACGCCAGAAAAAATAGCAAAATACAGTAAGGGGAAGACTAGCGAAAAATGCTGGAAGTGTGGGAAAAGCATAGGAAACTTTTTCCACCTTTGGTGGGAATGCAAAATTGTAAAAAAAATTTGGTGGGGAGTCTATCATAAAATGAAGGAAATTCTTAAACTAAGCTTTGATTTTAGACCGGAGTACTTTTTGTTGGGGATGACTGATTTTCAAATCAATGAGAATGATGACAAGGTCTTTTTTTATTTAACCACAGCGGCAAGAATTTGTATTGCCCGTCAATGGAAAAGTAATGAAGCAACTACGTTTAATGATTGGACATTAAAGTCCTTAGACATCATGAATATGGACTTGCTAACACAAAGACTAGCCAGAAACAGGAACCTATCAAGAAATACTAACTGGGATAAAATCATTCAGTTTCTAAGGAAAAGTAAATACAAATATGTGGAATGATAATATAAAAGCAACATGGATGGTGACTCCAGACACAAGGGATAAAGGACTCAGTAAGAATCCAAGGGTCCGCATGAAATCGCAGTGCGATATGGAACTAGGGTATGAGAGAAACCACAGCTGTCACTAAGCAACTAGGAAGTCAAGAAACCTCTATGTGGGGGGGGGGGGATGAGTGGACGGAGGCGATGTACTGTCATCGTTGGGTGGTTAGTGGATGTGGAGGTGGTGGGTTGTATGACTGTTATCCAGTGTACGTCTTTTTTTTTATGTTCAATAAAAATCTTTTTAAAAAATGTTAGGTTGAGATATACAAATAGATTGGAACCAATGTTTTAATTCTAATTCAGTTAAATTTCATCTTCAAGGGAGGAAGGTAGAACCAGAGCATAAAGTACGTATTCTCCCAAGGAAGCTTAGTGTGATGATAAAGATATTTTCCAAGGAAATATATATTGGGTGGTGTTTGCTACATTTCTCTCTCCCTTCCATCCCCACATAAGAAAGTAGCTCTATAGCAAGCAATAAATACAGTGGGCAGCAAAGAATAAGGGAAGAAGGAGGTATGTGAGTTCATATCCAGGAAAGAAAGGTTTTCCTTTTCAAAAACAAGAATAAAAGTGGATGATATGACAGATGAAGATAAAATGGGAGTGAAGAAAGAAAGGCAGCCAGAGAAAGAATAGGAGGAATAACATCAGACTAGAAAGAAAGGGAAGGGGAAAATAACATGTAGCCCAGCAAGGACCTGGGAGAAGTGGAGAAATTAAAGCAGAAGGACACAGCACATTAGAGAAAGGCCAGACACATAAATAATGGAAGAATCAGTGGTGGAGGAGGAGAATTTGAAGAAGTTTAAATGTTGGTGAATGTTGTTTATTTGTTTGTTTTTTTAAAAAAGATGAGGATGATTCTTCTGGAATATTGTTGATAGGAGGGTCACATTACTCTTGGTAGGGGTGGGAAGTGGGAAGTATCGGTCTCTGTTTATATTTGAAGACAACCTTTTCGTTTCTACATCCTTACTCTTTGTATTTCTTATCTTCCCTCATTCCTTTTCAACATGTGGATGAGGGGGATTTTCCAGAAATCATGCAACTGCTTCCTTCTCTTTCAGCCTCAAAGAAAGAATGAAGTAATACATGGGATTTCTCACTTGAATTTCAGCTAAGGATTTGTAGTACAGCAATTATTTGTGCCTGTTTTTTTTAAAAAAAATCTTTGTTTTATTTCCCTACTCCTTGTCCCTGTTTTGAATTTGGGGAACAAGGAATATTTGCTTTGAATTGGAGTCTAAATTTATACTTAAAGTTTTGTTACATTACTGTGCTAAAAGCATTAATATTAAAATGCAATAGTTTGACAGAAGGCTGAACTAGATAGACCTTTGTAGACGATCTTGTGTATTCTTATAATATAATAAACAATAAAAATTAAGAAAATAGAAACAATATATTATAAGCAAGGCAATTTAAGAAACGTGTCAGATAAAACTTTCCTATAAAGAATATTTATATGATTGTTTTCTAAATCAGAAATATATGGGCGAAATTGCAGAATGCCACAGACAGGTGCAGCCATTTCAGTGTAGCTGTGATTTCCATCTAAACATGTGTTCCTCTAAATCCAAGCATTCGTACTAGTGATATTATACCACAAGTCTGCTCATATTCACAGTGAAATCAATATAGGAACTCTCAGTATCTTTTCCCAGCAGAACAACGTAAAAGAAATTCCTCAAGTATTTACCAAGCCTTTAGTCAGGAAAGACATACAATGATACTTGAACAAGTCAAGATGTCAGGAGATTATTCTCATACTGAAGAGGCTCTCTTACATCTTTTAGTCTCTGTAGTGTGTGATGATATCCAGTTTGATAGGACTTTTAAATAAGAGAACAGATGGCAGGTGTGGAAAATTTGGAAGGCATTTCTTAGCATTCAATTTTATGTCACTTATTAAAAAGAAATCTTTCTTTAATTAGGTTCGCTTATGATGTTGGCTGTCTCTTAATGGAACACATTTTGTGGGGTACTGTAAAGTGCAATCCCTGCTAGAGACGGATTGAATTAACAATAAATCACAAAGCAGTATAAACAAACACATGGTGTTGTATCAAGATCTGAAGGTCACACTACTTTACCTTGTATACCTAAAAAGACACCCTGTGTTTTCATCAGTATGAGTTAGTCCTCCCACTGATATAGGTTGCAACTATCCCACACCACTGCCATTTTCATAGCTGCTGTGGCTAATCACCTGGTGGCCAGTCTTCTCATGATGGGCCATCTCATAGAATCAGAGGATCTTAAGTTGGAGAGTGGTACAAAAGCCATCTAATGCAGTCCACTGTCATACAGGGAAATCACTCCTAAAAACACAAATGATGTTCAAAGACCTACAAAAGATAGAGTTGACCCTCCCCATCCCCAACAATCTATTCCACTCTCAGACTATAAAGTAAATGTGATGGCACACCCGAGCCTTTGGGAAAACTATAGTGTCTGGCTTTACTCAGGGGCTATCTGCATACCTTCTGTTAAGATTCAGACTCTTAACACACAGTCACTTTAGGCAAGGTGAAAAGATAATCAAATGAGTTTACTGAAAAGAAGATGAATAAAGGGTTAACTCCACCCAGGACTATTATAAAGTAACTTAAAACAATACATTACAAAATGAGATTTTGCTGGCTGCAGTCCTCTCTCTGGAGTCTTCTGCCCCTGTGCAAAGCAATGGTTTACAAGCTGTTGCTTATGTCTCAATCTTCTTTCTTGTGAAGCTTAAGCTGGTTAAAAGCTTCAGTTGTCTCTGGGATTGGTGGTATAAGAATACTGCTTAATATAGGTGCTAAGGATACATGTTTTTTGGATTGTTTGGGCCTAGGATTAACCAAACCCAAGCCTTTATGCACTGTAGCTCTGCTAAAGAAAAAGGGAGGAATCCAGCAAAAGAGCTCTATACAGGCAAATGGAATAAACCAACTAAGGCTGGCCTCTAGGGGTTTTTATGCTCCATCTAAAAACCAATACGAAGAAAGGTATCTACGCTATTGGGGAAATCTATAAATGGGTGAACTGAAGCAGAGGAGAGGAAAAGGCAGTGCCAAGACTTCTCAGAAAATACATTCTTCCTAATGTCTTGTAATTTGAATCCATTTGTCTATGCTTTAATTTTAGAGCAACAGAAAGAAACTCACTTCATCTTCTACTTAACATCTCTCTCTACTTAACTAAGAAGGTCCTCAGATGGCATACACACATTCTGCTGCTAGAAGATTCACATAGTAGCATTGCAAGGACTGTGCCACGTTCCACTAGCATTGCCTTTGAAGTGCCATAATGGGACAATATAGACAGGTTAAACTATTTGAAAGACATGCAACAGTTTATTTTTTCTTTAAAGTAAACATACATAGCTCTCACTAAAACTTGAACTACTGCAGGAAGTAGAGTTGACTCCCTTCTGCCCCTCACCAGCACTCATCCCTTGTTTTTATCTGAATAAAAGTAGAAAAGCACAAGGTTTAAAGAAGATGGGGGAAACATTGACATGAGTTGTGCCCTTAATATTTTTCAAAAGAAAACTCCCATATGGGGGAAGGCTTAAACCTCTTCCACTTGAACTTACTAGTCCTGATCACCAAATTGAAGCCACATACTCTTATCATGAAAGCTCTACTAACTCTATGCTGCTTGATTAGCATACTACATTGGAGACACAAGATTAGGGTTTATGACTTGCACTTAATGTGTGGTTATTGTTCAGAAAATTGAAAAGATGGGTTTGAAATAGGTGGGGGACGTCACTTCATTCTGATTGGGAATAATGTGGGAGCAAAAGGTTAAAGCTTTCTTCCGTACAATGATCCTAACTAGAATCAAATCTACCAGCACCATAGCTGCTTCATGGAAAGAAAGGGTAACATTTTGAGCTTTCCCATGCAAATAGGGAAAGGCAAGCAGGGCTGATTCTAATCAGCTTAGAACTCCCAATAACCTTCTGAATGAACACATTTATTCCCCAGAAAATCAAAAAACGCAATGTGCATGGCAAATTTACTACCTAGTTTTGCTGTAATCAGGGGCCAGGTCAGATAACAGATAGCCTGAGCAAGTTTTGTAGCACTAATATGACCTTTATTCAGTGTGGGGAACTTCTCGACCTCCAGATGTTTTGGAATACAATTTTCTCTCTCTTAGTATTGGCTGTGCTGATTATGGATTCTGGGGGCCAAAACACCAGAATGATCAAGTACATCCTGCCCCAAAATTAGGACTGAAACTCTGTTGCTTAAAGCACTAATAAAAATGCAACATGTCACAACTGTGGCCTTGGTAGTTCTCCTAGTGTATTTCCAGCTAAACTAGAACATTACCTTAACAGGTTAATGTTTACTGGGTTGTTGCATTTTATGATCCTCTCTTGAAGAAAGAAAATCATTAGAACTGTGATGGCATGTATACAGCCAACCAGATGAGCCTGTTTGGAGCAGATTACACTTCCTTTTAGAGAGAGAATAAATTCTTGAACAGACAAGGGGCATTACTGCAGCATCTCTGCATGATGGCTGTGCTACATCACATCAGAGAAAAAAGGCTGTCTCTTCTTTTTGCCTCTTTCTTGTTTGGCGAACAGATCCAGAGCCTTGTAAAGTAGTTTATTAAACTATCTTCAAAAAACCATGGAGGGAAGAAAGATTCTGCTATCAACAAAGAGTATTTATCTCACAGAGTTAAACTATCCTGAGTTCCTTTTTTGCATAAATACACATGCATTTCGCCAGCAATTTGACTGTCTGAGACAAAGAGAACTGGGAAGGTGTCAGGGTACTAAATAATTCATTACAAAGCACAGCGAGCCTGTCACATAAATACAAGGAGAAAGGCACTAAGCAAGCATATGTATTTGCAGCTCAAAAATTAGTACATATTATTTAGAAAATGTAGAATGCTGCTGGAAGAGGATGAGAGTACATACAAAAAACAACAACAAAGAGTTAACAGAGATTAACAAGTTCTCAGTGAAATAGATAGGGATTTGACTCAATTTCTTTCTAAAGCTGTGGACTAAATGGGCAGTGTACAGTAAAGATCCAAGAGGTTAATATTTCAGGGTATTCTCCCTGCTCGCTCACTCCTTACTAAAAAAAACCCCCCAAAACTTCAGTACTTTCACAGGCCACTATCAACTGTGACCTCTGTGCTCCAGAAGAATCCAGTCTGATGTCTTCTTGGTGGTAAAAGAAAGATTATACATAGTGAAGAGTGTTTTCAAAGATAACAATGGCAAAATTCTTCTTATTTTTACTTACTGCATCCTCTTTTTCATCCTAGATCAATAGGATCATTATCTTAGAGAAGATTCTGGTAACAAAGCCAACCATCTTCTCTGACAGAGACCAATTTTCCCTTTACCTTACAAATAGTAGACTGCAGAATCTCCAATCACATAGAAATGAATTCACTCACTGCAGCCCAGCAAATTTGTGGTAAGTTGTATCATGTTCAAAAACAGTGTGGCTATTTTTAAAAGCTTGGTTTTTTAAAAAAGCATCATCAATCTTGACGCTGGGAAATATAGAGGTTCCATAACTATTACTAGGAAACTTACTAATAAAAATTTGTGAAGCTCATTAAACTACAATCTATGGAGTTTCTTGTAAACATACCAGGTGTTCAGCAATAAGAAAACATACTATTATGATAGTCCTTTCTTGAAAGATAATTTGCTTTTTATTGTTTCACAATGCACCAATCCAATTTAGATTTTTCTCAAATGATGAAAAGCAGTAGTGAAATCTAATAAGACTGGACAGATTTCTCTAGGAAGTTCAGGGGTTTCATAGCAGACAATAATAGACAAACTATTGCATAACGTTGAAAAGTTTGAAAATCAGCAATGTTGTAGTAAAATATTTCCATACAAATCTAGTTGATATCTATCACGAGTAGGTTCTCTTTTCCCCCTTTTGATAGGAAATTCTCAGATGGGTTAATGAAAGACACTCAATCTTTTATTAAATCTGGTCCTCAGAAATATCTATATCAAGTCCAATGACAGATTATCAATCCCCTGGAAAAATTAAATGGAAAATTAATTTTCCTTTGTCTAAACATATAACTGACAGAACATAAATAGCTTATTTCTAAATTTTCCAATAAATAATGAATAATCTGGTCAAATTGAAGAGACATTTGCTTTTTCTAATAGATAGGATACTGTAAAGCTAACAAAGTAATGCTGCGCTGGGGTACTCATTCTGAGCCTGATCTACTGTCATCTTATTAAAAGGAGTGATTATAACAGTCACAACACAGCAAGGAAAAAGAGGTTTTCTAGCATGCATGCATCTTGCATACTTATTATGAAATTTAAAATCATTTTCAAGCACAGTCAAGCTTATGAGTGACTAATTTTGTCAATGTGTATGTGCACATAAAATAGCACCCAACACATATTTTTCTCTCTCTCCACCTACAGGTCACTTTTCCTGTTAATGGCAGTCTATTTATAAGGGGACTAATGAGGATGCTGAATAGTTTGCCTGATATTAGGGATAATCATAGAAGGGCTTTAAAGACGCTGCACAGGTAAGGTTTCCTTTCAAGCAACACTACCTCTGTCATTCAGCACTCTTACTTTCATACCATTTTTCTGCAATCTTTTATCCCTCTTTCAATAAAACCTCTATTTTCTAATGTTTGCATTTCTATTTGAGTTCCCTCTTCTGCTTTTTATGACTTGGCTCCTAAGCTCCTTCTGAAAACCAGTTTTGTACAGTACAAAAGAGCACTGCAGAGAAAGAACTCTCAACAGAATACAGGTAGCTATTGGAAGGTGACTTGGCCTCCTGGTTTGTCCTTACTCTTCCTATAATCCATCTTTTTGAATCATGTAAGTTCTAGTCATTTGTACTTGCTAAAATTGATGGGGAAACAGTTATCAAAATGCCTAAAACTTTCATTAGATACAAGATTTTTAAAAAGTAGCTGGGAAGGATAATGCATTTATATTACCCTTATATATAAGAGCTATTTCTGTTGTCATGCTTCAGATATAAAATAATAATAAATAAACAAACAAACTTTATTTATACTCTGCCACCACCTCCCCAAAGAGGACTCAGGGCAGCTTACATGAAGCCAAGCTCGGTAATACATAACAGCAAAAAATACAGAACAACAAAATATATAATCACAATAAAATAAGTAGGGCATAATAATAAAATAAAAACAGTACAAAGTAACAAGGTGAAAAATCAATCACAATGGGTGGGCCAAATGTACGACATAAAATGATAAAACACTGGATGAGAAAGGAATGACAAAGAGATATATATATATATATATATATATATATATATAATGGAAGGAAGGAAGGAAGGAAGGAAGGAAGGAAGGAAGGAAGGAAGGAAGGAAGGAAGGAAGGAAGGAAGGAAGGCTCTCTCTTGGAAATCAGATGTCATTAAAACATGGCTTCTTATCAAACCATGGCATTCACCATTTCCCCAAATCTCTTTATGTACATAGTTTCAAACAGTTTCCAAGATCTAGTTGGATTTATTTACTGATTAAAAATGATACATTTACCTTTCCCTGTTTTATAAGACAATTATTTGTTGTCACATTTTATATATCTCAAAAGAGTTTAATGTGTTTTAATGCATTTATACATGTGTATATCTTACTTTTATTTGCAAAGTACACATGTTGTTAAAAGGGTTTGATGCTTTTGGATTGTGTGATTTTAAGTAATTGTTTTAAGTGATATGTTTTAATTATGTGATTTTAAAGTATATGTTTAAAGCACCGGGAATGTGGTGCAGCTGACTGGGAGTCAGCTGCATAAGATCTCTACTGACCAGAAGTTCGAGGCCTGCCCGGGTCGAGGTAGGCTCTTGGCCTATTGTGTAGCCTGTTGTCAACCTTTGCAACCCGAAAGACAGTTGCATCTGTCAAGTAGGAAATTTAAAGTACCACTTAGTGGGGAGGCTAAATTTAACTGATTTACGAGGCCATAAAGATCTCCAGGAAGCACGCTGAGGAATGAAGGAGACAGCTCCCCCTAATGGCCAGATGTTAAATTACCTCTGTCTGTCTTGTGTTTGTGTGTCTAAAGGCATTTAATACTTGCCTGTATATGTACATTGTGATCCGCCCTGAGTCCCCTGCGGGGTGAGAAGGGCAGAATATAAATGAAGTAAATAAATAAAGAAATGTTGTTTTATTTTTATATGTACTCAAGACATCAAATTGTGCCTTTGTTGTGAGCCATCCTGAGTCCCCTTCAGGGTGAGAAGGGCAGGATATAAATTCAGTAATTAATTAATTAATTAAAAACTGTAGGGAAAAATCTCTTTTCATACTGATCACCTTCCATTCCTAATGGGTTTTTTTAAGTGAGAGTGTGCCACATTGACTTATAGAAATTGAAGATAAACAAGTTCACCTGGGAGTCCTATGAAAGAGAAGGAAAATGAATTATAGCCCACCTTCTCCACAACTCTGGGACTCATGAGAGCTTACACATTAAGAAATATTACAATTAATATTACAATTTGGGCCACAATTTCATGGAGAGGGGAAAGTTCCAGTGCCATGTCAATGAGCCTGCTGCTCCTAGCTATTGCCACTGTGAGTTTCTTACCCAGACAGAGCCTTTCACCTCTTTGCTCAGAGAAGGTGGTTTATTTTTTAAAAAATTAAAGTTAGGGTACTATTTATTTATCTATTTTCTTTTTAGTATAAACTATCAAAAAGGAACCATCCTCTTCTCTGCATGGTGAAATGCAAGAGCTTAGTCCTCTACTCTCTTGATGCTGTCTTGGTACTCCACTGCAATTTTCCCATCGTGGTGGTGGTGTTTTCCCAAATCAGACTAAACTCTTGTCCTCAATCATTTGCTCAAGAGAAGATGGTTCCTTTAAAAAAACGAGAATTAAGGTACAGTACTTACATTGACCCATGAATAAGTCAAGCCAGGTTTTTTAGGTTGAATTTTTGAATAAAATTTCTAGTTTTATACACCAAAATTATACAAAAGCAGCCATATTAAAAGCAAAAACCAATAAACAATACAAATAATAAAGCACTTAAATTCTAAAAGTCTGTTTGAATAAAAAAAGGTGGTGGCCTGCCAATGGAATAACAGCAAGGGGGTGCTAATTCTAGCTTCAGTAGTGAGAGAGTTCCAAAATCTAGAAATGGCCCTCTTTCCTGTGCCTATTAGCTGTACCTGTGAATGTAGCTCAACTGAGAGAATATGCATTCTGGAACAACTACATTTTGAACACTCTGAGGAAAATGCAATCGTTGGTCTCAACTGAAATAGGCTAACTGAAACAATGGAAACTTGGGAGGACAACATTTATGTATGTTCTATTAATTTTCTGAATGTATGCCAGTCAGAATTAACAATTAGATTTAAGACTCTGTGATTTAAATTCTGATGCCCACAAATTTCTTGTATGCTGTGTTCTTTCTGCCGTATAACCTGCAAAACAGTTGCATAACTACAAACATTACCTGCAAATTCACCTTTTACAAAAAAAACTGCATAAAACCGTTATATCTATAGCTCAAAAATATTTTTTCAACTAGTCTCAATGAACCCCTAGAAGCCTCTTGCAGAAGGAAAGGTTCCAAGGAAATTTGGTTGAGAAAACCTGCATTAGACTACTGTATTTGTAGCACAATACATTGTGATTAAACAGCAAATGTGAACTAAAAACCTTCTATAATTAATAATCCTCTGAGGAGAGAGCAGAATGTGAGCTGGGTTATTTTTGACTCTTTGACTATGATTGTCTGGGGGATTTTGTATAAGTCTGAACATGTGCTTCCCCCTAACCACATGGTCTAATGGATTTAGCAGCCATTAGCTCTATGGCATTTCTGCCTCGGACTCTGGAGCTTAGTTCCTGAGGAGAGAGTGAAAGGAGAGCTGTGTTTTTGTAGCAACCCAGTTCCCTTTTCATGCCTGGGGGGCAGGGGGCAGCACCGGGGGTCCCACTTGCATTAGGGCCAGCTGCAGCTGATGAGAACATGGAGGAAGGGGATGACGAGGTAGCTGGGCCTTCCTCTCCCACAGAGCTTGGCCTGGGATGATGAATGGCCTGACGGCTATGATAGCTGGGAAAGTCAGGCTGACCCTGAGAGTGCTGACTCAGATCAGTATGAGAAACCAGGTGGTTTCGGTCGCAGGAAAGGATCGGGAAACAGTGGAGGATGAGCCCATGGAAGCCGAAAGGGAGTTCGGCTCTCACGAAGATAGTGACCCAGGTGCTGGGAGGCAAGGACGGAGCTTTGATAGGAGACGGAGCATTGAGTCCAGCAGGAGAGATTGGCACTGCAGCCTAGAGCACCAGAGAAGCGCTAGATCCCGTAGCACAGATTGGTGCCACAGCCTAGAGCGTCGAGGACCTCGCCAGGGGAATTAAGTATAGGATCCGTGGGAAAGGATCCTCAGTAGCTCGGCCACTTCTGTTCTGAAGGGAGTGAAGCGAGCGAAGATCCACAGAGCCAAGATTAGGCTCGTGCCATGCCAAGAAGTTTCTTGGGTTTACTTTCATGAACCTTGCCTTGTTTGCCTTGCCAACGGACCAAGTCTGTTTTTGATCCGCTTTGTTTTGCGGAGCCTTGCCAAGCCTTTGCCTTTGGATTTACTTAAGACTCTTTACCTTCATTGCTACTTTGATACTTTTTATGGACAATTACCCTTTTCACCTGTTTTTTATTATTCAATAAATAGCTGATTACCGTCTCTGTGTGTGTGATTAAGGGGCCGGGCCGAGACCCTGCATCGTGACAGTTTTGGGGGTCATAGAGTTGAAAGGGACTCTGTGGGCCATATGTTTCAACCTTCTATTTTTTATAGGATTGTTGTGTACTCCTCTTCTGAGGAGGGGGTAGAATAGGATGCTGAAGATGTAGGAGTTGAGGCCAAGTGTTGAGGAGGAAGACAAGAGTGAGGAAAATATACTGCTGGTTCCTACCTTTCAGGAATGCCAGAGGAAGAAAAGAGAAAATCAGCTAGAATTGTTTCAAGGATGCTGAGCAATCAGACCTCATCCTAGGAACACCTTTGCTGGGAGCTGAGTGTTATAAATTAGCAGTAAAGCAAGTGATCAATGCTGGCAGCAACCGTTCTGCTTAGTGCTCCGATTTCCTTGTTTGCAGCTCCAGTGTCTGCAAAGTCCCACTCAAAGACTTTTTGCCAAAGACTCTTGTTTCATGTTTGATGTAAGACTTTTGCTTTGCTTTTGGGATTTTCGTTCTGTTTTTTTTTTGCTTCGGTTTGTTAGAGCATTATCATTTCCCTGAAGTAAAGCTTTTTTAGTTGCTTTAACCCTTGTTGTAAGGATGTTTCTGGGGCAAAACAGGACAAGGATCTCCAGCATTAAGCAAGAGGTTGCACCTGAAGGCCCATAGGACCTTTTCCAACTCAGTAATTCTCATTCTTACTAGTCATGTTTTCAAGTTGCAAAGCAATGGCCATTGAAAATGCATATGCATTACAGATACGCTACAAAACCAAAATATATATTAAATATGCTTTCCTTTTTGGAACACTCTTGCAGCGAAGCTAGATGAGATGCAGAATTATAAATTGTAAGAGCTTTGGTTTTTTTAATTTAAAAAAGGTAAATCTCTGGGTATGGGAGGTCAATCAAGATTAGACCACTGGCAAAAGTGTAAAGGCATTGGTCCCCTCCCTATTCCTGATATTGATTAGGGTACATCCCTATTGCTTGCATTGAAGAGTAATAGTCACATTTTTGCAGGGCAGATTTTGTCCTAGTGCAAACAGCGGGAACAAGTGTATGGGTTTCCAATCTTCCATTTATTTCCCCAAATATATTAATATAATCACTAATTGCATTAACAGTCTAATTTATCTCCAAATAAATATGAATTTATTCTCATGATAGTCACAATTTAAATGTATTTATGCTAATTTGGTTCCATATAATTTTAATAGTATTAAAATACAGAGCTCTAGTTGTCGGTTATATTGGAGTAACATCTGTTCAGACAACTTACTTGGCTCACTTAAGCTATTTTCCAGGGCCTTTTTTGTTCAAATGGAAACATTATTAGTCATTTAACCACAAAAATAATCCAAATGTTATAATCTTGTCCTTGCTTGTGCTTCTGTTTTTAATTTAAAAAGTGTTGTTATGACTGGTGAAAGTTTAGTCACTCAGAATCTAAGGATGAACCTGATACTACCTTGGAAGTAGTGATTTACTATTAGTATAAATCCTATATAAAATTAGTGCTCATGACTGTAGCATGCTGACAATCATCCTTAAGTTTTAGTTCTCACTGAGATGGGACTTCTTCATTTTTCCACTCATTCATTGCATTTTAGAACAGGGTGGAGAACATGCAGCCCTCTAGATGTGGTTGGACTCCCATTAGCCTTAGTCAGTATGTAGAAATCCCAAACTTTTGTTGGAATGTGCATTTTTCATCCCTGGTATAAAGTGACTGGATGTAGCCTAACTAGGTGGCCATTAGTCTGAATAGGATTCTTTAGGAATGCATGAGTAGAATGGTACTCTTTAGGGATACAATTTTGTGTGTTGTGGTGTTGTATGTTTGCATTATGCCTTCTGTAAGTCGCCCCGAGCCACCCAGGAGTGGTGACTCACAAATTTGAGTAATATAAATAAATAAATTTCTCTTTCTTCTATAACCCAGCTCTAACTAATCAAGGATTATATAGAGAACACGACTTCATCACAAATGCCAGATAGAAGTGTTTGAGCAGCAGGGTGTTGTCATGCTAGCTGGTTCGGGAGCTGTTAATAATATTGAACCTTCTTAGATTTTCAGCAGATACCCTCTTCCCCATTCTTTTCTGTTGAGCTCTAGCTGTTAGTATTCCAATGACTAACAGCAATTTTGAACTTATCTTAGGTTGTCGATGGCTGTAAATTTTCTTGTTTGACTTCAATATGGATAAGAAAGAATGTCATGAAACTCAATGAAGTGCTGTTTGAAGCAGCTAAGAGATTCGACTAGTTATACTATCAGGGTGGGAAAGTGTTATCTATCACCTGCACTCAGGGGCCGAGGCCTTTCAATGGCACATAATCCTACCTTGAAGTATTTCACTGACCACCTCCCCAATGGTCCATTCTTGAAAATACAGGTATGGTGCCATGTGCCTCATACCCCTATAAACTAAAAATCAGAAGCAGAAATAGATGATCTACCATCTCTAATTTTCATGTTTATTTTTTCTGGGTTTTTTTATTTCCAAGCCTAGCATGTTTTAAAGCAAGGGGAAATGATTTGAATTCAAAGTAAAGTTGTCCATTCTGTCATTAAAAAAACCCCTCTCATGGTAAGATTCACTTTACATTGTGAATGTAAAGTTTGGCCTTTTTAGTCATCAACATGCTTGTAAAAAGTGTGGGATAGGTCTTTCCTAAGAATCTTCATTCGCAAAGTAATGCCAAGAGACATTATGCATTGTTAAAGCAAGTTTTTATCAACTTTTCAGGCACTGTTGATTTAACCTCCCACTGCCTTCCAGCATTAGTAAGTGTCTACAATGATGAAGGAACAGTCTTGATCTAATTTTCCAAGTTGGCTTTCAAGGAGGCTTTTGGTGTGTCTGCTTTGCTTATTTCTTGTCCTGGATGAGCCACTATAATTCTCTTGTAAGAACAAACATTCATAAGAAAAGCCAACAAAAATTCCTTGTAAGCTAAGTTTTCCTGGAATAAATCAGAAACCAGATGCAGTCACAATTAGCATCAATTTATTTGTTTTTACCTTTATTTATTTCTCTCTCTCATGACATAAAAATACTATCATCTTGCACCGCGGCGCTGCTCTCTCTTTCTGCCGCCATCTTGGGCCGGTGCAGCTGAGGCCTGCTGGGGACAGGACTTCAAGCAATACCATGACTGGCAGGTTGTGGTCCAAAGCCACTTTTGCTGGCTACAAGCGAGGCCTCCGAAACCAGAGGGAGCACACAGCTCTGCTGAAGATCGAGGGGGTTTATTCTCGCAATGAGACAGAATTCTACTTAGGCAAGAAGTGTGCCTATGTGTACAAAGCAAAAAACAACACGGTGACTCCTGGTGGCAAACCTAACAGGACCCGGGTAATCTGGGGAAAGGTGACCCGTGCCCATGGAAACAGTGGCATGGTGCGAGCAAAGTTCCGGTCCAACCTGCCTGCCAAAGCCATTGGACACAGGATCTGAGTGATGCTGTACCCATCCAGAGTTTAAATTTCAGCTGAAAATAAAATTCAAAATATATTCCACTTTTGTAAAAAATAAAATAAAATACTATCATCATAGAGAAGAATAAAACACTCAAGGGAAGCTACATTTTCAGATATCAGATCAACTCAAAGATTTTGAACTTAGCGACACCTAGATATGAAAATTATGAATCCACATATTTTTCCTCCCACCTCATCCAACATAAGAAATGCATTCCTTAAGTACAATTCTGCCTGCAAAATATATAGGACAATTACCCATTTCTAGTAATCAGTAATAAGATAATAATTTATAGTTATATGGTAGTGTTTAGTTATCACCATTTTTTTCTCTTTCTATATGTATATGACATCAAATTTTTGCCATTAATATGTTGTAAACCACATTGAGTACAGCTCTGAGGTGAGAAAGGCAGTATATAAATATAGTAAATAAATAGTTATTTGAAGAAAGCTATTGTCTAGTCCTTGTCTGCTTCTGTGGCTCACCAGGTATTTTGGACCTCAGCTCTCAGAATTCCTGACCCTTGGAGAAGCTGGACAAACACAGATTGTTCAGGTCTGGTCTATACAAAATCTAAGGGATATACCCCAAGCTAGTATATAATAAAAGGGAATGTTTGTATGTAAGTATGTATGTACCAGTGTTCTGATTGGCTACAAGCCTCTAAATTCCCACCCTCTACATTCAAACATCACGATTGGTTGCCACTGAGGCAGAATTTGCTAAACTGCCTCTGATTAACCACCATTGCCTCAAACGGCATGATTGATTGCCACTGAGGCAGATTTTGCTACACCGCCTCTGATTGACCACCATTGCCTCAAACAGCATGATTGGCTTCCATTAGCATATTTGACCAACTACACCTAGGCCGCACCTTATTTCACAGTAAGACCTACTTTACTTATAATGGAAATGATGAGAGAGAGGGCTGAGAGATTTAAATTGCCTCTGCCAAATGATCCCAACACAATTTTATTAAATAACGATAATTTAGTAATGTCTGTAAATATGAAAAAAGGAATTTTGGTAAATATTAATGATCCTCAGTTTAACTAATATGAATATCAACAACCAGTGGCATGAAAGCTAACAGGGGATATCACATTATTATTTACTAAATGTCAGTTGCAATTGTTTCCTATTTTGTCCGATTTTGATTTAATTAGACATATTTTCATTTACAAATTGTTATCATGAACTACTTAGCATAGTTCTTGACTTTTGCTTATTCAATTAAAATTCCTCAGTACTTAATTATTTATTAAATATACCTTTATTATGTGTTATGAAATGAAAAATAGGTTGGCTGTAATGAGCTTGCTAAGACTGTCACTTTCTGGGAACTTCTACAGATTAGGGTTATGTAAAAAAATTATTCAAGTGAAAAATAAGATACTTTCCCCTTTTTTGGTTTCTGCAGTAATGTCCCCCCCCCCCCAATTGATAAAAGTACTTAGTTTCTTTGTGAATCTATTTATATCTACACTGCCTTTTTATTATTTTCTTTAAACTCTTTGTCTATGCCAGATATTTTTCTAGACCAGCTTCTGACAATTTCTTTAAAAAATTCATATTATTAGTACAGGTCAGTAGCACTGAGGAAATATGAGACTGTAGTGATTTTAGAAGTCAGGCTTGTGAAATTATTTGTTTTCTCAAATGTTCTAATGTAAGTAGTATATTCAAAATAGTGGGGGGGGGTTAAAAGTAGATAGCATGTTAAATCATTTAGCAACTATATTTAATGTAGACAAAACGTTTGTGTTGGTCCTGACTTTCAAGGCCTTATATGGTCAGGGGCCATCATACCTCAGGGATTGCCTTTCTCCCTTTCACCATCAGTGGTCACTGCCTGCGACCCTCCCAAGAAAATCTTCTCTTTACACCGGGTCCCAGAGAAGTACGCCTAGAAACCACAAGGCATAGGGCTTTCTCAATCTCTGCTCCAGCTCTATGGAATTCGCTGCCACCTTATATGAGAGCCATGCATGACCTACAGCCCTTTGTCCAATAACTTAAAACATGGCTCTTTGGTAGAGCATTTAACCTGTAATCTATTTTAAATCGTCACTTGTGTAGTTTATCCTGTTTTACCTGTTTATGTAAGTCGCCCAGAGCACGTTGGTGAAGGGCGACTAATGAAATAATAAAATGAATGAATTTTAACTGACAAATTTAATATATACAAACATTTCAATTGAGCTTTGAATAAACTGAGACTTTTAAAATAATGTTAGCTTAATACTCATGTCTATGGACCCGTAGAGTGGTAAATTAACTCCAGTCTTAGTCTGAACTTTAAACAAACTATCTGAAGCTTTCAACTTGTTTGAAAGATAAATCTGAAATTCTGGATAAAGGATTTGCCATTTCACTAACATGGAAACCACCAGCTGCCACCAAGACTCTTGTAGAGTATTGATTATTAAAGTCCTTTAAATATTGCAGATCTCTATTATCAACCACAGGGAAGATGGTCCTCTGTCAGAGTTCTTGTTTCAGCAGCAGACATCTCCATCTCCATTGCTGCTTCTTCTTTGGCAACAGTTGACTAGAGACATAGCAGAGGCAGGAATAGAGAGAAGCCTGGGATTCATTAAAAAAAACCGTATTTCCCTACTATAAATTGGAAAGGCTGTGGTGCTGTGTCCGTGCGGTGTATAAGAGACAGTGGAAAGGAACATTTTACAATACAAAACAAAAATGTGTGTGTGTGTGTATGTTACAATTCCCATTTTCTTGACTTGAGCAATATGTAGCAGCTCCTCAAGAATATGGAAATCTCTGTGTCATAGTTTGTAGTCCTTCCTGACAATTTAGGATTGCTCAGGATGGAATAGTCTTCACAAATATATTCCTTTGGACGTTAATTGTTTCTGAAACTTTGTATAGACTTGGCAGAAGCTTTTGTGAGTCTTATTGTTGTAAAAATATGCTTTGGGGTCTCTTTTTCTTTAGCTTTTTTATTTTACTGTTGTGCTCATTAAGCAAAGGTTGGCAAAGAGACACTGTCTCAACCAAGCAGTATCACAAAAGCTAATTTTGGCAGCTCATCCGTTGACAAAATAATATTATCTTGTTAAAGAGAAGTGTGGACAAAATACATTCTCAGGTATTAATCCATGCTTATAGTTTTTTTGGGATATTTTTTTGAGGGGGGGATAATATTCTTGAAAAGTGGAGAATATGCTAAATTTCTTTGCATTTCTATCATGTTAAATATGAGGGGCCGCTAATAAGTTTTTGACTTTGTGTTCTTCTTTGTTTCTACGGTAACGAATGTTACATCACATGAAAGTCTTATGTGTCTCATATACTGTATATTTGAAAAATTTTGTGTTTGTAGCTTATGGAAGAGATCTAGGCATGCAGGAAAACAAAATGGCAGAGCATAAGGTGATATTCACAGCAAATGAGAGCAGATGAGTGATACAATTCTTGCTTCTGCAAGGAAAGTTCACAAAGAATATTCATGGTGATATGTTGTAGACATTGGGTGATCAATGCCCTTCATATTCTACAGTTAAGAACTGGGTTTCCAAATTTAAAACGGGCCACTTCAGCACCAATGATGAGGAACATCCTGGACAACCGAGGGTGGCTGTTGTTCCGGAAATAATTGATGCTGTGCACAACCTCATACTAGAGAATTGGCAAATTTCAGCTAAAGAAATAGCAGACATCATGGGGATTTCTCATGAATGTGTTTGTGTCATTATCCATGAACATTTGAACATGAAGAAGCTAGCTGCAAAGTAGGTCCCCAAATGTTTGACAACAGATCAGAAAAGCATGCGAGTGAAAACTTCCTGGTCTGTTTGTCAGTATTTCCAGACTGATAAGAACTTCCTGGATCGACTGGTCACTATGGATGAGACCTGGATTTATTTGTTTGACCCTGAAACCAAGGAGCAGTCAAAAGAGTGGAGGCTCAATAGTTCTCCTCATCCAAAGAAGTTCATGGTGCAAAAATCATCCACTACGGTGTTGGCATCTGTGTTCTGGGATAAGGAGGGCATGCTGCTAGTGGACTAACTTCAAAATGGTTCCTCCATCAATGCAAGGTATTACACTGAATTTTTGGACCAATTGAAGGCAGTTCTGAAGGCCAAAAGGCATGGCAAGCTGTCCAAAGGAATCTTGTTCTTGCAAGACAATGCCTCCGCTCACACTGCACAAGCGACCATGGCAAAACCGGAAGAGCTAGGCTTCCAGCTGGTTGACCACTCACCTTATTCACCAGATCAGGCTCCCTCCAACTACCATCTGTTTCCAAACCTGAAGAAATACCTCAAGGGCACCAAATTTCACACCATTTTGATGCCATGGCTGCTATGGATGACTGGTTTGGGGCACAACCTTCTTTTTGCAAGACTGACAGAACTTGGAATACCGATGTAAGAAGTGTGTTGATATCAGTGAAGAGTATGTGGAATAAATGTAAAGTTTCATCTTCCTATCTCGTTTCTTTCTGGGTAAAGCCAAAGACTTATCAGCAGCCCCTCATATAATGGGTTAAATACGTTTAATATAAGTTGAGCCTTCTTGAGCATTATTACCTTTTTTTTACAGGAGTCCTGGTATCCCCGGATAAGAGTTGTCTTTCAACTTACAGATTCAATTACACAGACCTTTCCTCCCGCATGAACTTCTAGGAAATGGTCAATGGGAGTAATAAAAAGCAGGCAATTATATTTCCATCTCTTGAATGGCTCCTTGACATATTATTTGACTCTAATTTTATTGTATTGTATAATTATTCTACCTTTTACAATCTTTTTAAAGTATTTCCATGTATAATGAGCATTCTGTTTTCAATACACAACAATATCTCAAATGAAACAATGGAAATTGGAGGGCTAAAGTGACACCAATCAAGGACACTTTAACCATAAAATTATATTCCTTACAGGCAATGATCGAAATAAAAATCAGCACAGATACAGATTTTTTCCCCCTTTTTTAAGATCATAAAGAAATAAAATAGGAATATAAATCATTTATCCTTGGATAATCCAGCATGTGCTAGATAACAGCCAAAAGAAGAATGAAAAGACTGAAAGGGTATTGAAAAATCAATACCTAACCGGTTTTTAGGAAGCGTTCTTTTAAAAAGTAATATGTTTTAGAGTCTCTAAGAACCTCTTTGTCTTCAATCTAATTTCTATTGTAATGAAGAACACTGTATGGAAGCTTAGGAAATATGTTCTATTGAAGCTTCATGTATGTTAACAATGTTCTGGAGAAGCTTTGGGGTAATGCATCATGTGTTGCCTGTGGGGAGACACATCAGTCCAGCCAACTGTGTACATTCCATTTGTGGGTGAACACAATTCAGTACAACTCGCTGTACAGGAACACACAGCATATGGGGTCAATCATATGCATAATGATGTATGTTTTACGCTACAGTAAGTTTATACATTCTAATTTCTGCAACAAAGAAACCATTAGTTAAAATACATATTGGGTATGCTTATTTATTTCTTCACTTTAGACGACTTAAGAACTGGGCAAAATAGCATGGAAAGCGGCCTACAGGCTTAGGACACCTGCATATTGATAAACAACAGGAAAAACTTAGAATTTCTACTGTGGTAATCAGTATAAATAGCACAGCAGACAGAAATTGTGCAGTGTGGTGGTTCTGTGTGGTGTAAAAAATCACAAATATACATGTAAATAAAAATGAATAATAAAAGCATTTTGATGAGCACTTTGGCCTACAAATATATTATTGGTTTTCCATACTACACACAGTTATAGCACTTTGATGCCACTTTTAACTACCACAGGCCCATTCATGGAAACCTCGCATTTGTCGTTTCATGATACATGTAGCTTTCTTTGTCAGAGAATGCTGGGGCCTTACCAAACTACAGATTCTTGGATTGTGTAAAATGGAGCCGTGGCACTTAAAGGGGCACCTAACTGCTATAATTCTTCACTTCTTCACTTCACTTCACTTCATTTCTTGATTAGTTGCTCACCACCAGGTGCTCCGAGCGACTTACAGTTTAAAATAGCATTTCACAATATAAAACATTAAAACATAGAAAGTTAAAACAGCAGTAACTATTTGATAATTTGTCTGATTACTTAAATGCACACCCAAAAAGCCAGGTCTTAAGCGCTTTTGCAAAAGGTCGCAACTCCGTCATTTCTCTAACATACGGCGACAAAGAGTTACATAGAGTTGGAGCATAGGTCGAAAAGACTCTATGCCTTGTAACTTCCAGGCTTACCTCCCTAGGGCCTGGTGTGTATAGAAGATTTTCTTGGGCAGAATGAGGTAACCACTGATGGAAAAATGAAATGAGGCAGTCCCCAAGATATGAAGGTCCTTGGCCATTTTGAGCTCTAAATGCCAGAATCATGATATTGTAAGAGATCCGTTGTTCTATTGGTAACCAATGCAGCTGTTTCAGGATCTGTGTAATATGGGACCTCATATATGAACCCAATAGAAGCCTGGCTGCTGCATTTTGTACCATCCGGATCTTTTTAGTGGTTAACTTTGGGAGACCAGCATATAAAGCATTGCAGTAGTCCAGCCTAGTGGTGACTGTTGCATGGATTACTGTTGCCAATGCTTCTGCCGGAAGGTAGAATGTCAATTTCCTAGCCTGGCAAAGATGAAAAAAGGCCTGCTTGCTCATGGCAGTGATCTGGGCCTCCATCGTCAGCATGAATGAATGTAACACGACTCCTAGGCTTTTTACAGTGGCCGACGGAACCAAGGCTTCCCCATCGAAATGAGGTAGAGACTGGATTAATTCTGGTGGCTGACCAGGCCAAAGAATCTCAGTTTTTGCCGGATTCACTTTCAATCTGTTCGTTCACAACCAATTCATCACTGCTACCAAACACAACTTAAAGTTCTCAGGAATCGCAGTTGTCCCAGGTTCGAGATGCAAAAGTAGCTATGTATCGTCTGCATACTGGTAGCACTCAATACCAAAACTCCGCACCAGTCCAGCAAGTGGATGAACGTAGGCGTTGAACAACAGGGGTGAAAGAATAGCACCCTGGGGAACTCCACAGTAGAGGTGAGAGCTCTCCGAACTTTGGCCCATCCACTCCACCCTCTGTCTCCGGTCCCAGAGAAACGAATTGAACCATTTAAGGGCTGGACCTCGTACACCAGACATGGCCAGACGATGAATCAACAAATCATGGTCCACGGTGCCAAATGCAGCTGTGAGGTCTAGGAGTACCAGTAGCGCTGATCCGTCTCACTCTAACTGATGACTAATTCTGTAGTTTGGGCACACCAATGTTTTCATCGAGGTTGGATGGACTCCACCGAACCATAAAAGGTTAAACTTGGTTATTCTCTCTTTTTCACTACCTTTTATTTAGAATAATTAATATTAGCCAACGTTTCCCAAAACAGATTCACCCATTTAGTATGGGAATGTTGTGGCAGTCCATGTTTAATCAGACTGTAATTCAGTAGTTTTCAACCTGTGGGTCCCAAGATGTTTTGGCCTTTAAGTCCAAGAAATCCTAACAGCTGGTAAACTGGCTGGGATTTCTGGGAGCTGTTGGCCAAAACATCTGGAGACCAGGTTGAGAACCACTGCTAGCTCTTATTATTCCTCACTGGCTAGGGCTGATGGGAACTGCATTCTGTCAGTGTCTGTAGGAGCATACAATTCTTACCTTTGTGCTAAGAGAATGTTCTTCTTTAATAATCTTTCTTTGAAAATACAATCCTGACCAAGCAACAGCAAAATGGAGTCAGTAGGGCAAAATGGATTAATAAGGAATACTACAGAAACTAAGAAAAGCTGCAGCAGTTTACTTTTACTTCAGCAAACAAAGTAAGGATGGTATTCCACTCCTTCCTTTTCTTTTTAATTTGCCAAGTTAATGCACACATGCCTTTTGCACTTTATGTTCACATTACACTAATGAATTAAGTTGAGAACAAATGGAAACATTGGGAAGAAAAGGAGAGAGCAACTGAAAAAGTGGGACAACAGAGGATTAAATAATTAGAGCTCCTTTGCCACATCCAGACATTTGCAAGGGTATGTATGTGAGGATAAAATGACGATAAGGTGGTGCATTGTGAAAGTTGATTGGTTCCTTGGAGAGAGAGAAGCAGGATGTTTAAAAACAACCATTGAATAGGTTGGCTTACTACTATTTGCTTTGCTGTAGTTGCAATTAATCCATTTTGCCCTACTGACTCCATTTTGCTGTTGCTTGGTCAGGATTGTAGTTGCATTTGAAAATGGCATTTTGTGTGCCTCCCTACCCATTAGATTTACAAAGTAAACATTAGTGCAATTATTTTTTTAAAAAATGACTGGCAATAATGTTGCATTGCCATAATTGATGCAATGACAGTGCAGAACTACACATTGGTCTGCTTTGGATCATGGTATTTCAGCTTAATAAGCAAAAGTATGAATGAGTCTTTGACCTGTGCATGCAAGTGTGAGTTGCCATTAAGACAGAAAGTATTTAATTAGTCATAGTTTCATGTAAGTGTCTGTATTTACCAAGATAATGAGTATGTGAATTGGCAATATATCAGGAAGGATCAATAAGTGCAATGGAGCAATGTAGTGGCTGTCCTACACTTATCATTTCTTCTCAGCAAGCGATCCCCTTAATATATATATATATATGTGTGTGTGTGTGTGTGTGTATCTCCAATTTTAACTGCATAAGTAATTAAAACAACTTAGAAGTTAAAAGTTACTACAGTAGTGGAAGAGGGAAAAGTCTTTGTATTCACAATTCACCCCCACATCCTTGGATTATGATTATGACAGAAACAAACAACTGAGAAGCATAATACCATGGGATTTTTAACAAAATATCTTGATCCGCCCATTAGTCACATCAGTGGGATTATAGCCAAGATATAGTAACATTTGTGCCTCTTTTAGTTCAATGCCCTGTTATAGCAGAGTGGCTAAGGGAATTATCTATAAATCAGTAACTCGTCATGGTAAATTAGACATTTACCATTAATTTACTAGGTTGATTAGGCAAGTATCTCTCTTTAATCGAGGCTCACATCAGCAACACAGAACCCGTTGCTTTTAAGTCATTGCTGATTGATAGCAACTCCAAGATGAATCTATCACACTATTTTCCTGGAAAGAATTGCTTAGAGGGTGTTTGCCATTCCTTCCTCTGAGGTTGAGGGTGTGACTTGCCCAAGGCCATCCAGTTTCTTGCCCAAGGCCATCTGGTTTCTAGATATCTTAAGGACTTAATCCCATGCAATAAGTAATGTGTTTTCCCTTAACATTTGCAAATTAAATGGATGATTTTCCTACCCCAATCATATGGTTTCCCTCTTTCTTTCCTAATTATCTATTTGTTTTCTCATCACTCAGGATACATATTTCTCCTCCCACTGTCTCCTCCACTGTTTTCTTTGGATATTACTATTTCTCTTTATACGTAAAAAGTAAGTCTATTTATTTTATGTTTTAAAAAAGATATAAATTACCATTTCTTCCTCCTCAGTCACAAAACAGTAATGGTGGAAGAAAAAATTCAATACTGCCCCTCTCGGCTCCTCCCTCAATGATGAAGTCATCATTATATTTACAAGTAGGCAAGGGAGAATTCCCATTACATGGTAAATTGGGTTTTTTTATGTGTCTCTATGCAGGGAGTTGAAAAAGAAGTTGATTGCCAATCGACTTAGGAAGCATAGGAACAAATCACACTTTAGAAATGGCAAAATACCCAGAACCCTCTGTATGAGCTTGTGTCTTGTGATGGGTTTTGTCAGTAGCCATTTCTTAAATGTGTAGAAACACTGATTTTATTACATGTGATGAAGTCCATAGTCCAACACTCAAACTTGTATGTCACACTAACTCTATTTATACACTTTGCAGGACAGTTGTAAGAATTGCAATAGAGTAAATTATAAGCAAAATGCTCTAAACACTCAAAAATAATGATATCAATAGTATGATCTCTATCCAGTGGAACTAAATGTAAAATAAAATTTAGTTCCTAAGACCATCCATATTTCTGTGTGTTCACAGCTAGTAGTGTTCCTCTAGATCAGAATTTCTCAAACTGTGCTCCTCAAGATGTTTTGGATGTCAGCTCCCACAATTCATAATAGCTAGTAAAATGGCTGGAATTTCTGGGAGCTGAATCATAGAGTTGGAAGAGACCTCATGGGCCATCCAGTCCAACTCCCTGCCAAGAAACAGGAAAATTGCATTCAAAGCACCCCTGAAATTCAAAACATCTGAGTTCAAAACACCTGAAGGAGCACAGTTTGAAAAACACTGTTCTAGATGCATGCCAGTTTGTCAATGTATTTGTTTAAAACATCTTAGGCCTAGTTAAACCACAACCCATAAAGCACTAAGTGGAATCCGTATACTACTTCCTACCTCTTAGAAGTAACACATCTTTATATCATTTATCTTTGTTAAAATTATTCCAAATGTTGTATAGTTGTTCAGATCAGTAATTGCCTACAATTCTAGACTCATTCACAAAAATATATGAATTCTTTTTCAGACTCTTCTATCCAAGTAAATAATGAAAATGTGTAATAGTATCAAGCAGGACAAATCTCAGTGGAATGTCTGGTTGATACATTTACAATATAACATTGATACATTAATAGTACGAATCGGTAAATGGCATTTTATCTAACACTGTAAAAAGGGATCTGTACAAACTACACATTGAAGTAGCAAAAAGACATCTTTGCTGGATATATGACAGCTGCTTGAATGCTTCTTTCCTCCCACAGAGGAATACAGTATTGAATTTTAAAATGCATTGAATTTCTATTTTAAAGCCAATAAAGAATGACACTGTAATTCTTGCAGAATAATTTACTCATAAGTCAAATCTAGACTGGAATTATTGATAATACATTATGTGAAATGCAAACAAAAGTGGAAGAGAAATTTTGATTTGATGTTGTTTGCATCTTTGAGGAAGATAAAGGATGCTCCTTTCAGAACCATCTGAGCAGTCCTTAGGATGCATACAAATATGTAACTCTCCTTATTCTGTCAATTTGTCAGACATGCTCCAGATTAACAAGATGTAATGTGGATATTGAATTTCTGAGTTCACAGTCCCCAGCAGTTTTCTATGAGAGAAAAACTTTACTATGATTCATGGGAAAGTGAACTTCAGAGATGAGACAACACCAGAGCAATAAAACCAATAAAACCAAAGCAGACCAATAAAACCAAAGCAACTGATTTTAATTTATTTAGGGATGTTATTCTCTGAAACTATCAACAAATTTTCAGGATGCACAGAACTCTTCTCTAGGCTAAGGTTTTTCTAGAAAAAATGTAGTAGTAGTAGTTGCATTTTCTGTTCCAAATCAGAATAAACTATTATTCAGAATAAAGAAACAGGAAAACTGAGCAGATATTTTGTCTCAATTCAGAATATTTTCCCCATAAAATCAAACAAGTCATTAACAAACATATTCTTTTCCCCTTTTCTTCTTTGTGCATATATTTCCTCTCACCATTGTTATCATAATTACTCAAATCTAATACCTTTAAAAGCTATATTGCCTTGCAAAAATGGAGGTGTACATTAGATTCACGTAGTGCGGTAATCTTAGTGCTGAGCCAAAGCAAAAGGGGAAACTGCTTCAGGGGCACCTGGAACTCCTACTTGATGGCTGTTACCTTTAATTTAAGTGTCATCGCTCAATGCTATGGGATCCTAGGATTTGTAGTTTGGTAAGGTATCAGCATCCTTTGACAATGGTTATTCCATACCATTGAGCCAGGGCAGTTAATGTGGGTTCATTCTGTTACAAAGATGCACCCCAAGATTTTCTTTTCCATTGCCAAAAGCTTTGGTATACTACTTTTTTTTGTTTTTTGGCTGCTGCACATTAAATTCTCCAGCGATTTTTTTTGTTTTCAGGGTTTTAAAAATTAAGGTGTAAATTAGATTCTATGGCACATTAAACTTGAATAAATACAGGCATAAATATCATTAAAAGTTGAGCAATTGGGTATAGGGTTGCCTGAGAAAAATATATGGATACAGAGCCTGTTCAAAATATTGTGTGAATGATATGTCTTTTTTTAACTTTTGTTTTCATTTTGTTGGCCGAATATTAGAGTTGTTTTTAATATTGTGCTTTTGAAATATGTTTTTTTTAAAAAAAAAATGCAGGTGGCACCTTACTGTCACAAAATTATTCTATTAAGAGGTATAATTTTCTGACTTGGTAGTTTACTGACCTGCCACAGCCAAACTACTTACATGTTGTTATATCTTTACGTCATTTCTGACCTATGGAGAAGAAACTATCACAAGGGGTTTTGGCAAAAATTCTTCTAATAGGGTTTGCCATTGTCTTTTTATGAAGTTAAAATGTGTTATTAATCTAAGGTCACCTGATGAGCTTCCATGGCCAAACCGATTTGAATCCTGGTATCACAGATTTGTAGTTGAAAGCTCAAACCAGTGTATCATACACTAGCTCTCGGTTGACTTTATCACATGGGGCAGAAAGTTCGACGAAATGGCAGTTGTGAGGGATGACTCCGTTATTCCAAGCTCTGCTCTGGCATAGCGGCACTTTCCCCATCATTCAGGGGAAGCATTGTCCAAATAGGGCAGAAGTGTGTTGGCTCCATTGGAGCCAGCACAACACAGGAACCCTTAACCCCAGTTGGGGATGGAGCCACAGCAGGAAGTCACATGATGTCATTTAATGGCTGCAATCTATCCTCAAAGAAGGCTCTAAGCACCCTAGAATGCATATTTCATCAATGTGATGAGGTCCTGTATTTACTAAAGGAAACTGGATGCCTTTAGTTGTTCTCTCTTACAGACCATCACTGGTTACTCTAACATTGTTATGGACATGGAATGGAATTCTGGCAGTGTCTCTCTCTCTCTCTCTCTCACACACACACACACACACACAAGTAAATGTTCACATGAATGTAATTGTGCTTTTTCATTGAATGTAAAACCACCCACGCAAGAGGAATTTTGATCTTCCGAAGCTTCACAATAACCAACTTCTATAGAAAAATAGGAAGGAGGGCATAATGCCCATTTCAAACTGTCATGCACGTAGCTGTGCATTCTGGCTGCTATTTGTAAGTCCCTTGAATTCACTTGTTTCACTGTCAGGCAGCATGACTGATATAACTTCCCATTTGACTGCTACTATACACCCCCTCCCCCGCTTGTGCAAAGGAGGGATGCCTCGGTGTAGTTCTACTGTCATAAATGCACAATTATAATGTAAGACATCAGACACTGTATGGTCAATCTGTGCACACTGAGTTATATGTTTGTTGTTCTATGTACTATTGTAGATGCCAGTATTGCACAATGTGACTAGTCATGCAACATTGACATTCGGTGGACATAGACTGACTATCATGGTGTAAGATCTAAGATACTATATCTATCACATGATAATTACTGATGTCTCTTTTAAGCTTTTATTCTGAGTATGCCTTATATCCACTATACATTTTCTCCTTCTTGTCCTTTACCTATTTATGCTTTTGTTGTTATTATCAACTTATTTGCCTGCTTTGTTGGTTCCAGTTGATGGGACAATTATGAGTCAACTTGTTTTGCAGCTGATCTTTTTATATTCCTAATTAACCAGTCAAGCTACAGCTCCTTTAGCCAAGTCATTTGAGTAGTCTAACTCCTTGCAGCTGAGTTCCAAACATGAAGGGCTCCGACTAAATGCAATATTTTGACTACTTCCCATAATACCATATTAAGGTTACTGCCTGAAATATAGATTCTGGAAGGATTCTATCAAACTAATTATACTCTTTTCACCACAAGTGAAGAAAAACACAGAGGCAAGAGTCAAAGTTATCCAATATAATTAATAGACACATGCAAGCTGAATGTAAATGTTTCTAAACACTTATTTAAGAACTTTGAAAAAATAAGCAAGTTTTAGTCAAGATTTTCTTGTATGGAATAAATACCATGTATTCTTTTCTCCTGAATGCAAAATATGATCCATACATCAACTAGGCTTTGAAAGTGTGAAAGAAAAGCTTCCTTTTTACTGTGCTTGCATATAAATACATTCATATAAAATGTGTTACTTTAAGTTAGAGAAGAGAAATTCCATATTGGTTTTCAGTATTAAATATCCAATCTGGTATCTCAAGAAAGTTCCATTACTGTTGTGAGCAGAGGACATGGCTCTTTTATAGCATTCAAGTCTAGGTATAGCATATTTAAATGAAGGAAAAGGAGAACATTATGGAACAAAGACATCAGTCTTTGCAACAGCACTTCTTAAAATGTGCCATTCGTGGGCATATCAATTGCCATTTGAGACATTTAATTATTTTTTACTATGCTAAGGGAGATATGTATGTCCTAAATGTTATTAAGGTTACCAGGCCAAGATAATTACATAAGTTTTTAAAAGAACATCAGTTTAGTATGCTAGTCATCTTAATCATTATGAAAACAGAAAACAGACCTCCGAGGAAAATACCAAGACACTCAAGATTTGTAGAAGTAATTTTAAATTCATAATTGGGGTTGTGTAGTGTATCAAGAACGGCTATGCAATCGATGAAAAATGTTTCAAAACTCATTACAAAATTAGGAGGCACTGGCATTTTCTTTTTAAAGTGTTTATAAAGTATCTTTAGCGAAAATTGCATTACTATAATGAGAGTAATGACATTTTGTTACTTTTTCATAATTGTGCAAATGAAGAAATTTCAGGGGCTCCTTTCTTCCTCATTTTTGCAGCTATTGGGGAGAAAATTGCTACAATGGTAGAACACATTTACCACTGTTAACCCATCAAGTTTCAGGTGGGGTTTATCTATGGATTTTTGGGGAAGTTTTATAAGCAACATTTTCCCAAAAACAAAATGACAAGAGTTATCTGCTTGAATTTTCCATACAATGACAGAAGATAACAGGGGGTCATCCCTCCCAACTTTCATAAATATTCATACATCTACTGATTTTAGATATTTTTTTAAAAAATTGATAAAATTTATTTATTTATTTACTTATTTATTTATTTACTGCATTTCTATACCACTTTTCTCACCCCTGGGGGGACTCAAAGCGGTTTACAACATAATAAATGGCAAATTCAATGCCTCACATATATACAAAAATATCACATATCCAAATCAATAACATATAAATGTAGAAAATAACCATTAAAATTATAAAAACATCAAGCATAGATATATGCGTGAAACATATTATTGCTGCAATTAACAATATAGACCTCTCCCCCCCAACTCTCTCTCCATAGCGTTTCAGCCCTTTTTATACTCTCCCTGCTCCCCCCCCATCCCACCAGACACAACATTTCCTCTTTCCGTACTTTTAACAGGGTGGGTTTCAAATTATATTGGTTATCTATTAGTTTGTTTTATAGGAATCCCATGATTCATTTCCTCAGTTCTCCATTGTAATATTTGATCTAAATCTGTCTTAGGGCCTTCCTTCTTCTTTCACTCTGTGATCTTTTGCACCATTCCATGCCATAACCAATTGCTTGACCCACATTCATCTCTTTATTCCTCCCAGTCTTTTGTTATTCCACCCAAATTTAAAAATTGCCCTATCTTTGTTATAGCATTTTATTTAAATTTATTATCAGTTTTCCATATATCTGATCTTCTTATTACCTAATAATGTATTCTTATTGGGAATCTATTTATTTTGTTCAATGAGAGTATATTTTGCCATTTTTTCTAGCATTCTAATGTCAAAGTTAGTGGGCTTCCTTTTATTTTCTTTATTTTTTGACTGTTCGTCCTTTCCTTTAGGCACGAACAGTGGTTCCACCCATTTATTGATTTCTCAATTCTTACCTATCTTTTTGCATTATCAAACTCTAATTCTAATAGTTTTCCTAGTCGACATGCTTCAAAATAACTATGTAGGTTGGGGGCTCCCCATCCTCCATCTTCTAATGGGGAGTAATATGACAGGTTGGATATTCTGCTTTTATAGACAGAGAATTCAAGGTGCGAATAGAGCTACAGAAAGTTGCAGTATTTTCTAAAATACTGTCTTTAAAATTTAGACTAAAGATGCTTGTAAACAAAAACTTTGGCTTTTGTGTTTTAATACCAAAGGCATATTTATTATGAGAACTGGGTGAAAGCTATGAACCTTCTGCAGGTTAATGCACTCATACACAAAATTCAAAGGTGCAGAAAAGAAACTGAAGAAACAAATGTGCGTGGCTCATGGATTTCTCAAAATTAACCCATTTGTCACAAATTAAGACACTGATATGAATATTCTGTGGATTCTTAAAATAATTGTCTTGGGTTAGCAGGGTGCTGATGAACATACAAACCAAAAGAAGTGTTGTGCAAGATAAAACCAGCTACAGTGGGGAAAGCAAGGCCAGTACCACTGCCAATTACAAACCAGTCAGCCATTCGAATAGTGGACAAGAATTGTGGACAATATTTGAATAGTGGACAACTTAGCACTGTGTACAAGTCTATACTAGTCAGGCTATTGCAAATTAGTTTGAATTTTAACTATAAGCTCAACCATTGTATCAAATAACAATTCAGGAAAAATACATTTTGCTTCCTGGAAAACTGTGGGGAAGATAATAGCAGATGGAAGACCCTAGATGTTGATGGACTTCAATTTTCACCAACTACAGTCCACACGGCTAATGGTCAGTGATGATCTCCACCCTACTGCTAATGTCATAAAAATAATTTGACAGGTTTCACATATTCTTAGTGAAGAGTATGTTATTAGATAATAAACTTTGTAATGCGATATTGTGTATCAAATGTTGCATAATCAGTGTGAAAGCATTTGAGAAAGAATTGTTTAACTTTACAAAATGATTTGAAACTGAAGTGCAATAATTCTCAATATATCTGGAACATGCATTGTTCCTGAAGATGTTTGGAAGATTCTCTGCACCAGAGCCAAAATTTCTATTATTTCACCATCTTTTATGAACTCCTGCTACAATAATTGGCAACAGCAGCCGAAGGTTTATTCCTAACTGCCAACAAAGCCATCATATTTTGATTTGTGTATTTTCCCAGACAAGCCAAAACAGTAACATTGCACACAGCTTTTTTTCTCTTCTTATTCTATATGGGCCCCAACTAACAATAAATCATTAATGTACTGTCACTTCCAAATACAACATTCAAAGTCCAGTGAAAAAAATGTAGTCATCTTTCATTGGACGTTCAAACATAGTAATAGCTGCTATCCTTTCAATATCTTCCACCCAAAGATATTTAGTGATATTGTGAATCAAAAAACCTTTTCATATTTGTACTGAAAAAAAATGATACGGGAAAGGCAACATATTTAGAAAAGGTACTCTATAGAAAGTCTAGAAATTTTAGTCAAACAATCAATACAAACAAACCTTGTGTCGACTTATCTATGGGTCAGTATAAGTACCTACCCCTGACTTGCACATGAGGTTGACATATACATGAGTATATATGGTACTCATTCAACCTTTGTACTCAGTTCCAAATATGAATATCATTTGGAAAACAGAGACACATGTTACTCAGTTTTACAAATAAACCGGTGGACAAGACCCAATGTTTTTATGGATGGAATACTGTTTTTAACTGATGTGAATGTATATATTGTATTTTAATGCTAATTGTATTTTAATGTATTTTAATGCTAGCGGTATTTTAATGTATTTTAATTTAACTGCTTTTGGTTTTATTATAATGTATACGGTGTGGCATCAAATTGTTGCCATTGTTAGGCTGCTCTGAGTCCCCCCTCGGGGGTTGAGAAGAAGTGGGGTAGAAATGGTGGTAATAAATAAGTAATAATAATTAAATAAATGCATTTGTCTGTTCATCAAAATGTTGTGTTTCAGGACTCTGCTTGGTAATGAGGGCAGAGTTTAACCAAAACGAAACTCAGATTGTGTCAACACAAGCTTTACGGAAAGGAGTAACTTAAACAAGTAGTCACTTTGAGGTCTGATTACAAACATAAAGAGAGCACACAGCTGACATTATAAAAGCAAAGTCCCAAGTTTTATTTATTTATTTATTTTACTTACTTACTTACCATATTTGTACCCTGCCCTTTTCACCCTGAAGAGGCAACAATTCAATGTCATAAAACAGCATATAATGTATCGATATGTATTGATTGTGTGATAAACACCACTGTGATTTATTGTCACTATTACCTGTGAACCCTTTACGGTTTCACTTAGTTGTGTTTGTGCTTTCATTAGCCAACCCCTCCCTCTTGTGTTCCCTAAAACCATGCCATCCACAATCATAATCCGTATCCAATTATTGCACTACAATTATCTGAAGGCTTGGTCCCAGAGCCATGTTTTCACTTTCTTTCTGAAGGCCAAGAGGGAGGAGGCTGATCTAATATCACTAGAGAGAGAGAGAGTCCTCGAGCCAAGGGGGCACCACTGAGAAGGCCCTGCCTCTCGTCCCCACCAGTAGCACCTGTGAAGGAGGTGTGACTGGGAGCAGGGCCTCCACCAATGATCTTAACCTCCAGGGTGGATCATAGAGGGAGATAAGTTCGGACAGGTAAGCTGGATTGGAACTGTTTCGGGTTTTATAGGCTAAAGTCAGCACTTTGAATTGTGCTCGGTAGCAGACTGACAGCCTAGTGAGAAACCCAGTCGTTTTCGTAATATGTATCCTGCCTGTTTCCCCTGAGCTGGATTCTGATACCCAGACCTTCATCCTGAGAGCCTATATTGTATTCTGAGGAACATTGGGACCTGACTGTATGCTTGTTTACCCTGAAACCCTGTGTTTGGATGTGGACTGACTTCTTGGTCTGACTCCTGGATTAGAAAGCCAAGTTTGTACTTCTAGATTTTTAACTGGCTTATTTAACATTATTTGGGGAACATTGCTTGTGCCATTGAGTAGCTACATTCAAAGACTCTGAAAGTTTTAAAAAATGCAGCAGTATTGTTTTGGCTTCCTTGAGAAAATATACAATGAATGATAGCTCTTCTGGCAGCTAGGAAACAAATGCATTTCTAAAAATGGAATGTTTTCCACAAAAATGGCAAGGGAAGGAAATGGAAAGACTATTCCTTCCTCATTTCCATTCTGCCAGCATGAGCTCAGCAGAGCTGTCGTTTTGGGGAAAAAATCCAGCCAACATCCTTGTTTCTTTGCCAATATTATGTTTGACACAGATGTGCACACTCATGTTTAAAATGTATTATGCAAAGTGGTTCTTAATTCTACATCTGCTACACATTTTATAATCAACACAAAGATAAACATAAAACAACTGACATATGACTACATAAAGTTTAGGACACATTTCATCCTCCCTATTTTACTGAGGTTTGAAACTGTATGAGGTTAGTTAAGAGGAATATTGACCTTACTTAAGAAATGTTTATTTTCAGCAATGAATGTGGAAGCATACACCAGGTTGCTCCTACCATGTAATCCAGTGGTTCTCAACCTGTGAGTCCGGAGACGTTTTGGCCTTCAACTCCCAAAAATCCTAACAGCTGGTAAACTGGCTGGGATTTCTGGGAGTTGTAGGCCAAAACACCTGGGGACCCACAGGTGGAGAACCACTGATGTAGTCTGATAGATTTGTGGTAGCAGCATTCAAGGGGGGCAACCCATCTCCAACTCTGGTAATATAACAGCTGTATACAATAAAAATGGGTATAATGTGAAAGAAAAGATGGCAGCACAAAGAAAACAAAGAAATTTGTAAACCTACAATCAATCTCTGTATGCTTCCCTACTCCAGGACCAAGAAGGCAACTCACACTTGCTTTTTATCTGAAAAATTCAGGGGGCAAACCTCTGAAACCAACTGACTGACAACTATTCAAGATCTATATGGAAACCCAACAAAATCTCGAGAGATAGTAAACAAGAAGACGCAAAATAAACTGATACCTGGTCTCAGAACAGTGAAGCCTAAAAAGAGAAGTGACCGACTGTACTACAAAGTGATGACTAAGACAAGCAGGAACAAGACCCAGAGAATATGAAGAGGGAAGTCCTTATAGATATACCCCTTTTAGTATCATTCTCCCCCCCCCAATCCCTACCTACCACCCAACACAGCCCTCTATCCAATCACGCCCCCTTGCCCCCCCAACCCTTCCCAACCCTTCCAACTCTCAACTTTTTCCTTTTAATTATTTGTAAATAAATCTTTAATAAAGTTTTTTTTAAAAAAAAAAGAAGAAGGTAACTCACATCTGCGGATAAATCTCCCCATGCTGAAAGTTCTGGAAATAAATACCTCAAAGCTAAGGTCAATGTTTATTTTTCCGGCAGTGGTGGAGAAACCACTTACAGTGGGATATATACTGTAAAAGCTCTCCATCACTGGGTGGACAGAATCTAATGAAACTTGTAGACACAATAAGATGCAGAATACCTCTATGGAAGTGAAGGCATCCAAACACTAGTGCAACACAAATGTTGATAGTGAAGCCCCAGTAGCTTTCCACTATGGGAGCATTTTAGCAGGAGCAACAGATGTGCCAGGACATTGTGTGGCATCCAACAACTGCGCCAGGCAGTGCAGGTCTTGTGAAGCAATAGCAAATAGTGATACAGGCCTTAATCCACTTACCCAAGGTAGAAAACAACACCTTCTTGCCTATTGTTACAAGTTTGAAAGAGACAATTGATACTACAAGAATTTGTAAGGACAAGTATGTTTGAGATAACTTCTGAGAGCTCTATTTATGTCAGAATTTTTCTAAACATTTGACTGGCTGAAACCAGAAAAAAGGATGGGTGATCTCTTATGACCTGTAAAAAAAACTGTGTTAACTTTAGGCATAAATTAAGGATCCAATCTCAAATACCACTGAACCTAGAAGGAATATACACAGCTCCTTTCAAGGTGACAATACCTTAATCTCTAAAGCTTTCTTGCAAATAGTTATAAGACCAAAAGCCTTCCATGTTAGAAACTAGAGGGACACAAAAGACTCAAGAGGAAATTTAGTTAATTGGTACTGTGTGAAGATCTCATATACAATACCGATACATAGTTGGTGGCTTTATTAGTGAAGCCACTTTCATAAACCTCCTGACCAGAGGATAAAAAGACAATTTTTTATGATGCTTATGACGGAAACCTATCTCTTAAGGACAAAGTCCCTCGTCAAGTTTTTTCTGAATGAAATCGATAGTCAACCATTTTCCTTAAACATCATCTTTGTATACTCATGAATAAGAAGGCCAATCTGGTTCCTTCATCTCCAGACAATTTGTACTGCATGTGAGATCTTCCAGGCACATTTTCCATCTGTGTAACTGGAGTTGCATATAGATCCCAAACCTTGGCACTGGTATACATGGTGACGTGTACATGTGGAGGACCTCAAATTAGATCCCTCCACTGATAGGAGACTGCTGTAGAGATTGATGACTTAAGTGATGCTCAAAGTTGCCTTGGAATGTGCAGGTGCATGTCCCTCATCTAGGCAATTTGCTTCTGGTAGGGCCCAAGAAAACACTGGAGTTTTCGGACATAGAATCAAACCCATGGAACATAGCTAATTGAGGCATTCTTGAGTCCCAAAAGATGCACCAATAGAATAAGATCTGAAGTATGAACATGATGAATCTGAGAGGTTATGTTTCAAATGGCCTGCACTCTTTCCAAAGGTAGACAGACAAGCCCCTTGAAGATGTTTAGAGTGGCCCTAAGATGCTGGATCAGCTGTGTTGAACAGCCGTGGCTCTTCCTTACAGCTAGAATTTCAAGTGTATGCTCCAATACATGTGTAGGGTTTGAGAATAAAAGATGCTGGTTCATTCTTCCATTAATGTCCATTTTGTACCAAAAACAGGGCAGTGTAGTGGAAGGGATGGGTATTGGAGACCAAATGGGCTGGGTGTTGGAGATTTTGGGATACTAAATCCACACTCAGGTAATGAAATCTACTGAGCAACCTTAGCCAAATAAGGTCACCCAGTGGAGGCAATGACCAATCCCTTCAGAAGAAACCTTACTGATAATACTCTGTGATGGGTTCATCTTAGGGTCGTTGTAAGTCAGAAATAGCTTGAAGACATTCAACAGTAGCAAACTATACGTAAATCCAGATCAACGGGCAGAAAAACACCACTCCCAAGATACCGGAGAGTTGCTTATAGTATAATAGCTAACACTGGACTAGATTAACAACATTGTGTTGAATGGTTGGCTGCCATTCAAGAGAGTTTTGTGGATTTGTTACCAATTATCACTACCACCCTTTATATTAATTTGATATTACAAGCTATTTTTACAAACCATTCTTTCATTCAAGGAGAATCAATCATAGTGTTTGCATATGTAAGAAGGTCATTGTGGTAAAGGAACAAAAATCTTTTCAAAATACTTTTAAAACTTTGATGCTATCAGATATGAAGTGGCAGGACAAATTCTTTTTAAAAAAGAAAGGACAGTTTATCCTTTCAAATATTTTTCTGTTTATTATTGGAAGAAAATGAGAGTTTGCTAGAGTGGTCCTGTTCTCACAGTTGCTTCCTATTCTAGTTCAGGCGTTTTTTGTACTTATGTGCAGGGCTTTCACTTTGAGGATAAATCCTCTTATCTCCACCTGGATAAGATTTAAAGGGCAAAGTGTCTCTATGTGAAAAATGTCAACATTATTTTTTTCTCCAAGAGGATACATACTCTAAAGAAAATAGCAAAGCTTTTTGTTGAGGGAGGTGCCATATATCATAAACTATTTTTAAAAGTACAAAATAGGAGCAATTATAGCCAATATTGTATTGAACAGAACATGTGAACTAACATCAAACATGAATGCCAAAAGGTCAATTACTGTTTGGGTTTTTAAAAAGTATTATTCCCTGCTATTTGAATAGTTGTAAGTACTGACCTGCTGTGAAACTAGTTATAGTGTATTTCTCTGCAGGTAACCTTCACAGCATTGGAGTAACATACATAGATACTTAATTCCAGCTTTAATACACACAAGAACTTAAACTGTATATGTGGAAAGAACTACTGAAACAATATCAGAAAACGAAATGCAAATTTTCTTCCCTCATATCTGAGTATGTGAATACTAGGCATGGGTAGGTTCAGTCGGAATCTTTGTTATTCGGATTAAAATCAGAATAAATCCCTTTTTGAAGCTATTTGGGAACCCAGAAGTATCCTTGCCATTTCGAAGCCACTGTCGCCATCTTTTTTTCCAATCCAGGAAGTGAATCGAAAATAAATCAGCTTTGGAGGCAAGCAGTTGCTTGCATGCTGGGATGCTTGCCTCCAGCCAATGAGGGGAAATCACCTCGGAAGGGGTGGGGTTTCAGTTTAAAAAGGGCTGTGCGTGTCTCGTGGGTTCATTGCGAGCCAGGGACGTGAAGGCAGAAGGACTAGGGCAGGCTGCTTGGGTGGGAAAGGTGCCACGCCACCACTTTGCAAGGGAACAACATACCCGGGGAAACCTAGTAATTCCCCCCGCAATGTTTTCCTGAACAGGCTGGGATTTGGAGGAGAAAAAGAAAGGGGAAAGTAATAGAGATAAGGAAAGAGGAGAAGGGAAGGGAGAAAAACAGCAGGAAATATGTCGGTTTAAATCAGTGTGGATAGATTCCTTTCCTTTCTCTCCCGCGCCAGTTTAAACCAATGTGGATGGGATGGATCCATGTCAGTTTAAACCAGTGTGGATGGGATGGATCTGCGTCAGTTTAAACTAGTGTGGATGGATTCCTTTCATTTCCCAGTGGTTTTAACCAGAATGGATGGATTTCTTCCCTTTGCTCCCCCCTTTTCTGGAGTAAAACAACTACTTTCAAAGTAAAGACCACCCAATGAAACAGGAAATAACACTTTGAAAACATTAATGAAAGATTCGGAAGTCTCGGAAATTTGGAAAAGTTTTCAACTTTTTTTCTGTGAAAATCGGAATTGACTTTAGATCCAAACCACCAGTGCCCCCTACATCCAAAACGAGTTTTGAACCTTTTTTTGTGTGTGTGGATCAAACAAGTCTAGTGACTGTACATAAGGGAACACTCAGGGATGGCTTTACCACGAGGCTAAAAGAAGTGACTGGAGGTTTGCTGTTGTTAGTTTTATATTATCTTGTTGTCAGTTCTTTAATTTTATGTCATTTTTACTGGCTGAAAGAGTGAGGGATACTTTTTTTGATTATTTTGTTCCATGTGACAAAATTATTTAACTGACAAAATGCCTTGGGCAAGTCATCACCAAACAGATGCTCTAATTGCAGTGAAACATAGTCCTGTACCCTGGAAATTAATACATTTCTTATCATTTTCCATCTTTCACCATAGTATTAGTCTCTTCTGAATTTACACAGCTATATCTAACAGTGCATGATATGTCCAAATAAAAACTATAACTTACTGTAGTTTTGATTTGCTTTATAAACAGAATGACAATATTAATGTGAAAAATGTCTCTTAATCCAAATGTTAACATATTTTCTGTTAAACATATTTTTTTCATTCAATAAAGTTTGAAAACTCAAAAAATGCTAGTCCCCCCCAATGCATGCATATATAGAGAGTATATATAATATCCTAGTTATATGTATATTGTATGATGGATCAGCTGAAGTAGTTTAAACATTAGGATCAGTTTATACATTAGGCTTGTGACTCAGCAGTCTTTTGCCGTAAGTAGATCCCATACTGCAGGGGTAAATGGAGGGCTAACCCAGTGGGTCTTGCACTTGCCAGCTACCTACTATTTCTGGTTGAATAGTGGGATTTCAGTCTTTTAGGTACACATATTCGTGGGTTTTTTATGTAGATAAGTTACAATAATATCGATGTACGATCCACCTCATCCCTCCTGGCATTCAGGGAAAAAGTAAAATCCTGGCTGTGGGACCAGGCGTTTGCACACCAGCACAAGGCAGCATTTTAGATGGGATTTTAATGGAAAGTGGATGAATAGGGCCAATGCTTTTATGGACAGAACATTGTTTTAATCTGGAATGAATGTGTATGATGCTAATGTAATTGTATTTTAATGTATTTTAATTGTTAAAGGGTTCTGGGGTTTTATATTGTTACTGTGTGGGCATCGAATTGTGCCTTACTGTAAGCCGCTCTGAGTACCCTCTCGGGGGTTGAGAAGAGCGGGGTAAAATCCTGAAATAAATAAATAAATAAATAAATAATAAAATACAAATCTGGCGTTTCAGCTTCAGGTTCTGAGAATATATAAGCCAAAACATTGAAAAACATGTCATGTCTAATACAGTTTGGAAAATGGCCGTTTCGTTATTTTAAAGCATAGCATAACAATTTCATGTTACTATTATTATAAATTTTAAATTTTGATTAACTGTAGTGTGGTGAAAAAGTCTATCTTGTCCGATTTTAAAATGAAGACTGCTTTTTTTCTGTCTTTGGTTAGCAATCAATGTTTGGCATTGGTAGAAGGAAAGTAATAAAGCTGAGAACTGCAGCTAGATTTAATGTGAGTATACAGTGAGAAAGATCGATGATTTAGCTTATCTTGTCCCCAACAACAGCCAGTGTTATCTTGGGCCTGCAACAGACCAGCAGCAATTGTCATGAAGGCTCAATAAATCTGTCTTTTCACCACATTTGAGAGTGCAGAAACAAAAAAGGTACTTGAATACCTGGGAATGATAACCAACTGGTAGATAATGTAAGATCTGGAGGATAACGACTCTCCTGGTTATTTACAATAGATTTTAGAAACAAAATTAGTGGTTTTGCTTTTACATGTTTTTCAGATGGTATGATTTCATTAAACATTACAATTCATAAATTCAATGACTGATCAACACCAAAATGCCCTATGACCCACTCTACAGCCTGGTGCAGAAGTGGGTTATAAATATGATAGCAATGCTATCATTTGGAATTATAAGTATATCCTGCAAGAATAAAACCATTATATCATATAATGTTCTAGTACATCAATCCTGGAAGTCCAATAACCTTATGCTAAATTATCATTAGACAAGTAAACATGTTATACTCCCTAACTTGTATACCATCAGTCACACAAAACACTCCAGTGCTGTTGAAGGAGACTTCTTTAAATGTTGCTTTATCCTGTTTTTGTACAGGATATTTTATTGAACCATGAGCCTGACTCAATGTTTTTCAGAACAGTGGCATTAAGAAACATATATCCTCCCAGAGCCTGTTGTGAAGGAAGAAAGTACAACCTCCTCATGAGAGCTATTTCTCATGTTCAACACCATTAATGCTAATGATCTTCCTTTTTGGCTTACTGTCCTAAGAAGACAGAACAAGAAGATCTCAAAGGAAATTTTGTACTTTTTCTGTGTACTTTTTCTGTGTTCACTCAAGTTCATTTAAGGCAGCCAAGTTCATTCCAAATAAAAAGCCATCCTGCTGGGATAAAGGGTATGATGAACCACACCTACTCTCAAAAGATACCCAAAGATACAGCTGCTCCTACTTTATTCCAAAACAAGGTTGACGCACAGTCACAGATGCAAGGACACTATGATTCTTCCTGCCAAGAGAAAAAAAGAAGAGGATGCAGTCATACCTATTTTACCCAGCTTATTTGTTTCTTAATGCTTGATCTCTCCATTCTCTTGAGACCTCAGGTCAGGGATAGAGCACAAGCTTTCTACATCTGGGGTCTATCATTTCCAGAGCTAGGATAGAAATCTGCTTGAAACTGTAAAGCTGCTGCCAAACAGCATGAATAATACTGGACACAGTGGCCTAAAAATTGTATCAAAAGTCATTTATGTACCAAATGTATTTTAAAAATACATTTAGAAATGCAACAAAAGAAATGTTTAGACTGTTTATTATAATATAAATTTCCATGAATTACAAAAAAAATCAGATAAAAACTGGAATAGGATGAGCTGCTTTTATATACCAAGACATAGTACAAGACATTATTTAGTAAGTAGCTCTTACAAGTAGGGATGAGCTGAAACAATTCTAATGTATGTAAATCCACAGTAAGGTTAATGTTTATGAGTACCTTCTTCATTCAGTCTAAGTATGTATTACTGGGTAAGTGAATATAGTTGAAATAACATTTCAAAGTAGAACAAGATTCATCTTCATGGTACAACTATGTTACTCTATGGTTTACGAAATCTATCATAAAAGCAAACAGTGGTTAGGCAATTATAGTGTCATTTATAGCTGGTTTGGCAAATAACAGTTTTAACAACTAGCTACCGTTTGGAATTAATTTGAATCAAGTTAATCAAGTGCCTTCATGAATAACAGAAAAGCATTTTGCACACTTGGTATGCTTGATGGTAAAATTGAGTAAATCTGGATTCGTATGAATGACAGATCTGTTCCTGGTTATTTTCAATCTGGCTATGAAACTGAAAAAGCTTTGTTAGACATTATAGATTATTTTCAACTGGAGACTGTCAATGGAGACTATCTTACTGATTTTGCCAGACCTATCAAAGGACACTGGGATGATGCTATTTTGTTGTACTACCTAAATGTTGCAAGGGGATTTACCAGCAGGATCACTTTCTTTTACTTGTAGAACACAGAGAGTAATAAATACATTCACATTATATGACCCCTCTACTAATGGCTCTCTAAACAAAATGAGAATTTATTCCAAATTGGTAAGCTATTCCAGAATTGAATTTAAATGTATCTGTTACAGAAAAGTTAATTATAATGGAGTTTTGTTGTCTATATTTATTACTGTTGATAATGTGGCAAGAGCAATTAGAGATTGGTTAAGTCTGATTGGCTGTTGGGTTGACATGGATACGTAGTCCTTTGCAGTAGAAATGTATCCATTTTAGAGTGGCTAGGAAGAAAAGGGGCAGAGCTACATAAAGATAGAGGGAAACATTTTAGCAAGTAATTAGTCTCTAGCCTTGAGCTGGAGGGAAGAGGAACTGTTAATGAGTGTAGCTTCCATAGTTGTTCTGAAGTAAAGAAAAGGGCCAATATAAGTCAAAAGTATCAGTTAAATAGAACTGAGAGATAAAGATTCCTGTGGGGAAAAGTTTTTAGTCAAAGTATTGACAGAAAAGAGTGGATAAAAGTCTTAAGATAGCTAGCCATGAGGCTGAGGAGAAAAATATTTTAAAGAGGAAGAAAGTGGCCTAAAAGAGTGCGGATCATAATAAATTGTGGCAAGGTCTTGGTGGTATGGGCATACTGAATCACCTTGTCTTTCTCCTGAGGAATGTGTATAATGACCAAGCAGCAAAAGTAAGAACTGACCATGGAACAACAGACTGGTTCAGGATTGGGAAAGGCGTACGACAGGGTTGTATACTCTCACCCAACCTATTCAAATTGTATGCAGAACACATCATGTGATGTGCGGGGCTTGTTAAATGCAAGGCTGGGATTAAAATTGCTGGAAGATATGTAGATGATACCACTTTGATGGCTGAAAGCAAGGAGGAGCTGAGGAGTCTTCTAATCAAGGTGCAAGAAGAAAGTGCAAAAGCTGGGTTGCAGCTAAACATAAAAAAACAAGATGATTGCAACAAGAATGTTTGATAACTGGCAAATAGAGGGAGAAAACGTGGAGGCAGTGACAAACTTTGTATTTCTAGGTGCTAAGATTACTGCAGACGCAGACTGCAGCCAGGAAATCAGAAGACGTTTACTTCTTGAGAGGAGCGCAATTACCAATCTCGATAAAATAGTGATGAGAAGAGACATCACACTGGCAACAAAGATCCGCATAGTTAAAGCAATGGTATTCCCCATAGTAACCTACGGATGTGAGAGCTGGACCATAGGGAAGGCTGAGTGAAGGAAGATAGATGCTTTTGAACTGTGGTATTGGAGGAAAGTTCTGTGAGTGCCTTGGATCACGAGAAGATCCAACCAGTCAGTACTTCAGAAAATAAAGCCTGACTGCTAATTGGAGGGAAGGATAGTAGAGGCAAAGATTAAGTACTTTGGCCATATAATGAGAAGACAGGAAAGCTTAGAGAAGACAATGATGCTGGGGGAAATGGAAGGAAAAAGGAAGAGGGACCGGCCAAGAGCAAGATGGATGGATGGTATGCTCAAAGTGACTGGCTTGACCCTGAAGGAGCTGGGGGAGGTGACGTCTGAGAGAGAGTTCTGGCGTGGGCTGGTCCATGAGGTCATGAAGAGTCAGAAGCGACTGAACAAATAAACAACAACAGAGTGAAACAAGTTAACTGTTTGAGTGTAATAACAATTTGATGTATTTCAAAGGAGTGAAAGACAGTTGCAAGCATATCTAAGTGGAAACTGAAGAAAAATACTTTGTAACCATTAAGCTTATGTGCCAAAGAATTTATGAATGAATATTTTCTAGTCTCAACGTACATATTGGAGTTTGTGTCGAGTATTAAAATTACATGGCTGGAAGGCAGTTTGTGGTTACTTTAAAGAAACCTGAGAGAAGAATTGGAAGTTACATATTAACACCAGGTTTGGATAATAAATAAAGGCTATATACACAGACATATAAAGATTGCATCTTGTATGAAATACATAACAGTAAAGGCTCCAAAGAGATAGCAAAAGTGTGGTCCAAGAGAGAACTACAAGTCATTGAATTTCTCCCTGTGCCAGGCTCGTTGCATCACAAGGTCATACATACATATATGTCCCCCTTATATATTACAGTATCATATAGTCTATATTGTTTGTTTTACATTTGAAAATGTGTGAGAGAGAGGGGGGAGAGGGAGAGATAAACTGGGGGGAGAGGGGCAGTGATTGTTATTGTATAGAAGCCTAATCATAGGAATATTAACATAAGGTAGGTGGGAAAAGAAATCACCATGTCATCTCCAAGGGAGAAACTTGAAATGAACTACTTGGAAATCCATCTATTAAATCAAAGTGTTTGTATACCTATCCATAGTAGAAAAGCAATATTAACCACATTATCTTGACTGAGCAGCTCTGTAAGATGCATTTACTGTTCATTTAAAACTAAACTCTATATCAATGCAAAACTCTTAAGAGAAGCAGGAAATCCCAGACCACCTCTGCAGCTTTATGTACAGTTAAGTTTCACAACAAATCAAAGCACTGACAAGAACTAAAAGAGAGCAGCAATAATGGAGGTTGACTTTGGACACCCATTTATTTTATCTGGCATATCAGATGAGAATGCTGTGCTCTCAAAGGCCTACAATGTTATCAGATCTCAAGTATCTCATGATGTACTTACTGTTGGTGGGATGGGAGACCAGTAATCAAATCCAGATGCATATCTAGGACGATTTTAATTTATAATTTCCTGGGCATGCTATATGATAATAAATTTACTACTTGTTTATTAAAAGTTTAAAAGAGCATACCCCTGGGACCCAAACCTTAAGGTTACTACCTTCATTTCCTTTCTCAAGGCTTAATATGACTGTGAAGCCAACAAAAATGAACTGATAATTAGAATAACCACAAGTACAACAGGGGAAAGAGCGTTATACTCCATGTAGCCGGCAATGACTACTAGAAGGAAAGCAGAACAAAGGTAAGAAAAATGGATCCTCCTATAATCAAAAACTCAGACAATTGCTAAAGGTTTATTTTTAATTCTTTCCTATCTTTCTACTGATTACTTTATGTTCCTTACCCAGCTAGAATACAGGTTGAGATCCCCTTAGCCAGAAATTTAAAAGTAGTAAACATTAAAAACCTGAAACTATCTGTGACCAGCCATCCACTTCCATTTTAGAAGCTGCAGTGGCATCTGTACACTCTGAGCTTCGGTCTCATTTTTTGCCACCAACTTCTCAGTTCTGCTTTGAGACAGCTGCAGTGTTCCTGCCCATGGGTAGATATACAGAAAGCTTAGCAAGCAGCATCTCTCCTCACCATAAGTGATAACTTTGACCCCTTCTAAACTGCCATGTAATACAGATTATCAAATCATATAATCCAGATTATCTGCTTTGAACTGGATTATATGAGTCTGTACTGCTATATAATCCAGCTCATAGCAGATAATCTGGATTTTATATGACAGCATAGAGGGGGCCTTTGTCTTATGTTTCTAATAAATAAGACCTTTTCTACACTGCCATATAATCCAGAGAATTATAAAAGCAGAGAATCCACATTGTCTGCTTTGAATTGGATTATATGAGTATACACTGCCATATAATCCAGTTCAAAGAAGATTTGGATTATCTGATTTGATAATCTGGATTATATGGCAGCGTAGAAGGGGCCTATGGTGGGTCTAATGGCTTTGAAAAAGAGAGTGCACAAACACATGCATTGACACAAATCAGTAGCTTAATGGAGTTCAACCTGAGAACATTCTGAACAAATTTGTTCTTTAGAGTTTTTAAACCAGATGTGCACAAGGTCCAGCTGACATTTTTCACTCTAGCCAGAAAAATGTGGAATGATTCCAAGCAAATGATTATTCATTAAGAAATGCATGTCTCCTGTAAGGAATTACAATACCTCATTTCCATGCTATGTTTTAAATAGTTTGGTTTTTATTTATTTGTCATAGTGAAACATTATTTTATAAACAATCCAAATTGATAACAATCCAGTTATCCAAGCCAATATAGAGCCAGAGTCTGAACCATCAGTATATGTGCTCCTTTGTTTTCAAAAGCTTACAAAATTCCATGATTTATTACAAGTCTCTATATAACTTTTCATGCCCTAAAATCACAATTGATAGTCCTTAAATGACGTGTTCCTCAATAATTTATTCTGTATTTTATTCATTCAAGTATTAGCAGTGTAACACCCCGGAGCAAGTTAATTTCACACAGTGTGAAAAATCAGTCCCTTTAAAAACCTTGTTGTAAATTGTACCAGACACAGTGCTTGTCCTTCCAAAATTGCTCAAGGTAGAAAAACATTTCTGAATTGCTAATTCTTTACATAGGTAAAGATGATGTTATACTTGAGGGATTTTGATGTTCTCATGTGCTTAATTTCATGTTTATTAATTGTGCCATATATTATTATCATATTATATTTTGACACTTGTTTTATTAATGGAATGAATATATAGCGCTGGAAATAGATTTCTTCTTATAAAATAATAATAATCATAATATCATATTTTTCTTCAATGTATCGTTCAGATCTTTGTATACACCATGAATAATGATAGATGAAAAATATTATGCCACAATAACAACAATGTGCATTTTAACTCTAATTTTAAATTTTAACTTACGTAAATGTATTTAATTGTCTGTTGTCTAAAGACATCAAATAGTTGCCATTTGTAAAGCTGCCTGGAGTCCCCTTCAGGGTAGAGAAAACTGGGATTATAAATAGAGCAAATAAATAAATAAGAGTAAATAAACTTCATATTTTTACAGTTCTATTGTTACTATTGGCAGTGATCTCTCTTATTATTGGAGTTATTTTCATCAGTCTTATTGTGCTCTCATGATTCAAAAATACATTGTTCTATTAATTATAGCTGTTTTTCTTTCAACAGACACTGTTGATATAGGTAAAAAATTCTAGCACCACTATCAGGGAGCTATAATGGCTGAGAAAATGAGAAAAAATATTGTTTTCACACAATTGAGCCATCACTATCAAATCCCTGGTCATTTCTAGAAGATTAATAGCCAGCCTGTGGAGAGCTGGTGTCTCTTGGCAATATAGTCAGCTATTTCCTAGGGAAGATCATCATAAATATATGAAAACTACCCTGCCTTGAGGCAGTCACTGGTATTATAAGATGAAAATGGAGACGAGATGCACACACACACACACACACACACACACACCTATATCTATATCTATAATTTCTTTTTGAGGTTACAAATCGCATGGATTTTATTGTGATACATTTTGAGATTTTTAGTTTTAAAAAATCTATCCTGTATTACCCAACACAATTATTTTAATTATTTCCAGATGTGTTACATTTACAATTCATGATAAAGTGGCATGAAAAATAACTAATACAACTTGGTAGGTCTTTATGTCTCCATAATATATCTAATTATTTCATCATTATTCATACTGAAAGCACTATGGGAGCACAAATTATTATTTTACTCCCTGTCTCTCTCAAAGTTCGCCAAAAAATGAAACTATCCACAACATAACTATCCCAAAGCTAAACATGAATACACATTATATTATGTATTTGACTAAATAAACATGATTTGCATTTCCATCATATATTTTAATGTTGAACCATCCCTAGAAGAAGTCCTAGAAGAAGGTGCTCCCAGGTGCCATAAGAGAAATAGAAATCATCCTTTTTGTCATACTAGAAGGAACACCTGTTGTTTGCTTTTATATGCTAATATAGGGACATATAAATATAAATTAACCCTAATGTGTTTTTCACATCCTGTGTATTATTATTTATATTATTTTATTTATATTATTATGCAATTTGCTTTTTTATATATACAAAGGAAATGTATTAAAATAGAAAGATTCAACTTAAGAACAAACCTACATAATCATGCATGCATGCGTTGGATAACATAGAGAAGAGATAACACCCCTGCAGTGTTTAGTTTGCTGTCTGTGCCCCAGTTCAGAAGAATTCATCCCACTTTTGTTCCTGTGATCATTGGATTTTGAAAAAAATGGCTTGTTGTGGAAACAAGGATTGGTGAAAAACTTCAGTGGAGACACCTTTTTCCCATGATAACTTTTTTCAGGACTGAATTTCTCTTCCATGTGGTAGATTTCTCTCACTTTCTGTTGTCCTACCCCTGTTAACTATGATTCGCTTGTAAGTCAGATGTTTGTAACTTAGGGGCTGTCAGTATTTGGTAAATATATCAAGCAGAGTATAGTGTACTATGAGCTTTTAGTAGAAAATAAGAGAAAATACTCCAGATGTTCTAGTTATATTTAAAAGGGAAATCTTACAGTTATTGTTCAGGGGACAAGGGTTCTCACTCTTAAAAAAAACCTCTGAGGTTTCAGAGGAAGCACCCTCAGGATGGCCTTCCAGTTATGATCTGCCAAGAGGTGCAGCCAAATAATTTTGGATGGCCTTCAGGATATTTGGTGCCCGTGTGTCCTTGGAGGTGGTCAAAGACAGTGATATCTGGCCCAGGCACAGTTCTCACTAGGTGGCTATTGGCTAATACATCACGAGTTAAGTCTTACATATTAAATCCCCTTAGTGGTGATTTTTCCTTCACAGATTATTCCAGAAGTTCTTATAAATAAATAGGTCAGGAAATGGCCCTTAAGATCCATTTTTCTTGTATCTGGTCTCTTTATTTCAAACACACCAAATCTCACTTTGATGCAACCATACTTTATTTTCTTTCCTTTACTGGTATACTTTTATCTACTATTTTAATCTGAACTACATATTCTGTCAAAAGTTTCAAACCATTTCAATTCTTTGCCTTGGATTGGTCAGAAATTGTTAATTATATAAATAACTAAAATTATCCTAGTGTACCAAATGTTAAGTGTAGTCATGACTGATCTTCTTGTTCCTGTAATATAGAAATATATAATTATATGATATGCTGATATTTTAGTTTGAAGAATTAAAAAACTACGATAATCAAAGGTATAAAGGGGTAAAACTAGAAATGGGAAGAAAACAATATTGTCCATTAAACATATTGAAAGCTGCTTTGCCTGTGGCACCAGCATACTACAGAAGTAATATCAGTGATTAAAATGCTGGGTTTAATTGACTGTATCTCAGTTTAATGTCTCCTGTTGCTTCACCATTCCACAGCTAGTTAAGTCTTTCATCAAAGTTGATTTTGTTGCAAACTACATATCCTATATTTATTGTTTACATTTGTCCAGGGCTAGGACTTCTTACTTACGGTCACCAACTCGAATAAGTTTTTTCTTCATTTAAGAATACAATCGTTGTCTTAGATACTGTAAACTTTCAAAAGCAGCTGTATCTTTTTACCCCATTAGTCCTATCTTTTCAAGATGGTTTTTAAATCATCTTTGTTTTTTATTAGTTAGTTATGATAGCATCAGCTTCATTTATGCTAACATAAGCTATTGCATATCAGTAGGGGTAAGAATGAGCAACAACTAAAGATGTTTTCCCAACAGCGTTATAAAATGGAGGCCGATAACAATAACAACAACAACAACAACTTAATTTTTATACATCACGTCCATCTCCCCGAAGGGAATCGGGGTGTCTTACAAGGGAACAAGCTCAAAAGCACAAAGAAAAACTTACACAACAAAATAAAATGAAAACATTAAAATCACAACAACAACATCAGAAAAACAGTTACAAACACAAGTGCACATTTTAAAACAGTATAATGGCTGAAATATTAGGTGCTGAGTGCGGAGGGATCAGGCGATATGCAAATTATCTGATCTACTCCTACAGATTTCTGAAAAATGTAGTTTAGGGAAGCCAAAGACACCTCTAGCTGAGAATTCCAAAGGTTCCACCCTGGACTACATTTCCCAGAATTCTGCAGGGGAAATTTGAAAGATTGGCAGACGACGGTCTTCGTTCTATAGTGCTGGTGGGAAAAGGACATTAACTGCCATACACACAAAAAATGTGCATTTAAATAATATAATCCCAATTCTAACAAAGTCATTTGTGCATCATTGGAGGCTGGAAAGATCTTCATGGAATGCAGGGATCTTCATGGAATGCCCTAGAAGCATATCCAGAAACAAGAAATACCCCCTTTGTCCGCGCTAGTGATGAAAGCCAGGTCTGAACTTAGAAAGTTCTTTTATTGATTAAACAAGTAAAGTAAAGCATTCTCACACAGAGCAATTCAGCAGCTTGCATCTCACAGAGGAATCAGCATGGTGACTGACTCAAAAAGCTCAGCGTCTCCCTTATCAGTATGTTTACACAGCTGAAGGTCAAAACAGTGCTGGACACCACTTGTGTTGTTTTAACCCTGTACATGCCTGGTTACACAACACAGCATCTTCTACAATGGTTGAATTGCTGAAACATTTGAAAATCACACTCTGACACACACACATGCACACACACACACCACCACCACCACCACTGCTACTCTCCAATGATATGAAACAGTTGGGAGGGACGTATATTGCTTGAAATGGGTTGGGAGGTCAGCACTAGGAGGCATAACTATAGAGACATAGTTATGTATCAAACATACATTCACTGGGGATAGAAGTACAGGAGTCCCATAAAATGGGGGAGGGGGAGAGATGTGTAAAGGAAACACATTCTAACATGAGAAAATAGAACTCTAGGGATCATTGGATCCTCCACCATGTATCTATGATAAACCTTTGCTGGAAGTTGGCCACCACACAGGAGGGCCTACAAATGCTAAGAGAATTGTATTCTCTGGGAATCTCTAGATCCTCCAGTGTAACTCTATAATCATTCTCCTGTGAATATTAGCCATAGAGTCATGCTGGAGGACCTACAAATTCCTAAGGAGAGCATTTTAATCAATTCTGTGAATAATCAAATCTGCAAAAGTCAAACTCATAAATGTGGGAGGGCAACTATACATCTCAAGATGCAGAGGCTCAATCATTATAATATCCTGTTGCCATCTACTGTTCTGCCCCTATGAGCTGTTTATGTGGAAGGTGTCTTGATCTCACAGAGAACAGATAGGGATGGCACAGATGAACAGTTAACAAGAATTTAATAAACAATAAAAGTACAAATCCTCACTCCTACCAGGACTAACTAATAAAAAGTCTTTGAAGGGTCGGAACAAGTCTTGCCTGAACCAAAGCTTTGCTTACTTTGTTCTATCTTGTGCTTCTTCTTCTTCTTGTCCTTTTGTTCATCTGTCTCTTGTATAAAAAAAACCACCTGCAATGTTAACGTGCTAGTTGTGCTTCTCTCCAGCCTTCCTCTACACCAATGGCTCTCAACCTGTGGTCCATGGTCCACCAGTGGTCCACAAGAACTAAAATATGATCCACAGCCTCACTGTTACTACAGTGTTGCAATAAGAGCGACTGGTCACGGGAAACTTTTATAGTGCTGAGGCTTATTAAATATGGTTTTCTGTGGGCGAGCAGATAGCGACTACTGGATGCCATATGTTCTGTATCAAAAACTAGAGCTGATGTGGTCTATCCAATTTAATTTTCTGAATCAGCACACCAAATAACCAAACCAAATATAAAGTTGACCAAAAACCGATTCATAACCACTTTAGTACTAATGTTAGAGAGTGACCCCTTGTCAAAGTGGTCCCTGGTCAAAGTAGTCCCTGGTCAAACAAAAGGTTGGGAACCACTGCTCTACACCTTCTAAATGCAAAATGGACGATTCCAGGGTAAGCTATTAGGTCTGGTTATGAGGCCCCTCCCCTAGGGAGGATTCTTAAAAGAGTAGGGGGAAGGAATGTCTTAAAGGGAAGGGGCTACCTTTGGATCCCTCCCACAACAGCTATTTACAATACAGACTAAACCTTCCTAACTAGGGCAGAAAATAGAGGAGGTTTCTGTGGAGGCATGGCATCTCTCATTAGCTTTGGGTTGGACAAGCTGACATTGAAACCTCTCTTCTAACTACCATGAAATATAAATGTCCAAAAATGTTCATATGCTCAACCAACACACTATAAAGTGTTGTCTGTATTATAGCTGGGGAAGAGTAAGACAGCAGCTGTATGAATTAATAAGTATAGGCTGCCTATATAATAGCCACCAACTCACCCACTCTAACTCAAGAAAATATTTTACATGCCTGTCGAATGACCAGTATGATGGTGGAGAGACAAAATGCATCTTTTGCTAAAACATTAAACTAACAAAACACCTATTCTGGAATCAATTATGCTATTTTACAAGATTTTGCTTCCAAGTTACAACAATCCATTTCAAAGAAACATTATGTCCTGACAGACTTTAAAAGAAGCACATTCTTTTCCAGTGTGTAAGTGTACTTATTTATTCCAGTAACACATTTTCTTTCATTAAGAGATGTTAACATATAAGCAACAAAGCCAACAGTCATGGCTAGGTTCACTTGGTAGAACAATTCTATCAAGTGAGTTCACTACCACACTTGTTATGAAACATCATTCAGATAAAAATGGAAGCATAGTTGGTAGGAGAAAACAGGCTGCTTAGATGAAGTTTTGTGTTTGGTTTTGGTTGGGCTTTTACATATTTCTGTCCTACCTTTTAAAAGCAATTTTTTCAAGGCTTCCTGAAGTTATAGTTAAAGACACTTCCAGAATGCATTGTCAATGCAGTGTTTGATTAATTGAAGATTTAAAATTGTGTGTTTAAACCTGGCAATGTGTTTGCAAAGCCGTCCCGGCAGGATGGAGTTAAGAAATGATAGAGGAAGCAGTTAGCCTCCTAGAAAGGATGGTAAATCATGTTTCCTGCTTCCTCTGATGGAACAGATATTTGTCATCACATTGGAATTTAGAGGTGTGAACTTTTACTGATAAGGTTTTCTTTAGTCGCCATTACTTCTCAAGTTGTTCCTAAAGCATACGAACTTACTATTTGAGCTGTAAACTATGCTGAAGCTTATGAAGTTCCTCAAGTCATTCCTGACATGATTTTTTAAAATTGATGACAGGTTACTATCTAATTACATTACAATATTTTCCTCTGTGAGTACAACACCAGCATCATATATACAAATTTCACAAGGCTGTGTTCACTGCCAGAATCTACTGCAACACATCCCATTGAGTCAGAGCCTAATGTCATTACAAGGCCTACAGCAGCTGCATCAATCCTGTGCCAGTGAACTATTGTGAAATCTCACCATGAATAATAAACATTCCTTCTCATTCCTGCCCAAATACTTTTGCTACATTCACTTCCACTGCAAATTGATTGTCAATTGTTTACTGCTTTTTCCTCAACTTTTAAACACATATAGGTACCCAAAACAGCCAAATGTGTATCTCCACATTTCTTGGAGCAAGAAAAAAGTCATTGGACGGCATCTGAAAACTGCTGTAAATAAACATATATCCTATTTTGCAGTGAGACATTAAATGAAGTACCTCAAGAAAATGTACACACTGATAAAATGGCAGTGTTCAAGCAACATCAATAATGAAGTATTATGTCTGACCTTTTTAAGGTTTTTAATTGGTTACTTAACTTTGAACTATTGATTTAAGGTAGCATATACATTTCTAATATGCAATTTCCTGTATTACAATATTAGATTCTTTTTAAGGATGATTTTTGGGGTGATGAAGCATCTCAAATCCTTAAATAATGCCCCTGCTTTGAACCACTACGTTCTTTCTTGGTGGAATCCTGCCAAATTTTTAAAAAGGATAACAGAAGATATACTATGCAGGACATAACATAACATGCTCCCATTTTGGAAATCACTTATATGTACTGTTCCTGATTCGAGTGTTTTCAAATATGGGCATTCAGTTCATGATATACTATTCTGAAACATGGTGTGCTTACATCAGTAATATTATACCATAGTAGAAACAGTAGTTCTTGAATAATTGTTTTTTCCATATGAATTTAAGTATTTTTCTTTGACCAGTGATACAAATGAAATTCTTATTATCTTAAATTTCAATATGCTGGCATGAACATTTTTAATGTGTCATTGTTACTAAAGTTTCTTATCAACCCAAACAAAAATTGTCACTTTGATATACAATGTTTCTAGGTAATGAAACAGAATGAAAGTAACAGGTTAAACACCATGCAGCATAACAATGAAAATTGGATTTCTCACAGAGTTTGTGTTTCTTTAACCAACAGAATAATAAGGAAGCTAACATATTGTTTCGCTGCTATAAGGGCAACGATGCATGATCATACTATTAAGACCAAAATCAATATAAATGTATTTCAAGCTGAATTCATTTAGATGCATTAATTTTGTAGTAGGCATATTATTAGTAGTCATGCAACTTCAAAATCTGCATCTCCAACAGGTAATTTCTGTGACATTCCTAAAGTAAGTACTGATTTACCATAGTAGACTTTACTATGGCCTATGGATAAGTTTAGGGTAAAACTTAGGGACATGTAACAAATGATGTAAAGGAGAAAGCAAAGAAAATAGAAAATACATAACATTAATTCCAGCATTTAAATTTAATTCAATAATTTTGCCTCATTTTAGCCCAGTTCATAGAAAAGCTGATAAATACTCATATCAATCTTATACAAAATTTTCAAAGCCCAATTCCTCATTGCCAGAATATCTGAATAAAAGGTGAAACTGTTTTTTGGTGGCATCGTCGGCATAAATGTAATCTGTGCAACCTCAGATAAAGGTAAAGGTTTTCCCCTAACATTAAGTCCAGTTGCGTCCAGCTCTAGCGGTTGATGCTCATCTCCATTTCTAAGTCAAAGAGCCAGCGTTGTCCATAGACACCTCCAAGTTCATGTGGCCAGCATGACTGCATGGAGCGCCATTACCTTCTCGCCAGAGTGGTATCTATTGATCTACTCACATTTGCATGTTTTCGGACTGCGAGGTTGACAGAAGCTGGGGCTGACAGTGCAAGCTCATGCCACCCCCTGGATTCGAACCTGCAACCCTTTCATCAACAAGTATAACAGCTCAACAGTTTAACCCACTGCGCCACCTTAATCTGTTACATTATTATCTAACTGACTTATCTTTCTCTTCATAGGTGTTTTCTTCTGCACCTTCCATAGCATTTCTAATTCCTCATTTCAATTTTTAAAAACCCTTTTTTACCATGTCTGGTAGAACTGGATCCTGAGCACACTTTACCTATTTCAATACCAAATCAGTATCTGGCTTCATTAGACTCTCCTTTTGTTTAACTAGAACACATCTATTATTGCCATATATTGTGTAGTTGCCCTTGAAAGGATTGTTGAAACCAGCATCTGATGGCTACTTGGAATCATGGTAACATAAGATGAAATAGATGTGGACGAAAGGAATGAATGCTTCTGGAACATGTCCATACAGCCCAGAAAGCTCATGGCAACCCATGCTAACATAATTACAATTTTCTTTGCTTTGTCCTTTACATCTTGAATTAAAAGTACGTAAAGTAAGTAAGTAGATGTGTGTAGAACATATCCAGAGTGTGGTAAATAATCACATAAACTAGTTATAAAGCATTTTTCAAAGCGTTAATACACCAATTGACATCAATACAAAATACATATGGAATACAGACGAAATAATATGCCCGCTCTGGGCTCCTACCCCACACGCTTGGTAGCGTTATATAGTGTTCAAGATTGTAGGGTTCGAGGAAAGAGTTCAAGGGTTCATAGTAAGATGGGTTTTCAGGTAGGTATATGAGGGGAGGAAGGACACCAAGCCCCTAGGGCCGTGTCGTAGCCAAAGAGCGGATTGGCAAGCAAGCCGTGATGGAAGTCCAGGAAGCGATGGCAATATGGAGTTGTTTGCTGACCGGAGCCCAGATAAAGTAAGCATATGAGAGGCAGGAAATAGAGAGTAACAGCTGGGTCTCCGAGGAGTAGTTGGGCCGACGGGGATACGCTGTACGATGGTCCAACTCCCGTTTCGACCCCCTGGAACGGGGTCTTTCTCAAGGCCAGAATAGGGCAACACAACTCGGTTCCATACCAAATAGGTAGGGTCTGTGGGCAACAGGTTACAGTCAAAATACGGCTGCAAACATATATAAAACACCCTAAAGCAATTCAAATAACATTACAGGTAATAGAAAAGAATATCAAAGTATCATACACACATAGTAGTGGATACATACCTAATTCATAGAGGCAATTACACACATCTACGAATGACCAACGGCCGAAGCAAATACATAGTGGGCCTTGGCTTGCTTATAAGCATAGCCAGAGGACAGGTGCAGGCAATACAGAGGCAGATTGATAAGGGTTTAAAGCAGAAGTTCTGTTACAGTTATTTTGTCATTAAGCCCTATTGGAATTTCTGTACCCCAGGTATGAATATACCGGGTTTCAGTTCTGCGGAGATGGAGATCCAAGTTACCATGAGGGGGTGCCTGAACCCGCTTTACACCAAAGAACTTGAGGTCATCTGGCCCATGTTTAAAGGTCTTAAAATGGGCATATAAGGGGGAATCTTCTGAGAAGTTTCTGATTTTCGATCGGTGTTCAGAAATTCTAATATTCAGATTTCTCTTGGTTTCGCCCAGATAGAGCTTTCCACATGGACAACAAATCCCATACACACAGGAGTCCGTTTTTACAAGTAAAAAACTCCTGGAAAACAAACATACGCCCAATGCTAGGATTGAAAATTTCCTTATCAGGGTATACAAATTTACATTGGGCACAAGTGCCACATCTGTGGGTTTTGGGTGTGAGAGTACTCTTTTACGAGGGTTCTGAGACCGGAATGGACAATGATATCCTTAATATTTCTGCTGCGTTTATGCGCAATCATGGGTACGTTCGCAAGGCCCGGCGTACCACTAACCAGGGGCCAGTACTTAGTAACAATTTTTTTGAATGGCAGTGGTATGGCTAGTAAGGGTCAAGGGCCAGACAACCCTGTCTAAGGGGGTCCTATTTTTTTTGGTGAGAAGTGATTCTCGGGAAACGAGGGCTGCACGTCTTTTAGCAGAGGTAATGGTCTTGTGAGGGTACCCTCTAAGGGTAAGTTTATCATGGAGTGATGCAGCCTCAGTGTGGTAATGATCAGGCTCAGTGGAGTTACGTTTCAAATGCAAAAACTGCCCGTAGGGTAAATTGGCTTTAAGGGAATGACTATGGAAACTCCCATGGTGAAGCAGAGCATTTTTTTCATTTGGTTTGTGGAAGCATCTCACCTTAACGGAGTTAAGATGGGCATAGATGGAAACGTCAAGGTAATTAATGCTAGAGTGGGAGGAATTGAAGGTAAAATTAATGCAGTCTTCCCATGTGTTCATCCATGAAATGACCTGTTGGGGAGTGGTGTTCTTAGATATAATCAGGATGACATCATCAATATAGCGCCCATAGAAGCGGATGTTGTCAGTGATGGAACTATAATCCGGGTTATACAAAAATTGGCATTCAAGGTAGTCCATAAATAGGTTGGCGACGGTAGGGCCTAAAGGACTACCCATGGCCACGCCCCCTGTCTGCAGGTAGAACTGTGAGCCAAATTTGAAGTAATTGTATTCGAAGACACAATCCGTGAGGTCCATGAGGAACTCGGTGGGAGGTATGTCTTGGGCAGAGTGTTGTAATAGATCATAAGTATCTAGTAGGACAGTTCTGGCAGTGTCCAAAGGTACATTAGTATACAAAGACTGAACATCAGCAACCACGAAGTGGTCACCCTCTTCCAACGGAAAACCTTCAATTTTAGAAATAAGGTGTCTGGTATCTTGAAGATAGGCCTGTCTGGTCTGTACGGTGGGCTGGAGGAGGCGGTCCAGAAAAATAGCAAGGGGCTGTAAGAGTCCTCCGGTGCTGGCGATGATGGGCCGGCCAGGCACCGGTGAGATGTTTTTATGAGTTTTTGGGAGGTGGTAGAATTCTGGGATCTTAGGATAAGGGAGACGGGGGAAGACCTGATAATTAATCTATCTGATTACGCTCTCTCAGATGAGGAGCGAGGGGTACTCAACAGAGGCCCCTCATTTGTAATTACTCCCTACAATTATGGATTTGATATCAGAAAAGACCTTGCCTCCCTATACAGGACCATTCGCTTAAAAGACTTTTTTGCTAATTCTAATGATGTCACTCCTTCCTCGCTTACTACTACTACCACCTTAAGACCCAAAAGTACTTTCACTCCCTCTATGATACCGAGTAATATTCGGGCTTTTGAAGACATTGTTAACAAGGAAGTTTCTAAGGCCCTTGCTAATAAAAAGGTTAAACATTACAACCTGTCCAAGAGGGAAGTTGATTTACTACATACACTTGGAAATAACCCTGATCTTACATTCAAGATGGCGGACAAAGGGGGCGGGCTCGTAGTTATGAACACTACTGACTACATAACAGAGGCCAATAGACAGCTTAACGATGTCAGATATTACCAGCCCCTCCCCAGCGACCCTACCAGGTCCTATCTCAACTCCATTCGAAACATAGTGTCTCATGCAGAACTTATGGGGTACATTAATAATGATCTCGCTAAATTCTTGGTTAATCCTTATCCTAAGATCCCAGAATTCTACCACCTCCCAAAAACTCATAAAAACATCTCACCGGTGCCTAGCCGGCCCATCATCGCCAGCACCGGAGGACTCTTACAGCCCCTTGCTATTTTTCTGGACCGCCTCCTCCAGCCCACCGTACAGACCAGACAGGCCTATCTTCAAGATACCAGACACCTTATTTCTAAAATTGAAGGTTTTCCGTTGGAAGAGGGCGACCACTTCGTGGTTGCTGATGTTCAGTCTTTGTATACTAATGTACCTTTGGACACTGCCAGAACTGTCCTACTAGATACTTATGATCTATTACAACACTCTGCCCAAGACATACCTCCCACCGAGTTCCTCATGGACCTCACGGATTGTGTCTTCGAATACAATTACTTCAAATTTGGCTCACAGTTCTACCTGCAGACAGGGCGTGGCCATGGGTAGTCCTTTAGGCCCTACCGTCGACAAACTATTTATGGACTACCTTGAATGCCAATTTTTGTATAACCTGGATTATAGTTCCATCACTGACAACATCCGCTTCTATGGGCGCTATATTGATGATGTCATCCTGATTATATCTAAGAACACCACTCCCCAACAGGTCATTTCATGGATGAACACGTGGGAAGACTGCATTAATTTTACCTTCAATTCCTCCCACTCTAGCATTAATTACCTTGACGTTTCCATCTATGCCCATCTTAACTCCGTTAAGGTGAGATGCTTCCACAAACCAAATGAAAAAAATGCTCTGCTTCACCATGGGAGTTTCCATAGTCATTCCCTTAAAGCCAATTTACCCTACGGGCAGTTTTTGCGTTTGAAACGTAACTCCACTGAGCCTGATCATTACCACACTGAGGCTGCATCACTCCATGATAAACTTACCCTTAGAGGGTACCCTCACAAGACCATTACCTCTGCTAAAAGACGTGCAGCCCTCGTTTCCCGAGAATCACTTCTCACCAAAAAAAATAGGACCCCCTTAGACAGGGTTGTCTGGCCCTTGACCCTTACTAGCCATACCACTGCCATTCAAAAAATTGTTACTAAGTACTGGCCCCTGGTTAGTGGTACGCCGGGCCTTGCGAACGTACCCATGATTGCGCATAAACGCAGCAGAAATATTAAGGATATCATTGTCCATTCCGGTCTCAGAACCCCTCAAAAAAGTACTCTCACACCCAAAACCCACAGATGTGGCACTTGTGCCCAATGTAAATTTGTATACCCTGATAAGGAAATTTTCAATCCTAGCATTGGGCGTATGTTTGTTTTCCAGGAGTTTTTTACTTGTAAAACGGACTCCTGTGTGTATGGGATTTGTTGTCCATGTGGAAAGCTCTATCTGGGCGAAACCAAGAGAAATCTGAATATTAGAATTTCTGAACACCGATCGAAAATCAGAAACTTCTCAGAAGATTCCCCCTTATATGCCAATTTTAAGACTTTTAAACATGGGCCAGATGACCTCAAGTTCTTTGGTGTAAAGCGGGTTCAGGCACCCCCTCATGGTAACTTGGATCTCCATCTCCGCAGAACTGAAACCCGGTATATTCATACCTGGGGTACAGAAATTCCAATAGGGCTTAATGACAAAATAACTGTAACAGAACTTCTGCTTTAAACCCTTATCAATCTGCCTCTGTATTGCCTGCACCTGTCCTCTGGCTATGCTTATAAGCAAGCCAAGGCCCACTATGTATTTGCTTCGGCCGTTGGTCATTCGTAGATGTGTGTAATTGCCTCTATGAATTAGGTATGTATCCACTACTATGTGTGTATGATACTTTGATATTCTTTTCTATTACCTGTAATGTTATTTGAATTGCTTTAGGGTGTTTTATATATGTTTGCAGCCGTATTTTGACTGTAACCTGTTGCCCACAGACCCTACCTATTTGGTATGGAACCGAGTTGTGTTGCCCTATTCTGGCCTTGAGAAAGACCCCGTTCCAGGGGGTCGAAACGGGAGTTGGACCATCGTACAGCGTATCCCCGTTGGCCCAACTACTCCTCGGAGACCCAGCTGTTACTCTCTATTTCCTGCCTCTCATATGCTTACTTTATCTGGGCTCCGGTCAGCAAACAACTCCATATTGCCATCGCTTCCTGGACTTCCATCACGGCTTGCTTGCCAACCCGCTCTTTGGCTACGACACGGCCCTAGGGGCTTGGTGTCCTTCCTCCCCTCATATACCTACCTGAAAACCCATCTTACTATGAACCCTTGAACTCTTTCCTCGAACCCTACAATCTTGAACACTATATAACGCTACCAAGCGTGTGGGGTAGGAGCCCAGAGCGGGCATATTATTTAGTCTGTATTCCATATGTATTTTGTATTGATGTCAATTGGTGTATTAACGCTTTGAAAAATGCTTTATAACTAGTTTATGTGATTATTTACCACACTCTGTGTATTGCATGTTTTGCAGCGATTCTCCCTTTATTTTGTGTAGAACATATCCCACATGTGTGTTCTTAGCCCTGTGCCTGGTGGCCTACCCCACACATCACACAGCCACAATTCAGTTCCCCCTCATTCATCTAGCCTTTGGGGGTGAACATGTATATTCACACCTTCTGAAATTGTTAATTTAGGAGGGGGGCATTGTTTTCCTTTTGAATATTAATATTGGGCGCAGTGAGATGGGTTTTTCTGCTATTGAATGTTTTCACAAGTATGGTTTTCTCACCAGCACTTGCAGTTTGATTACCAGGCACATGAAAAGTGAGTTTTGTACATATGACCAATGATAGCCATATAGAAGTCATTTTTTTCTCTGCTTTATTTATTTATTTATTTATTTTATTTCTTCGATTTTATATTCCGCTCCTCCCTGCAGGCTCGGGGCGGATCACAATTATAACATACAATAAAACATACGGTAAAAACACATGGTAAAAACATGGTACATAACCGAGGTGGAACAGGTCTACAGTTCTTTACTGAGACAGGACGAGCCAATCACGTTTGGGTTAGCCAAACGCTAACCTGAATAAGGCTGTCTTACATTCCCTTCGGAAGGAAGGAGTTCAGGGTCGCTCGAATGTACTCAGGGAGCGAATTCCAGAGTGCTGGAGCCGCAGCAGAGAAAGCTCTGTCCAGTACTAGACAGATGGCAGGAGCGGGGCGATGGAACCACCAACAAATTTTGCTCTTCCGAGCGCAGTGATCTCGGGGGAACATACGGGGTAAGGCGGTCCCTCAGGTACATAGGCCCCAGACCGTGCAAGGCCTTGAAGGTTAAAACCAGCACCTTGAAGGCAATCCGGTACTCGATGGGAAGCCAGTGCAGTTGCCGAAGGATGGGAGTGATGTGCTCCCTCACTGGTGCTCCCACCAGCAAGCGAGCAGCAGCATTCTGCACTAGCTTGAGTTTCCGGATTGTCGACAAGGGAAGGCCCACGTAGAGGGCGTTACAGTAGTCCAGTCTCGAGATGACCGTCGCTTGGATCACCGTGGCCAGGTCCTCCCTGGACAAGTAGGGGGCCAGTCGCCTAGCCTGCCGTAGGTGGAAAAACGACACCCTGCTGACCACGGAGACCTGGGCCTCCATGGTCAGCAGGGAGTCCAGCTTGACACCTAAGCTCTTAACCAAGGATGACGGGCTAAGTTGCTCGCCATCCAGGGTAGGCAACCGGCACTCGTCCAGCCCAGGGCGACCGGGCCACAAGATCTCCGTCTTCGACGGATTCACCTTCAGCCGGCTGGCACACAGCCAACCAGTCACGGCTTCGAGGCATTGATGGAAACAATCGGGTACGGTATCCGGCCTGCCGTCCATTCTCAGCAGAAGCTGGGTGTCATCAGCGTACTGATAACACTCCAGACCAAAGTCGCGGGCCAGCTGGGCCAGGGGGCGCATGTAGATGTTGAATAATAAGGGCGAGAGGATGGCCCCCTGGGGGACCCCACAACTTAGTGGGAGCCTCCTGGAGACCTCCTCTCCCCTCTCCACACGCTGTCCCCGATCCTGGAGGAAGGAGGCCACCCATTTAAGGGCAGTCCCCCTAACTCCAGTCACGGCTAGGCGGTGGGCTAACAGTGCATGGTCTACGGTATCAAACGCTGCTGTCAGATCTAACAGGACAAGCAGGGCTGATCCGCCCTGGTCCAGCTGGCGCGCGGTTGGTCTGTAATGGCGACAAGCACGGTCTTCGTCCCATGCCCAATACGGAAGCCGGACTGGAAGGGATCAAGTCCAGCTGTGTCTTCTAAGAACCGCTGCAGCTGATCCGCTGCTGCCCTCTCAATTACCTTGCCTAAAAAGGCAAATTAGACACAGGTCGGTAATTGAGAGGAGCCGAAAGGTCTAAATTCGGCTTCTTCAGCAGCGGTCTTACCATTGCCTCTTTCAAACCCCCTGGGAACACTCCTTGCTCAAGGGAGCTGTTGATAATCTTTCCCAGGGGGTCTCGTAGCCCCTCCCGACAAGATCTAACGAGCCAGGAGGGGCATGGATCGAGGGAGCAGGTAGTTGGCCTAGCTGCAGTCAGTAACTTATCGACAGCTGCTGCGCCCAGCAGTTGGAAACGGGTGAAGGTGGGCCCGCCGAGTGGCGGCGGGGTCTCGAGCTCACATACTGTATCAAGAGTGGCTGGGATATCCCGGCGGAGAGTTGAGATCTTGTCGACAAAATAATTCTGAAATGCCTCAGCTGTAGGCGCCAAATCCCTATCATTTGGGACAGTCGAAATTGTTGTCAGTGACCGAATTATTCTAAAGAGTTGAGCTGGGCGTGAATTAGCCGACTCTATCAAGGAGGAATAGTGGGTCTTTTTGGCCTCCTTGATAGCACGCTCATAAACATCCTTGAATTGTTTATAAGCCGATCTCGATGCTCCGTCGCGGAGGTCTCGCCACACGTCCTCTAACTGTCTCTTCCTCCGTTTCATCGCCCGCAACTCCTCGGTAAACCAAGGCGAGCGATTTCTGCGGGGGGTGAGAGAGCGTCTGGGGGCGATCTCATCTAAGGCGGTGGAGAGGCAGGTGTTCCAACACTCCACTTGCCCATCGACTGAGTCGCTGGTGAGTTCCAAATCCTCAGAGCATTCAGGAACCTAGTGGGTTCCATGAGTCTCTTCGGGCGAACCATAATGGGTTCGGCACCCTTACCGGGTGGAGGGGCCACTCCCAGACGGACTTCCAGGACACTGTGATCCGACCATGGAACCTCTATAATAGAGGTTGGGATCACTTTAATTCCGGCCGCGAAGATCAGGTCCAGGGTGTGTCCGGCCTGATGTGTGGGACCGGTCTTACAAAGTGAGAGTCCTAGCATCTCCATGGTGGATACTAGGTCCATGGCTGCTGTTGAGGGGGAGGCGGTATCGGCGTGGACATTGAAGTCCCCCAACACAATGAGTTTAGGGAACCTCAATGCCCACTCCGAAACCACCTCCAGCAGCTTAGGCAGACTCTCTGCTGGTGCGTTGGGTGCACGGTACACCAACAGAAAGGCTACACTCTCACAGGAATCCCACACAAGGCCCGCACACTCAATTCCTGGGATGTTCGTGGTCGGGATCGCCCTGGAATTAAATTTGTCTCGGCTGAGGATAGCTACCCCACCCCCCCGTCTCTCTGTCCTAGTCTGGTAGCTAGCCACGAAACCTGGAGATGACAACTCGTGTAGCAGGACATCGTCTCCCTCCTGTAGCCATGTCTCTGTAATACAGGCAAGGTCTACGTTCTTCTCGAGGAGGAAGTCTCTGATGGTCCCTGTCTTGTTCCGCACGGACCTGGCGTTCGCTAGCACCAGAGTCGGAGAGGAGATAGTCGGAGACTCACCAACCATGTGCCTAGGGATAGCTCGTAGGTCAGAAGGGGGGCGAGTCTTCCCTCGACTCGGCCTCCTTCTCTCATAAGGCCTACGTCTACCGTCCCATTTACCCCTCCCCGAGATCACTGGTATCCCCTGCCCCTGCCCAATGTCCTTCCACTGGTCATCTAGGTGTCTGGTCTTCCGCTCGCCTCCTGAAAAGGGGGCGGCATTGGTTGACCAGAACCCACAGCTAGTCCCGTGCCTGGAGGCCTAGTCCTTGTCTCCTGGATGGAGCCAGTAGAATGTCTGCGGCCCCAGCTATTAAATCCCCGACCCCAAAAGGTCCTGGATCTATAGCGGGTCCCTCTGGATTTCTCCAGGCTTTCAGGAGGGCAATTCAGTTGGAAACCAGACTGCGTCTCCTCAGAGGATTTCTGGTCTGAAATTGGCACCTCACACTGGCATGTCATCCCCAGCCTGGAAGATCTGTCAGCCTTCCTAGGCAGGACACAAAACACCTGGGCCTTGGAATCCAGGCATGCTGACCTCAGCAGCTGTTCAGGTGGTTGCTCAGCCAAAGCTGACAGGTTCCTCTGCAAGGAGTCAGCTGATGGTCTCAAGTCAAAAGTTGGCGCCTCACACTGGCATGTCATCCCCAGTCTGGAAGATCTGTCAGCCCTCCCAGGCAGGACACAAGGCACCTGAGCCTTGGAGTCCAGGCATGCTGGCCTCAGCAACTGATCAGGTGGTTGCACAGCCAGAACTGACAGGTTCCTCTGCAAGGAGTCAGCTGATGGCATTGATGGCATTGTTAGAGGTGCAGTAAGCCCTCCGTCCTGCTGGTGGCGCTGGTACTCTCCCTCAGATCGAGCTGGAGACAGGGGGACTTCCGGCAGACTGGAAGAAGGAAGAGCCGAGGGGGTGGAGCCGTGATCGACTTCCTCTTCCGGCGACGATGGCGCTGTCGCTTCCGGCTGAGGCCTGGTCCTCCTCCCTCCATCCCAGGGGGGCGGGGGGCCGTGTGCCCACCTCGCACGTCGGCCAATCCCCTTCCCAGGGCGTCAGAAGAAGGTAGGTCCGTTGGCGGGCTTCTTTTCCGGTGCCGGCGCTGGCGGTGTTTGCGCCTGCGCCCGGGTCTCGCTCCTCCTCCCTCTAGGTTGGCCGATGCCATGCTCTCCCCTTGCGCGTCCCCAAGGTCGCGCGCCATCTTGGCTCTCTCCCTCAGCTCCTCCCGAATAGAGTGCGACAATGAGGGCCGTCTTCGCCGGCGACCCTCCAGGCGCTCCAGTACCTGGGAGATATCAAAGTCTGTCTCCTCCTGGCACTGGGTGGGCTGAGGTCTCGCAGATCCTTTGCTGGCTGGTCTCGCAGATCCTTTGCTGGGGCGACGAAGATCAGTAATGGAAGTAGGATTAGCACTATAGAACTATGAAGATAGATAGGGCACATCCACTCCAAAGTGACAGTGATTAGCTTTCACACTGTCTCAAACCAATTTTAGTTACCAGATGAGGATGAATTGATCATGTGATTATCTGACTATATTATATTACATTTTACCCTACTATATTTTATTTCATTCTGTTTTATTGGTGTAATATATATTGATATGACTGATGGTCTCTCAATAAAGATTCATTCATTCATTCATTCATGCTGGCTGACCAGGGGCACATCGCCGGGTCCAGGCCTGCCTGGACAATCGGGCAGCCCTCCCCAAAGAAACAGCCCGCCGACTGCGAGGTCACGGTAAGGTCTGCATTTTCCAGTCCCTGTCCCGTCTCCAACGAGGCAGAGTCGGAGCACCAGATATAATAAATTGATAGAACAAAATGACTTTCACATCCAACTCTTTGGGGACTTTATGCCAGATCTTTATTCACTGAGAAAGAAACAATCCATAACCAGCCCATCCTTTAAACTGCATTGTATTTGGTTGCTGTTTTCTCCCTTTTTTGCCATCGGAAGCACCCTTATCTGAATGCTCATGTGAATCATGATATAGCCATTTTGTTAGCATTCTGTTGTCCAGTCATTCAGATCCTTTTCTATTGCATCAAAAGACATGGGCTCTCAATGCAGTCTTTCTTTGACTTCAGCATTTCTTATAATTCAGCCTCTTTTTTTCCTCCAGTCTCTAACACGTTTTTCAATGATATCAAATTCTCTTGCAGAGAAACAATTATTGGATTGCTTTACATATTCAATAACATTGTTTGAACGATGCCTTGTAAGAAGCACTCATTTTCTTTTCAGAACTAATTTTGCAAAGATTAAGAAGTTATAATTCTATTTTATATTACTATAATAACCATAGGATTGATCATAGGCTTATTGTAGGATTTATTGAAATATTAAACACATATAAGTGAAAACTTAATATTGTCTGTAATTTGAAACTGTCAAAATAGTGGGGTTTTGACAGTTTTTGTCTACAGAGTTTCACTTTGGATCACTCGCATGCATTGCTTACAAAGTGAGCTGAGAAGGGAGAAAGCCACCAAGCCAACCAAGTTCATTTGGGATTATGTGAGTGCTACTTGCAAAATGTCAGTTGGCTTGGCATCTCTCTCACCTCATTCAGTTAGTCAGTCAGTGTGTCCAGGATTGTGGGCAGTTACCTGACCTACCCCAACGCTGTGACCACTACTTGAGGACAGTTGCTGTTGGAGGTGGGTCATTGGACCCTTTAAGAGCTGCCGGCTCTCAGTAGCAGAAACAGTCCAGAAGGAAAGAGTTTCTACATCAGCCTTCCTGCTGCCTGCCTTCTGGACTACAAAAACACCAAGAACTGCTACTGAGCAAGCCTTTTTCAATCTGGAGTGGCTCCCTGCACTTGCTGTGACCACCACTTGAGGGCAATTGCTGTTGCGGATGGGTCATTGAAACCTTTAAGAGCTGCCTACTCTCAGTGGCAGAAGTAAAAAACCGGGGAGCAGCCCTAGAACCGGAAGCCTCAATGTTGCTGAGGCTGCTTAAGATAGTCCACCCCAGAAGGTTTATGGATCTGGATGGATTCCTGGTAGCTCTTGGGGAGTTTCCTGCCACCTCAGTAGGTGATCCTGTTGACACTCTGGTCACCCTCTGGAATGGGGAGTTGGCCAGGGTAATAGACACAATCATTCCAGAACATCCCCTCTTAAATAACCGAGCTAAACCATCTCCTTGGTTTACAGTTTACCTGTCTGAACGTATCTCCCGCTATGATCCACCTAGGGCCCTAAGATCATCTGGGGAGACCCTGCTTGTTGTCCCCCCATTGTTGCAATTGCATCTGGTGGGGACAAGGGACAGGGCCTTCTCTGTGGTGGCCCCTCAGCTATGGAACTCCCCCCCCCCAAGTGAAATTAGATCTGCTGCATCTCTCTTGACCTTTCGGAAACAAGTGAAATCCTGGCTATGGGATCAGGCCTTTGTAGATTAGGTTGACTTGCTGACATAATGACTTTTATAGAACTGACTGACTGCCCCTTGGATGATGATTCAAACCAGCGACTGCTGACTGCTTGATTGTTTTTATATTGTTTTATTTTGTTTTATACTGTTTTATACTGTTTTATTGCCATATTGCTGTTAAATTGTATTTTTATGTTTCTTGTATGGGCACCATGGGGTGCCGTTCTGCGAAGGTTGAGATAGGACTGGATATAAAAGCCTGAAAGAAAGAAATAAACATCCCCACTAGGAATGTCACCTGAGGCAATTATTCTGAGTGGTTTTCAGGGACCTCCAGAGAACCCATACTGCTGGTGTGTGTGGGGAGAGAGGGGTGTGTGTTTGAGGGAATGGATCACCAAACAGAAATCCAGTGAATTCATCTTGGTTTGAGGCACACAAAGGGAGCTCTAGTGCCTCCCAAAGCCTTTGGTTTTTTCTTCCTTCATCTCTGAGCTGGGTGGGCCAATCTCTGCATGCTTTAAGCAGGGCAGAATTTATTTTGTAGTAACTTCAGAAAAGGCTGAGGGAGGAATTGAAAAAGCATATCATTGAAAAGCAAACAAGCAAACTCTTCCCCAGTTGAGGTGTGCTATAGTGCCTTTTTGGCAGTCTCTACTTTCTCAGTCCTTCTCTATTGTGTTGGGTAGGTTGGCCTTAACTTCTATGGAACCAGCGGTGGACTGTAGATAAGTTTTTCAAGTTTTTGGGATAAATTTTTAGACTAAAATTTCTTGACTTATAGTCAAATATATACAGTAGTTGTGAATGTGAAACAAGTTGTCTGCCAGAAACATGTTATTTGCCAGATGTTGCTCTTACAGAACTTCTCATTACCAGTAATACATACTAGCACAAAACATCTGGAGGGCCAAAGGTCCCCCACAAAGAACAGGCTCCTGCATTCCTTGAAAGAATCTCTTCCTTTTATGAACAAAGAATTAGAAAACTGTTTCCTGGAGTTGAATCCTCTTTCTTCTCTTCCTGCTTGCACACTTCCCACAAGGCTACTGGATGATCACTGTGTGAAAGGTATGATGAACTTAAAAGAACTTTAGTTCAATTAGCACTGCTCTTCTTGTGTTAGAAAGTGTTTCCAAAAGCATGAAATCATAAAAATAAAGGCCCATTGATCCTTAATAGTGGAAACTAATGACATGAATGCGACATTTATACATGAGAGTAACATGGTTATGTCATGATGTAGCTAAGTTTCAAAGCACACTAGGGATGTGCAAATCTTCTTTTTAAAATTGTAAGTCACATGTAATTTGGCAGAGAATTCCAAAGGTCCACCCAGAATTCTGCTCAGCATCAGAAAGCCCCAATTGGGATAGGGGAGAGATTTGTCTCTCCTAGCAGCAGCCAGAGTTCCAATACATTGTTGAATCTGCAAAGAGGAGGACTGACTGATACTTCAATACTAGAAAGTCAATCTGGGAGTGCCTTGGACCGAAAGAAGATCAAACCAGTCCATACTCCAGGAAATAAAGTCTGACTGCTCACTGGAGGGAAGGATATTATATGCAAAGATGAAATACTTTGGCCACATATTGAGAAAACAGGAAAGCTTGAGGAAGACAATGATGCTGGGCAATATGGAAGGAAAAAGAAAGAGGGGCAAACCAAGGACAAGATGGATGGATGGTATCCTTGAAGTGACTACCTTGACTTTGAAGGAATTGTGGGTGGTGAAGGCTGACAGGGAGCTCTGGCATGGGCTGGTCCATGAGGTCATGAAAAGTCGGAAGCAACTGAACGAAAAAAATACAAACAAGTAAATCTGGACTGGGAAGAAATCCCTAAATTGAAGTTCTATTGGTTAAAGACATTCAATAAGTTAGCTGTTGTGGCTTTTTTTAAAAAACAACAACAACAAAACAACATTTTGGTCAAAATGTTTTTTAAATTCCCATAAATCAGTAGATGTATGAATATTTCTGAGACTTGGGAGAATTATTATCTGCTATCTTGTGTCATTGTATGCAAAATTCAAGGAGATAGCTCTTGTAGTGTTTTTTTAAGTTTGTAAAAATTTTGAAAATTTCCCAAAAATCCATGGATGAATTAAACATTCTGAAACTTGATGGGATAACAAGGGTAAATATGTTATATAATTGTAGCCAGTTTCATGACAATAGCTCTAACAATGAGGGAGAAAAGAGCCCCTAAAATTTCCCTATTGGCATAATTACTTAACAAAAAGTAACAAAGAAGTAGTTCACTCATTATAGCTATGATGAAGACCCTGTCCAATTTCATAAACACTTATTTTCCCCCACCCCCTAATTTCATAGAGTATTGAAACATTTTTATTGATTGCATAGGCCTAATGCACACATGGATATGATGACAATGACTTTATAAAGGAAATTGCAACATGTGGCTCTGTATTTGGAGATCTTGGCAGAAACATATCTGGATCTTAACACTGTCTTTATATATTATGCATAGAGCATATTTGTCAAATTACATAGAGTACTGAAGATGTTATAATAAGAAATACACTATTTGGGAGTAAAATTGTAAAAATATTTCATTGAAATTTATGTATTTAAAATAATTGTAATCAATTTATTTTTCTACAACAACAAAAACATCAATAAAAATAATCTACAGCCATTTAAATGTCTTCCAAGTGAGTGTGATGCTTTGATTTAAAATTGTTTACATCTGTCTTAATAGGATTGTTAGTTTATTTTTTTAAGTTTTTAACTACTTTGTTTTAAACTAAATTGTAAGCTGTCTTGGTTTTTCTTCTGAGAGAAAAGCAGGATATAAATTGGATAGAACTGACTGATTAAATAATTAAAGAAAGGTCAGAAATCAGCACTTGAGCAATTCCTTGACTGAACTGAAAAAATATATGTAAGAGATTAAAAAGTAGAATAATAATAACTCCAATTGGACATAGGTATGCTTTGCACTTCTGTCCAAAGGCCACCAATGAGAAGCATGGGTAAACGTCCCTCTGTTTTGAAATTGATTTCACTTGAATTTCATTTAAGTACATAGTAGCAATTGATACGAGGTTAATTAATTGAAGAGGAATATATTAAATTTTGAAGAAGCGGCTGGGTAATTAATTAGCGGTGATCCCCTGAATTCATATTTGTCTTACTTTTAAATTAGTTTTTTTTAAAAAAATTACACTCACATGTTGGTACAAACATTGTTTTATATTGCCATGTATGAGAGGCATGGGTCTTATTTTAAATATAACTTGCTGGCACTCTCTTTTTTGTAGTGTTCCTGTACGGATGCAAATTAATCATAATTGAAAAGGAACTGCTGATTTGAGATGACCCACAGTGCAGTGCAAATTAATTGAAGAATTAATTTCATTTCAGGTGATACAAATGTGAAATTAATTGGTTACCTTTGTTTTCTGTGAAAAATAAATAATCCTATTAATTATTTGTTAATTTGTATATAGATAGATAGATAGATAGATATGTGTCAGCCAATATGGACTTCATTCAGTCTTGTGTTCTATGGTTCTGTATTCCAAGTGTTCTTAAGTCCCTAAAATAATCCCTGAAACCTATTTTCTTTTAAGGTCCATAGGAAAAGGGTGCCCCACTTCCCATTGACACAGTGTAGAACACACTCCCATTTTGATAAGCTGCCAGTATCATAGATCACTGAACCAAGTAAAAACAACAAAATACATGGTACAAGACTAAAGACTTTATCATACAAGGCAGGCAAATCAGCATTGCAGCTGGACTATGCACATCCTGTTGCCAGTCTGCCACCCACTGTGATTCTCCCAACCCTTGCTATTGAGGGGTAAAACCTATCAATCCCACAACATTTCCATCACTTATCATTGTGCAATGCGTCCCTTCCTCCTCTGAGCCAGGATGACAGCAGTAAAGTGACATGAGGGGTGGGATTCTCCTTCCTATTCCCAAACCAACTGTTTCCTTTTATTTTAATTTATATTTGCTTTTTTGTTTTTAAATGTTGGAATATGACAATTGCATTAAAAAAAAAAAGACCCACAAATAATGTGGTAAGGCATGTGTGTGTGTGTGGTTTTGCGCATGTGTTGTAATGTGATTTTTGTTTTTTGGCTTTTTAAGTATCTTCTGCTGTGTATTTCAGTCTTTTTATGAGTGATGGTCACTCGTTGGCCTGATAGGTGTATTGTGTCTACACATATATACACACATATATACACACAAAACACATATACACAGACTGGGTCACAGCAAAGCATGGCAGAGGATGACTAGTATTTATATAAACTCTGTTGATCACCTAGTTTTTAACAGATGACCCAAATTATTTCAAAGCTATGCAGTAACAATCTGCCAATTAACTTGGAGTTCAGCAATAAAATACCAATATAGCTCTGGATATCTCATACCAAGATTATGGCCCAAATACAAGTCTCCAAATCATTATCTCACTCAGAATATATGTAATTTAATCTACAACAGACAGAATCTGAAAATTAAATTGATGTTAAGATCAGGAAGCATGACATAACTTGGTGTGAAATTTATAACTCTTTTATATTTGGAGATTTTAAAAACTGATTCCAAGTACTGCATAAAGTATTTTATCCACCCGCAGAAAATTCACTGTAATACTCTGGAGGAAGCAGGAAATCACAGAGGCTGATTTTTAAGGACTGCTATATATCTTTTTGGCATGTTTTCCTAAACTAAGAATATTCAAAAATATAAGATACCGTGTTCTAGAAGACTGTTTTTCTTAGGCTGGCCTGATATAGTCAAAGGAAAGAGGGAAAGAATACTGGAGTCAAAAAATAAGCAACATATGAAGGAAAGAAACAACTACTGATATAACGCCAAAATTGACCACAAAAGTCTCCAGAAAACTTTGAAGGTCAAATTACAAACCAGAGGATTGTCTCTGATGCAAGATGTGCTGGAATTCTATGTTTTAATTAACCATATGGAAACTCTGTAGACATCTTAACTATGTCATGACCTAAAATGCCATAGACATGCTTCATTATCATATAACTATCAGAACATGCCAAAGTGTTGTTCAGTACTAGAGTAGCATTTATTCACAGTACTACTGCTTTAGGTTACATGGTACTGAGGTATATCCAATATTGGACAAGTGGAGAAATAAAGAAAAAAGAGGGTGCTCTAATCTCAGCATAACAACTAGAACCAGTGCTGTGAAAAGGAAGCCTAGTAAAGTCATAATGTGTTGTACAACACCTTGCATGACAGCTTATACAACAGCAGTGCAATGCCTTGTGGAGTAACTTGCTGAACAGCTTGTGGAGCTCATTGTAAAACCAGAAACTAAAGGCCTACATTGATAATTCAATGCAACTCCTAGCCAACTCAAAACTACAGCAGCTACAAAAAAAACCCACTGCCAATGCACACTGCAGCATGCATTATGCACATATCACTGCATATCACTTCAGGAAATGGTGAGGGGAAACCCACGGAGTAGTTTGTGGCTGGATTCCATGGTGAATATAATCACCTTCCTGACTTGAAACCAGTTTAGGGCATTGGAATTTAATCACACACATCAAAACCAGTTTCTCCAAAATCGTTTCCATGCTGCATTATAGTATCAGTATAGATGGAGTCTAAGTACTGGATTTGATACTTAGAATCATAGAATCATAGAGTTGGAAGAGACCTCATGGGCCATCCAGTCCAATCCCCTGCCAAGAAGCAGGAAAATTGCATTCAAAGCACACCTGACAGATGGCCACCCAACCTCTATTTAAAAGCCAAGCTTGCTCCCTCCTCTCTATGACTTCCTCTCACATATTTATACATGGCTATTAGGCATGATAACAAATCGAAAAATGGCGATTCTAAAATCAAATGGGGGTTTTTTTTTTTTTTTTTTGATTAGTATATCAAAGACTTACAAAAAAATTCCCAAAATTTTCGGAAATGTAACTTAAGTACTAACGAAATTCGTTAGAAATTCGTATGCCAGAGCATGCGCTTTCAGATGGTTTGGCCTACAACTCCCAGAAATCCTAACAGCTGGTAAATTGGCTGGGATTTCTGGGAGTTGTAGGCCAAAACTTGAATAAACCACACTGAATTCTAGATGGGACTCTCCAAATAGGAAGGAGGGAGGGGAAGGAGGGAGGGAGGGAGGGAGGGGGTTTTCTATTCTTGGAAGCAGCAAAAGAAAAGGAGGAGGAGCCCCCTCGCTCCTCGCTGCCTCTCTCTCACCCGATCCTGAGGGAGAGGGCCCAAGTTTGCCCAGGCTGAGAGGAAAAGGAAGAGGCCTGAGGCTGTGAGGAATGGTGGGAGTTGAAGTCCCAAACACGTACCTGGAGGGCTGAAGCTGGTCCCTGCGATGGGGCAAGGCAGAGCAACGGGGAAGAGAAGCATCTGAGAGAGCGCCGGAGAGAGGAGAAGAAGCGCACGTGTGTGTGTGAATCAGGCCCCTGCGATGGGGCATGCATGGCAGCAGAGCAACGGGGAAGAGAAGGAGGGGGAAGCCTGGAGAGAGGAGAAGCGTGCTTGGCGTGTGTGTGTGTGTGAATCAGGCCCCTGCGATGGGGCATGCATGGCAGCAGAGCAACGGGGAAGAGAAGGAGGGGGAAGCCTGGAGAGAGAGGAGAAGCGTGCGCACGCGTGTGTGTGTGTGAATCAGGCCCCTGCGATGGGGCATGCATGGCAGCAGAGCAACGGGAAGAGAAGGAGGGGGGAAGCCTGGAGAGAGAGGAGAAGCATGCGCGTGTGTGTGTGTGAATCAGGCCCCTGCGATGGGGCATGCATGGCAGCAGAGCAACGGGGAAGAGAAGGGGGAGCCTGAGAGAGAGGAGAAGCGTGCGTGCGTGTGTGTGTGTGTGAAGCAGGCCCCTGCGATGGGGCATGCATGGCAGCAGAGCAACGGGGAAGAGAAGGAGGGGGGGGGAAGCCTGGAGAGAGATGAGGAGAAGCGTGCGTGTGTGTGTGTGTGTGTGAATCACTTTCCAGAATGCATTGCCTCTACCTAGCAGCAGCGTCACTTCCAGTTCCCCATAGAAATGCAGGAAAAAGAAGAAGCTGAATGAAGGCGGGAAGGAAATGAGGGGGAGAAGACAGGGAGAAGTGAGTAGTACAATAATTAATTAATTAATAATTAAGAATTTCTAACGATCCTAACGCAAATTGTTGGCCTCACGGACCGTAAAGGAAGTCTACTTCCTGGTTCGGGGCAGCGATCAAAAAAAAACAACAAAAGTCCCATTAATTACGGATTTCTAACGACTCAATTAGATTTCCGTTTCAATTTTAGCATGCCTAATGGCTATCATGTCTCCTCTCAGCCTTCTCTTCTTCAGGCTAAACATGCCCAGCTCTTTAAGCCACTCCTCATAGGGGTTGTTCTCCAGACCCTTGATCATTTTAGTCACCCTCCTCTGGACACATTCCAGCTTGTCGATATCTCTCTTCAACTGTGGTGCCTAGAATTGAACACAATATTCCAGGTGAGGTCTAACCAAGGAAGAATAGAGGGGTAGTATGACTTCCCTGGACCTAGACACTATACTACTATTGATGCAGACCAAAATTCCATTGGCTTTTTTTGCCATCACATCACATTGTTGGCTCATGTTTAATTTGTTGTCCACAAGGACCCCAAGATCTTTTTCACACGTACTACTCTCGAGCCATGTTCCCCATTCTATACCTTTGCACTGGGATGAAATGGGGTTTCTGTAAACTTTATGCTATGGTGGGGAGAAAGTTAGTATCCAGTTATGCTAGTAGAATAACATAACTGGATACTAACTTTCTCCCCACCAAGAAGAGGGTTAGAGAAACAGAATGGATCCTTGACATTGTCTGGTCACCAGCTATTGAGATATTAGTTTTGTCACTGTATGGACCTCTCACAAGTTTTGATCACAGCACTCGAGGGTAACTCAAAATGTACCATGTCGCAAAGGTATTACTGTCTAGTACTTGGCATTAACTAGAGACTGTGATAGGTTCTTAAATATGCTAATGCCACATTTGTGCTCATTTCACATTCGTGCCTTAGAGCCATGGTAGCTATAGCATTAAAGTACTTCAAAACAGTAACACATTGAGAGTGTTCCACTTGGATAAGCTTTCCCTTTACTTTGGGGGACCTAGAGATCCTAGAGAGGTGTCCCCTCCAGTAAAAAGAATAGTAGTGGGTTTGATACACACACACACACACACACACACACACACACAGAGTGTGTATATATATATATATATATATATATATTCCCCATTTTTTGAAAGGGTCCTATACACCTAGCCCATGTGAAAGTGGTAGACCTACTGTATTCTGCAGGAGTACTAGAATATAACACTGAAAACTTTGAGGAAGACAAAGTCATCATCGTCATAATCATCATCACCATGGCAGTAAATACGGTGTATATTTCCATAATTTTTATCCCTAGCTAGGATTACAGGTTCAGATTTGGCAGATGATAAAAGATGGATAGGAGCAGACAAATATATATTCATAGAACTCTGCTCTGAAATATATCTGCTTTGCCTGGATTCTATTTTGAGTGTGGCTGCCCATACTAATGAAGGTGCTTTGTCAAACCACCTATGGGTATCTTCATCTGCCCCCTTCATGTCTCTCCAAGACTACTTTCATTGTTTACATTTCTAATCTAGTTCACGACACTCACTAGAATGTAGGCAAAGTGCATGTAATTGTATTTGATTGCATTGATCGTTTAGTCTCCATTCCTTCTCTTTTTGCCAGCTGTTTAGCCCCTGTTCACTGAAGTTTAGAAATGTTAAGTTCATCTGGCCCATGACATGTTGTTGTCTAAAGTTACACATATAGTGGCAGCTCTCTATAAATCACTAAAACATCAGCAGTAAAAAGAAGGTGGCAAAAATGTGAAATAAGTATTTCTATAGCGGGAAATTACCTCCTTGTCTGAGCAGTAAATGGCAACAGCAGTGAATATACACTCCAATTTATTTTAAATGTGCTATTTTAAAATGTGACTGGCTGTTCTCCTTTTTCCACTGAGTCAATTTCCAAATGCAGTCAACATGTTTGAGTGAACTTGTTCCCCACCACATAGTTTACAATAACTTTCTATAAAGGCATATGCAATCTACTCCATTGAACATTTACTTGCAAATAAATCCAGTTGATTTCAGTGGCACTTATGGCAATGTACTTTATGCAAAGGATTGCGACCTTAGCCATGGTGCTAGCCATCTTCAAAGATAAGCATAAAGAAGGAATTTGCTTGAGGCTTTCCAAAGCACAATATATTACAATTTACAAGTTAAAGCATCTCATCTTCTAGCTTAAAATGTGGGATGAACGGAAAATCCTTACAGAAGTATGAGGATTTTGATTACTTTCAAATTACTATATGAAATTCATAATCAAGCAGAGTTATTCAGTCTATTTTTAGATTCCACACTTAAAATATCTTAACGTCACACTTTTGCTTTCAAGAGCTAAGGGGATATGCCTGTCCCTGTCACTTTAATTGTCATACTTAAACTGTAGTTGAAGTCACACATGTTTTACATCCAGTTAAAACCATTCTTGTCCCTAATTAACATTGTTTCCATATTATCCACTCAACTGTTTTCTTCTCCTGCAAATTAAAAAGAATTAGGGAAAAGAATACAGACAATGCAATCCTGGCGTTATGAAGGGAAAGCAGTGCACATTTATCTGGCACTTTCTCTTGTATCCCCCTCCCCACCAAATGTTCATGCAATATCTCTTGGCGTGGCCACCACACACCATAGCCTGAAACTGACTGAAATGTGTTTTTCTCAAGATGCATTTTATTGGAAGTGATTTACCAATAGACTGATACCCTTTTCCGTCCAATTTCTTTACTTTGTATACAGATTGAGCACCCCTTATCTGAAATGCTTGAGGCCAGAAGTGCCCCATAGTTGACTTTTTGGAATTCTTCTATATACATAATGAGATACCTTGAAGACCCAAGTCTAAACATTAAACTGATGTGTTGTCAACGGCTTTCAAGGCTGGAATCACTGGGTTGCTGTGAGTGTTCTTGGCTGTATGACCATGTTCCAGAAGCATTCTCTCCTGACTATCTCACCCAGACCTATGGCAGGCATCCTCAAAGGTTGAGGGATCTGTTGGAAACTAGGCAAGTGGGGTTTATATATCTGTGGAATGTCCAGGGTGGAAGAAAGAACTCTTGTCTCCTTGAGGCAAGTGTAAATGTTGCAACTGGCCACCTTGATTAGCATTGAATGGCCGTGCAGTTTCAAAGCCTTACTGATTGCTGCCTGGAGATCCTTTGTTGGGAGGTGTAGTCTGACATGGTGGTTGTTAGAGTGGTCCAGCATTTCTGTGTTCCAGAAGAGAATGCTTCTGGAACATGGCCATACAGTCCAGAAAACTCACAGTGGTTCTCAACTTGTGGGTCCCTAGATGTTTTGGCCTTCAACTCCTAGAAATCCTAACAGCTGGTAAACTGGCTGGGGTTTCTGAGAATTGTAGGCCAAAGCACCCGGGGAGCCACAGGTTGAGAAACACTGCCCTGAACCCATGTTTCATATGCACCTTATACACATAGTCTGAAGGTAATTTTATTTGCAATTTTTTTCTTCAAAACATTTGTGCATGAAACCGAGTTGGTGCCTACTGAAAGATCAGAAAGCATAGGTTTCGCTGTTTCAGCTGGACATGGGGACAATTTTGAAGGACTTTGGAATGCCAGCTAAATTATACTCAACCTGTATGAAGTAGAGAGGAGGAGGAAAAGGCCAGAGAGAGGGAGGGAGAAGGAAAAGAAGTTCAAGGAGTGAGAAGGAGGAGGAAGGAGAGATGGAAGATGGGGCAAGATAGGAGCAAGAGAAGAGGAGGAGGAGGAGGAGGAGGAGGAGGAGGAAAGAAAGAGGAGGAGAATATGAACAACAAGAGGAAGAACAAAAGGATGAAGAGGAAGGCAGAGCGAAGGAATGAGATATGTTTGAGGAGAGAGGAGGAGGATGGGGCAAAATAGAAGCAAGAGGAGGAAGAAAGAAGAGGGGAAGAAGAAAGAGGAGAAGAATGTGGACAACAAGAGGAAGAACAAGAGGAGGAAGAGGAAGGCAGAGAGAAGATGGAAGAGAATATGTTCAAGGAGAGAGGATGAGGATGGGGCAAAATAGGAGCAAGAGGAGGAGGAGAAAGAAGAGGGGAAGAAGAAAGAGGAGAAGAATGTGGACAACAAGAGAAAGAACAAGATGGCAGAAAGAGGGGTAGAAGGAAGAGGAAAGGAGGGGAGTGGGTGAAGCAGAAGAAAAAGGACCTGAAGAAGGCCAAGAGGGAGAAGGACGAGGAGGAGGAGGAGACACTTCTAGCATTTGAAGAAGTAGGCTGTGGTCCACAAGCCTGCATCCTGAAATTAACGGCGTGCCTCAAAGAAGGCACAACACCCCTTTTACCTCAGCCTCCGCTTGCCTATCAGGCGGGAAGTAGATACGCAGACTGACGCTGGACGTGGCCCGCATGCTTTAGTCAGACTGGGGGGAGAAGGGGCTGCGCGCGCCTGTCCTGTACCTGTGAACTAGGCGCGCAAAGGAGCGCAGGTGCGTTTGCGAAGGGACAGCCGCTTTGACAAAAAGCCAGGGATACAGAGCGAGAGAGAGAGGCGGAGGCCGAAGGGTTCCTCTCTGGGCCAAGGCCACTCAGAGGGGAACGGGCTCAACGTCAATGCCTGGCCTTGGAGGAGGCTCCCTTGCGACAGAGCTGTCCAAAGGGTCCCGGGAAAGTTTTGCTGGCAAAGTTGAGGTGGTTGTTTCCCCCGGCAGGCAGGACTCTCCCTTCCTGTCAAGCCCTGCCGGGAAACAAGCAACGTTGCCAAGCCAGAACGTCTGAGTCCGTTCTCCATCAGAAGAAGAAGAAGCCAAGCAAGCAAGCAAGCAAGCGGGGGGCGTTTGGGGGCCTGGGTCGTTTGCCAGAAAGCCCCGCCGTACCTCGTTGCTGAGGCGCTGCCTGGGGGGGCTGCTTCGGTTGCTTCTGCTGAGCCGCCGACGCTTGGGACAAGCACCGGCTCCACAAGGCGGGAAGCAGGAGGGCCAAAGCGAGGGGAAGCCACCTCGCCATCGCGGCTGGCCAAGTGAGGAGCAGAGCAGAGCCGCTTCTCCTGAAGAGAGGAGGAGGAGGAGAAGGAGGGGAAAGCACCCCCCACACCGCCACCAGGGACCAAGGGACCGCCTCTGTCCCTCTCTCTCTCTCTCTCTCTCTCTTTTGCTCTTTTCCTCGCCTGGCCCTCTTGGCCCGAAGAGGGGGGTCACAAGACAATGAACAATCGGGGAAGCCTTCCAAAGTGGGAGGCTGGAGCACGAAGGCAGAAGGGAATTTGGGGGTGGAGGGCGGGGGGGGGAGCGGGGGTGAAGGCATGCCGAGCCGAGAGATAAAGGAACAACAACAAGGTCGTGCCCAGAAAGTCAGGGAACAGCTCAAAACAACAACAGCTGAGAAGGAGGAGAAGGAGGCCAGGGGAATCTGGAAGCCTGTCTCACTCAGGAGGTGACATGATGCCATGGCTCTAGAATGGAACATTTAAGCAGTTCCACACCAATTGAACCACCCTGCCTCACTGCTATGGAATCGTGCTTGTTATAGTTTAACAGCACCTTTAGACTTTTCTGCCAAAGAGTGCTGGTACCTCACCAAACTAGGCTTCCCATGGAATGTTGGACTGCATATATAGGAGTTTATATATGCATATATAGGCTTATATGGGCCTTCTGGTGGCACAGTGGTTTATTTATTTATTTGCTGTATTTGTATACCGCCCTTCTCAGCCCATAGGCGACTCAAGTTGGTTAACAGGGCAAAATTCAATGCTTACAATTTCATAAATACAATTAAAAATATAACAAATACAAAAACCTAAATAAATCAATAAAATATAAATTCATAGTGTCTCATTGTTAAAAAATGTTATCTGGACTAATTGTCTAGACCAGGCCTGGGCAAACTTTGGCCCTCCAGGTGTTTTGGACTCCAACTCCCACAATTCCTAACAGCCGGTAGGCTGTTAGGAATTGTGGAAGTTGGAGTCCAAAGCACCTGGAGGGCCAAAGTTTGCCCAGGCCTGGTCTAGACGTTCCATTTTCCTATGTCATTTACTCTGCATTTGCAAACACTTGTTCAAAAAGCCACATCTTGACTTTTGTCCGGAATGTTAAAAGAGAGAGGCCCGATCTAATATCTATAGGGAGAGCATTCTACAACTGAGGGGCCACCACTGAGAAGGCCCTGTCTCTCGTCTCTGCCAAACGTACTTGTGACGAAGGCGGTAATGAGAGCAGGGCCTCCCCAGACTATCTTAAGGTCCTATCATAAGGGAGATGTGTTTGGACATGTAAGTTGGGTGAGAACCGTTTAGGGTTTTATAGGCTAAAGCCAGCACTCTGAATTGTGCCCGGTAGCAAACTGGTAACCAGTGTAGCTGGCGCAACAGAGGAGTTGTACACTCCCTGAGTGCCACTCCTGTTAGCAATCTGGCTGTCGTTTGTTGGACCATTTGAAGCTTCCGGACAGTCTTCAAAGTCAACCCCATGTAGAGCGCATTGCAGTAGTCTATATGGGATGTAAACAGAGTGTGGACTACCATGGCCAAGTCAGACCTCTGAAGGTATGGGCGCAGCTGGCTAAGCCACTGAGTTGCTGAACTTGCTGAACAAAAGTGTTTCAAATCCGGGGAATGGGGTGAGCTCCCGCTGTTAGGCCCAACTTATGCCAACCTAGCAGTTCAAAACATACAAACATGAGTACATCAATAGGTACTGCTTCTGTGGGAAGGTAACGGTGCTCCGTGCAGTCATGCCATGACCTTGGATGTATCTATGGACAACACTGGCTCTTTAGCTTAGAAATGGAGATGACCCCCCAACCCAGAGTCAGACATGACTAAACTTAATGTCAGGGGAAACCTTTATCTTTACCTATATAGGAGTATAGTGTCTAGATCAAGGGAAGTCACGCTATCCCTCTATTCTGTCTTGGTCATACCACACCTGGAATACTGTGTCTAATTCTGGGCACAGCAATTGAAGAGAGATATTGATAAGCTGGAAGGTGTCCAGAGGAGGGTGACTAAAATGATCAAGGGTCTGAAGAACAAGCCCTATGAGAAGTGGCTTAAAGAGCTGGGCATGTTTAGGCTGCAGAAGAGAAGGATGAGAGGAGACATGATGAGGGCCATACATAAATATGTGAGGGGAAGTCATAGGAAGGAGGAAACAAGCTTCTTGTCCTGGAGACAAGGACATGGAACAATGGTTTCAAACTATAGGAAAGGAGATTCCACCCGAACATTAGGAAGAACTTCCTGACTGTGAGAGCTGTTCAGCCATGGAACTCTCTGCCCCAGAGTGTGGTGGAGGCTCCGTCTTTGGAGGTTTGAATGTGATTTTCCTGCTTCTTGGCAGGTAGTTGGACTGGATGGCCCACAATGTATTTTCCAACTCTATGATTCCAGGATTCCATAGGAGTGAGAGTGCTGGCAAATGAGGTTAATTCTACAGTGGAGATGCACTCCCAAAAGGCCATTTTGATGTTCCTGTTACACTGCCACACACATTTTGGTATCTCTAATGTTAGCCCGGTTTCTGGGTATATTTGACCTGCTGATTCCAAAAATGGCACCAGTTTCTCCCTATCAGCTCTAGTTTTTGAGATGCAGAAGCCATCTATTATTTCTGGATCATGGAATTGTAATGTTTAAACTAGGATTTTATGCTTAGTCTGAATGTTTAAATGTTATGTATGTCTTATGTTTAATGCTTTTAATGGATTTTGTTTATTATTCATTTATTTATTTAAAACATGTATATTCCACCCTTCTCACCCCAAAAGGGACTCAGGGCAGAGCACAACATATATACATTCAATGCCAGAACATAAAATATACTATAAATATACATAAACACTAAAATCAATTGTCTCCACTTTAAAATCAATTGTTTAAAACCCTCTCAGATCAGCAATACCAGACCTGGTCCGCAGGGTTAAGTTTCCTATTGTTGCCTTATTGCACTGTGCCAAAGGCTTGGTCCCACAGCCAAGTTTTTACCATCTTTCTGAAGGACAGGAGGGAGGGGGCTGCTCTAATCTTGCCAAATGGAGTTCCATAGCCGATGGGCAGTACATGAGAAGGCCCTCTCTCTCGTCCCCACCAATCCTGCCTGTGACAGTGGCGGGACCAAAAGTAGGGCCTCCCTAGAAGATCTTAATCTCTTAAATTCATAGTTATATGTAGTAATTAGTTATAATGATTTCTTTGTTGCATTGTATGTTGGCATTGAATTTTGTAAACTGCCTCGAGTCTCCCGCAGGGGTATATAAATACAGGAAATAAATAAATAAATACTAGTCACCATCTGCTCACCTATAGAAAACCACAATAACCATATCTAAGAATCTATTTATATATTTATTTACCATATTTATTCTCCGTCCTTCTCACCTTGTAGGGGACTCAAGGCGGCTTACATATATAGGCAGGATATTTGATGCCATATGGGCATACATAGTAAAATAAACACATACATTAAAACAATCATTAAAAATATCAAACCTTAAAACCCTTATTTAAAATCATATAATCCAATATCATAGTCAACTAGAGTTAATACAGTCGATGCAGTGCTACTTTTCTGAATGAGTGCCCCAAATAACCTCGGGAACAGGCCAAAATACCAAAACACCATGGAAAAAAAGATTTTTGTTGCTCGGTGTTATAGGCATTGATTTGATCATTAATCTGTAGTTGGGAACACCTGGCTGCAGGCAAAAGAGCTCACGATTTTCAACCCGTGCATATGGACTAGACTTTGAAATACAAGGGAGGAAGTAAATGTCAATACAAGGAGTGGGTGGTAGGGGAATGAGACACCGTTGCAAGAATCTGGATGCAAAGTATCTGGAAGAGATTAAAGGGAATTTACAGGCTATAATTGAGTCTACAGACTACAAAACAAACTGCCTACTTGGCAATAAAGGAGCGGGGGAGACTGAAATAATTTCCTAGGACCAAGCATGAAAATGTTGCAGCGGAGCACTATTGCTCCACTTTATTCAGGCAAAAATTTACATTTACAAAGTGGCGACATATCAGTTTGCTTGTTCAATCATTGTAGCAACATCTACAGAATGCCGAGATTTATATAGTGTGCCCTTAGTATCTGCTGGGATTTTGTTTCAGAATTCCTTGGGAAATACCAAAATTTGCTTGATGTGCAAGTCCCATTATATACAGTGGCGTAGTAAAATGGCAAAATCAAGGTTTTCTTTATGGATTTTCTTGGGGGGGGGGGTCAAGTTATGGGTGGTTGAATCCAAAGATAATGAAGGCTGATTATACCTCCTTATTGGTTTTATAGATTCTAAGATAGATACATGGAAAAGTTCTTGTGACCACTTGGAAGCCTGCCACACATCAGCACTTTCTATTGTTATCATAGTGTCCAGGCACACCATGAATAGCTACATTTTGGTAGATAGCTCTCTGTTGTTACACTCTGTGTTGTGGTTTAAAGTAGCATATGGTGGCAACTAATGAATGTAATCAAATGCATTTTTCTCAGTGAGGTTTACTCCAAATAAGTGCATACAGAACGGAGGCCTGAGCCATGTACCCAACAAGTCACATTCTTGTTTCATTGCCATTTGGAGGGATATAATAAACCCAAATTCTCAAAGCAAAGGTTTAATAAAGTGTATAACCATTAGTCAATTTCCTAAAGCTGGTTCATCCCTGGCATCCCCTCTGGCCAATCAGCTTTGCAACAGAGAAAGAGCAACACAACTGTTGCCCTGTGTCTTCAAGTCATTTCGAACCTCTGGTGACCTTAAGACGAACCAATCACAAGGTTGTCATGGCAAGATTTGTTCAGAGGAGATTTGTCATTGCCTTCCTGAAGCTAAGACAATGTGACTTGCTCAAAGTCACCCAGTGGGTTTCATGACTGAGCAGGGATTCGAACGCTGGTCTTTTAAGACATAATCCAGTGCTCAAACCACTACACCACACTGATCCTACCTTTTTGCTATTCAACTGTTGGCTGTCACTGAACTGAGCAGGCTGGAGGAAAAAATATTATTGAAAATTGCCCTCCCAAGAGTCAGGGGAAGCTTCATAGAAGTAGGTGCAAGAATATGCTTCAAGAAAAGAAACAAACTTTTTCCATGCTGCTAAATTGATCTTAAAGAAAAACAGCACAGTATGCGAAACCTTCGCCTGCAACCGTATTTCTCATCTATATGTATACATGGGTAATGCATGTATGCAAGTTTAAAGCTTCATTATATGGATATCAGTGACCAGGGAGAAAATGTATAGAAAATATGATCACTTTCTTTCTCACAACCTGAAACATCACACCTCTCCATTCATTCTGCTCCATGCCCACCACAGTGACAAATAGCATGTGCGAGTGCACTCATGCATACCTTCATGTTGGAGCACAATGACCAGCCTCATACACATTAGTTATTTCATGCACACTATGCTTTATACAGAACTAGTGTGGTGTAGTGGTTTCAGTGTTGGAATAGAACTCTGGGAGACCAGGGATCAAAACCACATTTGTTCCCTGAAATCCACTGGGTTACCTTGGACAAGTAACACTCTCTCAGCCTCAGAGGAAAGCATTCTGATCAAATTTTCCCAAGACAACTAAATTAGGTTTGCCTTTGAGTCATCATAACTCAGAAACTACTGAAGGTATACAACAACAAAACAACATGTTTTACATATATGTGGCATCTTGGAAGATAAATGTTCTAACACATATAAAATATGCATTAATTTAGAGAGTAAATTAGATACTTATTAGCAAACATAAAGTCAAAGAAATATTAACATACATAAAAATAAATGTTATGGTAGTTTTTGGAGACTTTATTTAGACATGTTGACATTTATGAAAATTAAATCAGTACAATAAATAACTTTAGATAGATCAATTAACATTTCTTGAATCAGTGTGTGCGTAGCCCTATGCTTCATGAAGACAAGTGTTACAATTATTTTCTCAATTCCTTAACTTTCCTGAAATGCACATTTCAAAATCAGAATCTTACAAAATAAGTTTATAACATAAAACATATTTTATTGACTACCTGTTATCAAACTCATTGTTATGGGGGACTTCAATGTCCACGCCGACACCACCTCCTTGTCAACAGCAGCCATGGACCTAGTGTCTACCATGGAGGCACTAGGACTCTCGCTCTGTAAGACTGGCCCCACTCACCATGCAGGACACACATTAGATCTGATCTTCGCCGCCGGAATTCAGGTGATCCTAGCCTCCATTACGGAGGTTCCATGGTCTGATCACAAGGTCCTGGAAGTCAGGCTGGGACTCGCCCCCCCTCCCGGTAAGGGTGCAGAACCTATTTTGGTTCGCCCAAGGAGACTTATGGAACCCACTAGGTTCCTGAATGCTCTAAGGGATTGGGAACCCTCCAGCGACTCGGTCGATGGGCTAGTGGAGCATTGGAACACCAATCTCTCCGCGGCCCTAGACGAGATCGCCCCCAGGCGTTCTCTCCTTCCCCGTAGTAACCGCTCGCCATGGTATACGGAGGAGTTGCGGGCGATGAAACGGAGAAGGAGACAACTAGAGGACATGTGGCGGAGTCTCCGCGACGAAGCGTCGAAATCAGCTTATAAACAATTTAAGGAGGTTTATGAGCGAGCTATCAAGGAAGCAAAAAAGGCCCATTACTCTTCCCTGATAGAGTCAGCTAGTTCACGCCCAGCCCAATTATTTAGGGTAATTCGGTCACTGACAACAATCCCAACTGTCCCAAATGATAGGGGTTTGGCTCCAACGGCTGAGGCTTTTCAGAACTTCTTTGCTGACAAGATTTCGACCCTCCGCCGGGACATTCCTGCCACTCTTGATACAGTTAGTGAACTCGAGACCCCGCCGCCACTCGGTGGGCCCACCTTCACCCGTTTTCTACCGCTGGACGCAGCAGCTGTCGATGGGTTACTGACTGCAGCTAGACCAACTACTTGCTCCCTCGACCCGTGTCCCTCCTGGCTGGTTAGATCTTGCCGGGAGGGCCTACGTGGCCCCCTGGGCACGATCTTAAATAGCTCCCTTGAGCAAGGAGTCTTCCCAGGGGGGTTAAAAGAGGCCATGGTGAGACCGCTGCTGAAGAAGCCGAATTTAGATCCTTCGGCTCCCTCCAATTACAGGCCTGTTTCCAACTTGCCTTTCCTAGGCAAGGTAATTGAGAGGGCAGCAGCGGATCAGCTGCAGCAGTTCCTAGAAGACACAGCTGGACTTGATCCCTTCCAGTCCGGCTTCCGTGTTGGGCACGGGACGGAGACCGTACTTGTCGCCATTACAGACCAACTTCGCCGCCAGCTGGACCAGGGTGGATCAGCACTGCTTGTCCTGTTAGATCTGACAGCAGCGTTTCACACCGTAGATCATGCATTATTGACCCACCGTCTAGCCGCTTCCGGGGTTAGGGGGACCGCCCTTAAATGGGTGGCCTCCTTCCTCCGGGACCGGGGACAACGTGTGGAGGGGGGGGGAGGTCTCCGGGGGAGACTCCCACTTGACTGTGGGGTCCCCAGGGGCCATCCTCTCCCTCTATTATTCAATGTGTATATGCGCCCCCTGGCCCAGCTGGCCCGCGACTTTGGTCTGGAGTGTCATCAATATGCGGATGACACCCAGCTTCTGCTGAGAATGGACGGCAGGTCGGACGCCGTACCCGATTGTTTCCACCGGTGCCTCGAGGCCGTGACTGGTTGGCTGCGTGCCAGCCGGCTGAAGGTGAACCCATCGAAGACGGAGATACTGTGGCCTGGTCGGCCTGGGCTGGGTGGGTGCCGGTTGCCTACCCTGGACGGCGAGCGGCTTAACCCATCGCCGTCAGTTAAAAGCTTGGGGGTTGTGCTAGACTCCTCGATGACCATGGAGGCCCAGGTCTCCATGGCCAGCAGGACGGCATTCTATCACCTCCGACAGACTAGGCGACTGGCACCCTACTTGTCCAGGAGGGACCTGGCCACGGTGATCCAAGCGACGGTCATCTCGAGATTAGACTACTGTAATGCCCTCTACGTTGGCCTTCCTCTGTCGACGATCCGGAAACTCAAGCTAGTGCAGAATGCCGCGGCTCGCTTGCTGGCAGGAGTGCCTGCGAGAGAGCACATTACACCTACTCTTCGGCAGCTGCACTGGCTTCCTATCGAGTACCGAATCGTCTTCAAAGTGTTGGTTTTAACCTTTAAGGCCTTGTACGGCCTAGGGCCTGCGTACCTGAGGGACCGCCTTACCCGTATGTTCCCCGAGATCACTGCGTTCAGATGAACAGAATCTGCTGTTAATTCCATCAGTCCGCTCCTGCCACCTATCGACGACAAGACAAAGGTCTTTTTCTGTGGCGGCACCAGGGCTCTGGAATGCCCTCCCGGATAGCACCCGAGCCATCTCGGAACTGGGCCCATTCCGGAGGGCATGTAAGATGGCTCTCTTCGAGCTGGCCTTTAATTAGGCACTGGATGACAATACTCCTTGCTTGCCTCCCAATCTATGCTCTGACTATGTAACCATTTTAATGTGGCTTGTTTTATTTTTGTGTTTTACTGATTGTAATGGCAGCATGCCATATGTTATGTCGTGCTGCTGTGTAACTCCGATGTGATCCGCCCCGAGCCTGCTGGGAGGAGCGGAATACAAAAATGAACTATAAATAAATAAATAAATAAATAAATAAATAAATTTTCTACTGCTAATAACTAATATGGATTGTAGAGGGAAGGGGGAAGGGAGCAAACTTTATTGGAGAGTTTTCATATAAAGTCATAATTTCATATCCATAGCAATTTAAAAGATTAATTAACTGAAATAATATTTCTGCCACTTTGCCTAATAAAAATAATGTATTGTATTTGATATTGAGTTCAAAGGTGTTTGCTTTTGTATGTAAAATTTCAAAATCAAGAAATATAACTACTAGAGTAATTTATTGTTCAGAAAGTTAGTAACAAAGTTGAAGTTGAGAAGGTGACATAAATGGCTATGAGGCTCATATAAAAAGGATTGAATTACATGCTGCCAAGGACAGAAAATTTAGTAAAGATTTGGAAGGCCAAATATATTTCATTAGAAACTAAAATCAATACCTATGATTCAATTGTCATGCCATTCTTCCTCTTTTGCTTGAAATATTGGATGAGAAAGACAGCCAGGGAAAGATCTTGACAACAGAATTGAGATGGCCAAGGAGCATGCTGAATTTCAAGACTGCAAAACAAAAGAAATGTAATAGAAGAGAAAAGACAGGGCAAGAAATCACAATGATATAGAAGGTCCAAAAACTGAACTACTATAGCCTGTGTTATCTGGAATGCACTTCAGAGAAAGCAATTCACTCGGTATATCACACTACACTATAGTATAAGAGAAGTACAATAAAACCAAGACTAGGCTTTTATCATGCCATCATCTTGCCTAACTCACTAAATTTTATGGGAACATCACACAAGGTCATTCTTCACTCATAATCCCCCTTGTTTCTTTTTCCATTGCTGCTTCTTTATTTTTTCCTTACGAGAGAAAATGTCTTAAAAGAGAAGTAGGGAAGTGCTGCACAGCACTTTCTTTATGACATCCATTTGAAAATGCCCTAGATCAATGTTACCCGTACTGGTCATCTGTTGATTGGTGAAAATCTGTAATGGTTTCCACTCTGCAGGTAGTATTCAGGAAAGAATGAAACAATTGTAGTCAATGGGGACAAATTGGATGCCAATACTTGTCACATTTGGGGGAGGGGGGAGTCACCAGTTCCCCATATGACATAACTTAAGATAACAAAGCACAGTTAGATGGCAGGACATACTGAGTAAAAATGATGTCAGTCTACATCAAATGTGCGTAGAATCACAGAATTGGATTCTAGAACCACGTCACCCAGTTTTTATGCTTTCCTCAATCAGTCAAATGTCTGAAATGGAACCAGTACTTTCTGGGCAACATTGATATTTTTTGAATTCCTCTCACACCTGGCCAACAATCAACATGACAGCTTCATTTTTATGGTACACAGCTAGAGAGTCACTGCAGGGATCCACACAGTGACCCTAAGGCAAGTCAGTATTATTATTTTCTCTTTATTGCAGTTGCGAGACTGTGGTGTTTTGCCTAAGGGCACATATGTGAAGTGAGATTTGGTTTCATTGCTCTGAAGTTATTTTTAGATAGGGCAGGAAATGTTTAAATAAGAATATTGACTGTGGTATGGATTAATTCATATGTGCATATTCATCTCTAGATTAATGTATAGATGAATATGCATCTTTAAATATTCAACTGCATATTATCACCATAGATCAAAACCTCTGCCTAGAATCCTTTTGAGACTTCTTATAATAGGATGTATTTATAAATATCTCAGGCTAGCATTACAACCTTCTACTAATCTTACCACAACATGGAGCTAGTATTACACGAAGGAAAGCTAACCCAAACTGAGGATAAGATGCAGCTCTTAAAATGATATCAACACACAAGGGGCCCTTCCACATAGCCACATAACCCAGAATGTCAAGGCAGATAATCCACAATATCTGCTTTGAACTGGATTATCTGAGTCCACCTGCCATATGATCCAGTTCAATGTGGATTTTATGCATTTGTGTGGAAGGGACCTATATCAAGGCAAATATTTACAAAACTGCACTTACCTAAAAGCATTATTTTCTTTGCATGCTTTCTCAATTTTCCATGCCAAAAATTCAGTTCAATTGCATACTGCATTTTGCTGACAACAAGATATCCTGGTCCTCTATGTAAATCTATAGACAATTCATTGATTCCCTTCACTACTCATCCATGTCGAGTGGGCTCTTTTCTCCTGTAATAGCAAGCACTATTGAGATCTGGACAAAAACTCTTATGTGCTTCCATTTACCTGAACTTTATTTTCAAAGGATTCTCATTACTTCTTATACATTTTCTATATTGGCATGCATTTGGCCCTGACAAAATGACAGCAACAATAATGTCTTACCTACAGTCAAATATTCATTACTTTTACAACATCTGGAAAACAGACCTGTTTCTTTGTGTGCTCGAGGATAAAACAGAGAAGAATTCCTAACTTTTTAACCAAAACCACATATTCAACATTAGAGCTGACAACCTTGATTGTCATAATTAGTTCCGAACAGGCTTTAAACAAGCTGTCAAATATTAGGTCCACTTGTCCTGCTGTGCAGCAGGTGGTCTCTAGATGCAAGATTTTAACACTCTGGTTTAAAGCAGCCATGTGCACAGAATGCACAGATAAATTCAAGAAAGAAGGTTAAAATGGGCATTCATATGACCCAGCTGGGATTTCTGTGTTACTGCCACTGCTTCCAGCTGGACACAGAGCTCCATGCAATCATCTGGCCATTGTGGGCACCCAATTCTGACATCAGCAAAGGTGTCCATTCAATAAGGAAGAAGAAGTGAATGCTGAGCGCAGGGAAAGAATGATAGCACTAGTGTTCCATCTGGATGATGGAGCAGTCCCAATCAGTCTCTAGCCAACTGTCAAGATTGGTCTGAAGCTGCAGGGTACTCAGGTATCTCCAGCAAATTACAGAGCGTCCCCTGAATTTGCCCAAAGTGGGGCAAAGCTGATTTCAAAACCCATAATACATAGTAGTCAAACATCATTGGGACAGTCTGAAGTCAATTCAGGGTGGTTCGGGTTTTGGTTTTTGCTTGAAATAGCACCCTTTATAGGTGCAGACTTCATTTTACTATGCCGCAATATAATTTGTGCTTACAGTCTTGGCTGTTTTCTTGGACTGGGAAATGACACGGCTTCATTTGCCGTGTCACAGGAACTAGACTCACTGTTTGTTAGGGGGCGGAGGGATTCTGCCATGCTTTCTCATGGATATTCAGAGGTGGTTTGTTATCTAGCCCTCAAGGTCCTGGATGATCATCTGAAGAGGATGACAACATCAAGATCTTGAACAGTCAGTCTGTATAGTGGTTTTAGATATTTAAGAATAGATGTTTCATGTGTGTATCAATTAAGCAATGCGGATGAAGTATTTTTTTAAGTGGATGGTATTTACATTTTATTATACAGTGTGCTGCAGTGAAAAGAGATGCTGAGAGGACTTAGTCTGAATTTCTTCTCAATTGTAAATCTTACTAGAAGTCTTGAGGTAATCTATGTAAATGTCTCACACCTTTGGAAGATGATTTTTAAAAAAGTTACTGCATGGTTTAGATAGAGAAAATACAGCAATTATGTTTGTTACCTCACTGTCATCTTGCCTTTGGAAATTTACAATATGGAATGCACATATCAACCAGCACTCAGACTTCATGCAGAGTTTTCAGTTTAAATAAAAGCAACCTTTGTGAGATTCATGACCTTTCCTGTCACAAACCTCGCCAGCAGACCTTATGCAAGTCGCAAGATGTACTTACTAAGTTTGCAAAACTAACAATTATGAAAGTGTTATAGACATTATGAAAAGTCTGTGGGTGGAAGAAAGTGTTCCCCAAAAAGGGAAAGAAGGAAGAAGAGAAGAGAAAAGTAAGCTCCTAGCCCTTAAAGAACACATTTTCAACCACTTATTTGGCAAGAAATAAGTCCACTTGTATGCAGATGGCAAAATACAAGAAGCAATGGAAGGTCATATTGTGAAGACACAGGGTGATGTGGGGAAAAGAGTAGAGGGAATGCAGAGTAAATGGTGCAAGGAGTGGAATATAGAAGCAAGGGGGTGATTATTGCAAGGATGCGAGATGGGTGAGTAGGAGTAAAGGAATAACAAAGGGTTCAAGAAGAAGACTGTAGGAAAATCAGAAGATGATACTGTGAGGGCACACACTGAGGTGAGGAAGGGCACAAAAGGAAGAAGAATTGAGCACTGAGAGCAAAAGAGTTCAAGAAGCAAGGGTAACAACCAGCAACGGTACAAGGTAAGATGAGAAAGTGAGTAGAGAGAGCAGTGTAAGTGGGGAGTGCAAGAAGCAAGAGATGGACACATTGTGGTGATGTGAGATAAAGCAGGGAGTTGTATGTAATGAAGAATAAGACATGGTAGGCAAGTAAAAGGGTGGAAATGAGCGGGAGAAATACAGTGGTAAAGTGCAAGAAGCAAGAGGCATAATATGGGAAGGGCTAAAGAAGAGGGAAGTGTGGCATCATAAGGGGGAAGGAAGGAGGGATGAGAAATGTAGTAGAATGTATTTTACTTATATAATAGCTTCTCTATTTTTCTTTCTTTTGTTCAGTCCAACCTCCAAAAAAGCCATGCCTAGTAAAAGAGGATGATACATTTTAATATAGACCCATAGAAGTGTTTCACATACATATTCCATTCCAAAACAATAGAAAAGCCCTCCTTGATGTTCATCATTTAACAATATTTATATTGAATATGTGGGCATATCTTAGTGAACTCTTTACCTGTCCCAATGTTTCTCATCACTCTGGCCATTTCATCATATGGAATGGAATAATTTCACGCAAAATGCAAATACTAGATTTGTGGCTAAGCAGGGAAAGACCTGCTTTGTTAGACAGAATGAGGCAAGTGGGAATGGGTGCATATCTGGATAATAAACACTCCACCTAGAAAGATAATGTGCAATGGCTGGCTCATCTGCTCTTAACCTGACCTTGAGCCACCAGCCAACCAGAGATTAGCAGTTTTGTTTGATGCTGAAAAACCTGGTCTTCCACAAAATGCATCTGCTATTCTGCAAAAGCCAAGAGGGTAGCTCTTGTTTTGGAATTTATTTCATGCAATTGCAAAATAATTGTCATCTGGATTGCAAGGGCCTATGATCTCAAAAAGGGATGTATACATTCCTAAATAAATGCATATATATTTGTATCTTGCATTAGTTCCTCCAAGAGCATATGTGCAATATATTGATTTTTATATTTAAAAATCAGTAAATAAAAAAGGAGAAAAAGCAAGTATAAAAATAAAAATGCATTATATGCAAAGTTTAATTAAAGAGTGTTGAGACTTTACTGTTGGAGATAGGGCCTCTTTCTCACACTCGTTTACTTTCTTTGATATGTACACCCACCCACAATTGCACATATATGAGGATGATGAAACGCCAGTAGCAAGTAAGGAAGGCTTGTACTGGTATCATTTCTATCACTCTGGAATTGATGTGTTTGTAGAAGTATACACATTACCAAACATTTTTTCCTGCAAATATCAGATTTTTTTTATTGGTTATCTCCCTCCTTTGGAATCCAAAGCTGGAAAGCCTCACTGGCTTCAAAGGATCCTGGCACAGAATCCAGCATGCTGAACCTGGCTATCAGGTCAGGGCTAGTGAAAAGAAACAGAATGGAATGGTACACTGCCTAGAAACAATGTGGTCTACACAAAAATGTTTGACAGTGTGCAGGAAGCCAAGAGGGAGAAGAGATTCATTAGAGAAAATATTATGGGGAAAGTGAGGTGGCACTAGCAAGCATATGCAAAAAAAGAAGCAGAGGGTTCAGAAGCCATCATCTGACCAACTAGAAATAGCATGCAAATGATCTCTTTTCCTGGCCTCCTCTCAGCGTCAGTTCTATTTTCCTTCCATATTCTTTGCACATAACCTTCACGTCCATAACCCTGCAGTCTTGGGTTATAATAAGCTCACTACTCTGGCTATACAACACCTCAGCCCTCCTACTAAAGTACAGTATTTCATGGATTCCAGTAGACTTACTTCAGGAATAAAAAGGATATAAATTACTAGTTCAACCTGATCATTACAAGGGAGCCTAAAAGCACAATTCCATCAATACACTTAAGAGAATCGGTCACTTCTTTCCACAGGGAGGAAGTGACCAAGCCTAAGTTTATGATGGGGACGATGACATCTTGTTTAGAAACAGTAATTCAAATTTGTCCCTTCTTCTGTAGCTTTTAGGTCAAAGGGCTCCACAAGAGATAAGTTTGTGCTGCTCATCCCTTCCTCTGTCCCTGATAGAATGGCATGTGTAAAACGATGTGATATGTGGAAAGTTTTGTGTGTGTGTGTGTGTGTGAGAGAGTGAGAGAGAGAGAGAGAGAGAGAGAGAGAGAGAGAGAGAGAGAGAGAGAGAGAGAGAGAGAGAGAGAGAGAGAGAGAGAGAGAGAAGTATGAGGATATAATCTCAAATACAGAAATGGTGGTTTAGGTGCTTTTTAACCTTCAGTTTATTGTAACCCCTCCCTCCATGAGAAACAGTTGGAAGTGCCCAGTTATGCATGGGGAATACAGACAGAAGACAAAGCCTTTAGACCAGTGTTTCCCAACCTTTTTTGAGCCACGGCACACTTTTAACATTAAAAAAATCCGGGGGCACACCACCAACCAAAATGACACAAAATGACACTCTAACACAGTAAAGAAGGGCTGGGAGATGGTGGCCTGCTGGGAGCAGCTGCTGGGAGTGCCGAAGCCAGGGAGGGGGCGGAGCCAGGCTGCGCCATGCCCTGCCCCCTACCCCCGGCTTCACCTCTCCCAGCAGCTGCTCCAGCCTTGAGGGGGTAGTGCCAAGCCAGCCATGCCAGAGCCAGCACAATGCTGGCTTGGCACTGTCCCCTCAAGGCTGGAGCAGCTGCTGGGAGTGCCGAAGCTGGGGGAGGGGGCAGAGCCAGCCCGCACCATGCCCCACCCCCTCCCCCCAGCTTCAGCTCTCCTACAGGCCGCGCCATTCCCCGCCGCCTCCCCCCAGCTTCAGCTCTCCTACAGAGGAGGAGCATGAGCGGTGGATGGGCTTCAGTGCGTGGGGCTCCTCCTCCACGCGGCTTCAGCGAGCGAGGGGTGAGAGTCATGGTGGGAGTCATGGCGGATTGGAAGGTGGCTGGGGAAATGGCCAAAGGAGGCGGCGCCCTGGTCCCTTCTTTTTCTTCGCCACTGCCTGGCCCTTCCTCCTCCCCCAAGCAGCAGGAGTTCGGCAGGAAGGGGGGGAGGAAGGAGGGCAGAGAGCTTTTCTCGCGGCACAGCAGGAGGTCCATCACGGCACACTAGTGTGCCACGGCACACTGGTTGAGAAACACTGCTTTAGACCACTGTTAATCTTCCATCGGTTCACCATTCATACCTTTCAAATCAGGCTTGGAAATCTACATTAATTGTAATAATAAATATATATAACAGCAACCAAAGGTTCTGGTATGATCTCAAGATAAGATTCATCGCCTTAGATAGTTTCTTTGAAATTGAGACTAAACTCTTCAATTAATTCACACCACAGCTATTATTAAAAGGTGTTTTTTATTAAGAATTAGAAAACGCAGTGGAAATTGTACAAAGAGTTCATGTGACATTTGGTCAGGTCCTAAAGTTTATCCATCTACAACATGGAGGACAGGTTTTCCAAGTGACATTGTATCACTTTGTAACAACTTTTTGGAGGCAATGAAGAGTTGAATTGAGGCATTCAAGGAAGATGGTGGGATCTCTGATTTTTTTCTGTGTGCATTTGTGGACATTTGGGTTTTTTTCTGGGAAAAGTGAGCCAGAAAGTATGCTTTTAAAAATATACATATTGGGGGGGGGGGGGGGCTGGAAGGGGTTCTTAAAGACCGGGGACCATTGGTGACCCAAGATCTGGACTTTGTTCTCTTCTGATTTGGAGGACTGTGTGTTTATCTAATTTGTCCCTTATTTGTACTCTTTGGACCTGTCTTTAAAAAAGAATATCAGAGTTATTATAAAACATTGAAATAGACTCTACAAAACAGAGAATTGAAGACAAGGTCCTTTTTAAACTCTTTGACAAGCTATGTACTTACATTTCATTTACATAGCTCTTTTCAAAAAGCCAAAGGTGATGTGCTTTGAAACTAACTGTGTGACTGGAATGGATATGCATGTCAGGACATGTACAGTAGATGCAGTATCCAGAGCAACATAAAGACCCATAGGACAGAGAGAGAAACATTAACCTTATTTGCTCCTGTTCCCAACCCAGCTGCTATTTGTATTAGAAAGGAAACAGCTTCAATTGTGACCACAGAACAGGGTGGGTGGGAGATGGGGGAGACTTAGACTTCAATGTCCAGTCTTAATTTTTCTGCTCCCCCTGTTGCTTAGCAGTGTCAGTCCCTGCGGTTTAAATGTTTACATGCATTAACTGTATTCACACAACTGCTTCTAGTATAGCTTTTTAGGGTACCTTTAGTAGCTATATTTTCAGATGATCAGATGGTTGTTAAAGAACCCCTCTTGATTTTTCACTTTGATTCAGCCAAGAGAAACTAGAACCAGTTTAGGATGACATTTGATGCTTTCAATTAGGAAAAAAAAGCTTTTAAAAATAGACTTTACTATCTTCATTTAACTGCTGCGTCTGTTGGATGAGGATAGCTGCCAAAATTGCTGGAACTGATTAATGTGGGGAGTTGGTGACTACTAATTTTATCCTGTGATGTATTTTAGCATTTCCATGCATTGGACCTAGGAATTGTGAAGCATAATCAACACATCAACAAAGCTTTATGGGACCTTGCCAGAAGCTGATGGGTTCCAAAAATAATAAATATTAAATTAGATCATATCTGTCAAATTCTATTGACTGGCATTTTGGAATGTTGCTTGTACTGCAAACTAACCTTGCAGTCAGGGAGAGAACCAGATGGGCTATATTTAACAAATAAAATGTCCAGATATTGCCCATCTGCTTTACATCCCGCAGTTCAGACTTTGTAAAAAACACTCTGGATCTTAAAATATTCTACTGGTGATTTTTTCTCCCCCCCCCCTTTTTCCCAAAAGCACACTCTAAATAATACTGTCTCTGGGAACAAGATAATTAGTGTGAATCTCAAAACCTCAAAAATAAGAAAATGAACTATTAGGAAATTATTCTATTACACAGAATCTCATATTAATGTACTATTAAGAGATAGCTTTTATTTTGTATGCCTTTAAAAAAGACAAAGTGAATACAGGCAGTCCCCCCAAGTTACAAACATCAAATGACTCATAGTTAAGAATGGGGATGAGACAATAGGAAGTAAGGTAAATCAATCCCCAGGAAGGAATATTCACTCCTGGAAGAGTTATCATGAGAAAAAAGTGTTTCCACTGAAGCTTTTTCACCAATCCTTGCTTCCACAACAAGATAACATTTTCAAAATCCAATTATTACATGGACAGAAAGTGAGGTGAAATCTTCCATACAGGGGCACAGACAACAACCGAAAAGGTATGGGGTGTTAACCCCTATGCTATTCAAAGATAGATAGATAGTAGGGCTGTTCTACAATTTCGGATATGCCCAAATTTTGGAAGTTTTTTGGATACTTCTGACTTTTTTAGCAATTTCGAGAGCAACCCTCCCAACAGGAATTCCGAAATCCGAAATTCCGAATTTTCTTGCTGATTGCTCATTGGCTAACAGCTGACTCTCCCTTCTGCTGATTTATTTGCCTATTTTTGAAAGTGGACACCATTTCTGAAGACTTCCAAATTTCGGGAATACTTCTGAATCAATTTCGAAATTTATCGGAAATTTTTCGGAAGTCCATATAATCCGAAACGACAGCTACAATTAGATCTGAAACGAGTTTCAAAACATTTTTTTCTTAGATCAACCAGCTCTAATAGATAGATGATAGATAGATAGATAGATAGATAGATATAGATAGGGCTGGAGTTACATTTGTTCCAACCTTTTTAGGATGCGATTGGCTCTTGGGCAGGTACAGCATTACACTTTGTACAGTTCCACCTGGCATTCACATCTAGCGACCCAATCACATGGAGGTCCAGAAACATCTTCTTTGCACTTTTTTGTGCTGCCTGTGCACTGCTAACTTGGAGTCATGTTGGTGCGCTGTTGGATTCTGTGCCAGCAGCATGTAGCAGAGGACAGCAGGGAAACATCATGGTACAGGATCATATGACAAATTGACAATAAGGGGACAAAGCCTTACAATTGCCCCCGCTGTCCCCCAGTTTCCCAACCTCCATGTGATGAGGTTCTAAGAGTGAACTACATTTGTATCAAATTCTTACATATATGATGCTTTAAACTCCTTCCACACACCATTTTCTTAAAATACTTCCTATCCCATGTATTTTTTCAAAGTACACAAATTTATGTGCATCCTCCCCATAACAAATGCCTTCCAAAGATATATAAAGGGAAATATTTCTTCACCCAGAGGGTCATTGGGTTATGGAACTCACTTCCAGAAGAGGTTGTGACATCAGCCTTTCAAGGCAGGATTAGACAGATTCATGGATACCAAAGTAGTTACTATTCAAGTGCCACCTCGGAGTTGGCAGGCAGGATTTCCCTTACTGGTTGTGGGGGTCGGGAGCAGGTCAGGGTTTTGCCCTCCCTTCTGTCGAGATGTACAACTGGTGGGCCACTGTGTGATACAGAATGCTGGACTAGATGGGCTGAGGTCCGATTCAGCATGGCTCTTCTTATGTTCTTATGTTCTTATATTCTGAGGTGTGCACATTTATGTATGTATGTATGATTATGTTTGTACATATGATTTGAAAAGGTGGGGAATACAATCTGACACTCAGTTTCTTCATGACAGCCTAAAATAAAAAGGTATAAATATGCATTTGTTAATGATCTTGCAGTGTAAAAAATGTACAAATCTGTAAAAAGAAAACGACTTCACCTACATCTTTGGTCCACTGATCTCCAGAGTTTTTGGTTCAAGCTCTGCAGCCTCCACATTTTACTAGCAAAATAGTCAGAATTATATTGTAACTAGTAGACTTGTGCACGGATTCATTTTGGCCATTTGCCTTCAACTTCTTCAGCTTGTTCGGACACCCGCTTTTTTGTTTGTTTGGATTTTTTTTGATGGAGCTAGGTTACATGGTTGCCAGTCATGGCTTCTTCTGCTCTATTCAGGAGCATGCAGCACACAAAGAGGTTGCTGCATGCTTGCATGGGGTTTCCCTATGTGAGCTCTGCCTGTTGGGCCAATCTGAATTGAAGAAAGTAGTGACGTGTCTTACACCAGTGTTTCCAAACCTTTTTTGAGCCGCGGCACACTTTTAACATTAAAAAAAATCCGTGGGCACACCACCAACCAAAGTGACACAAAATGACACTCTAACACAGTAAAGAACAGCTGAGGGTTGGTGGCCTGGGAGCAGCTGCTGGGAGTGCCAAAGCCAGGGAGGGGGCGGAGCCAGGCTGTGCCATACCCCACCCCCTACCCCCAGCTTCACCTCTCCCAGCAGCTGCTCCAGCCTTGAGGAGGCAGTGCCAAGCCAGCGGTGCCAGAGCCAGCACAATGCTGGCTTGGCACTGTCCCCTCAAGGCTGGAGCAGCTGCTGGGAGTGCCAAAGCCAGGGGAGGGGGCAGAGCCAGGCCGCGCTATGTCCCGCCCCCTCCCCCCAGCTTCAGCTCTCCTACAGAGGAGGAGCATGAGCAGTGGACGGGCTTCAGTGGGCGGGGCTCCTCCTCCACGTGGCTTCAGCGAGCAAGGGGCGAGAGTCATGGTGGGAGTCATGGCGGATTGGAGGCTGGCTGGGGAAACAGCCGAAGGAGGCGGCACCCCGGCCCCTTCTTCTTTTTCTTCGCCACTGCCCGGCCCTTCCTCCTCCCCCAAGCAGCAGGAGTTTGGCAGGAGGGGGGGAGGAAGGGGGCAGAGAGCTTTTCTCGTGACACAGCAGGAGGTCCGTCACGGCACACTAGTGTGCCAGGGCACACTGGTTGAGAAAGACTGTCTTACACAAGCTGTTTCTATTTAATTGGGCAGGCATCTCCATTGCTTAGTTGCATCCTGGCTTCAGTCCGATTGCCTTGCTGCTCGCTCTCAGATTTAGCTTTTGTCTTGGCCTCTCTCTGTATTGAATCTTTTTGGTCTACCAATATTTTCCTTTATTTTCTTGATTCATTATTAGTGGGACTGGGAATTGGAAAGTGGGGTGGGCAGGCGGGCAGTGTTTAGGGACTTGTGGGTAGGTGTGCTTTTCTTTTAGGATGGCTCTGAGCTTTGAGTCACTGTTTAGCCTCTATTAAATCCTTTAGCTTCTTCTCTTATTTCTCCTCCCTCCTCTCTTTCAGTAAGAACATTTAAAAGATTATTGTTATATTTATAGGAAATCCAGCAAGCAGCAAAGTCTTGTTCTCATAAAAACTACCTACCTACCTACAACCTACCTAAACTAACACCAATACCTAATGACTTCTGGATCACACATGAGTGTTTTTCAAATAAGGGGACATGCTGCTTGCTTGGTTTGTTGTGGATGGTGAGCTGCTGGCCTCTTCCAGTATGACAGTGCCCTGCTGCTGCTCCTGGAGAAGTTATGGGGTGCGACCAGCGGGGGATACCTTATTAGGAATTTTTTAAAAAGAGATTTTATTTCTAAAATGAAAAGAATTTCCTAAAAATCAGGGGATGCCCAAAATGTTATTAAACTTGGTGTGCTAACAGTGGTCGATGTGGTAATTTTAATCCTGATAGCCCTAAAAATGATGGGAAGAAGAGCCCAGGAAGCCCTCCCCCCATTGCCACCAATAGGCCAGATCTAACCGCATTTTTCAGCTGTGGACCAAAAATGGCTATTCGGTTACCTGGGAGGCACGTGAAACAGATACAGGGGTCTCCCAAAATTTGGCCAGCAGAAATGGATTGAGGTTCAGCCAAAATGCACATGCCTAGTAATTAGCAACAGCATAATCATTATGCTGTTGCATTTCTTGCAACTATAGAAATAACTGTACGTCTTTAATTGCTTTGCTACCTGAAGATGTTACAGAAAACACCTTCTAAATGTTTGTATTTAACAGATATGATTCACAGAGTCATCAACAATTATCAGTTCAACCACCTGGAACTGATTATAGGGAATTCAAGGTCTTCTGCTCTGAAAACAACCACCCCCCCTTTGCTCCAGGAAAAATAAAATTTAACCTCCTTTAGGGCTTGACTATTGCTCACTTGCAGTTTATACAAGCAGATGGACTTTATAAGAAGTGTCTATTTTCTTGGCGGGGGCTGCTAAATATTTCTTTAATGTCTCTTTGCTGTCACTCCCATTGCTACATTCTGTTGTTAAAAGGCTATGGCACGGGTATTTGCGTGTGTGTGTGTGTTTTAAACTCTATACTTCAATTCTGATGTTAATAGAGCTTATAATAATCCTTTTGTTTCATGCAGTTAAGTTTATTTTAGGGAGTCATTATTTATATGGGCTGTGAGTTAGTGCAGCAAGAAAATATTCAATAGAAAAGAACAGCTGGTAATAGCAGATCCAGAAAATAACTATTGGCACATAAGCAGTCTATTGGCTGAAATGAAGCAGTCTATTGGCTGAAATGGGGTGGTTGATCCATTAAAAAATTGATTCTAAACTACAAATGGGGGGAGGGATTTTTTTATTAGTAATAGAAATACTTACCAAAAAAATTCCAAAAAATTCTTAATTTTAACATAATTAATAACGAAATTCATTATTATTAGTTATTATTCCAGCACATGCGCACAGCAGGAAAACAGGACTGACACTGTTAAAAGCACAGGCAAATCAAGGGATAAACATTTCCCTTCACTTCTGGAGTGCAATTGACTGGAGCTGAAGATTTATAGCATATAGAAATGGTTCCACCAACTTTCTGCATACTGATGAAAGTACAGAGAGTGTAAATATACTAACAACATGATAGAAGCAAGCTGAAGCTATATTAACAAATAATCAATTAATGCAAATGAAATGCACAGATACAGAATGAGTTTCTTCTAACACAGTGGTTCTCACCCTGGGGTTCCCAGATGGTTTTGGCCTACAACTCCCAGAAATCCTAACAGCTGGTAAACTGGCTGGGATTTCTGGGAGTTGTAGGCCAAAACTGGAATAAACCACATTGAATTCTAGATGGGACTCCAAATAGGAGGGAGGGGGGTATTCTTGGAAGCAGCAAAAAGGAGGAGGTGGCTGGTGGAATCACAATGTATCGAGGAGCGCAGGTGTGAGGGGAAAGCAAGTCTACAGGGGAGGTTTCCTCAAGGGTAGTAGTCTATCCAATCATAATATAAGGTAGTCTTTGCAGGAATAGGGGTCAGTTACTTGTAATCCACAATGACATGTGTGTTGTAATCCACTCGGAAGTGATATCAATAGCCGCGCTGAGGAAAGAAGCCCAGGCTATAGTGGTGGGGGAGAGAAAGCAATCAGGCGAGCTGAGCCAGCGGATCAACAAGGGTGGTTCCCGCGAAGGAAGTAGACAAGCAGAGCGCTCCACAATCGGCTTGGGGTGATGTCTCCAAAGATAACAGTTAATGCATAATGCTTGTCTACTTCCTTTGCAGGAACCAGTCTTGTTGATCCGCTGGCTCAGCTCGCCTGATTGCATTCTCTCCCCCACCGCTACAGCCTGGGCTTCTTTCCTCAGCGGGTTTTCCCCATGATCCAGGGAAGGAGGAGGGCAGACGAACCTGCCCCCTCCTTCCCTGGATCATGGGGAAAATGCGCGAAGGAAGGAGAGGGATGTTTTGGCCTTCAACTCCCAGAAATCCTAACAGCTGGTAAACTGGCTGGGATTTCTGGGAGTTGTAGGCCAAATACGACCTAATAACATCACCTTTCGAAAAAATGGTGACCCCAGGTTCGGTTTTGAAATTTCTCTTCCGGGTTGGACCCCGAGGGTCGATATATGATAGAAATAATTTCAAGTACAAAAAATAACAGATTTCAAAGTAATTTAAACTGGAGATAACTAGGCCTAGAAGCTACCTCTTAAACTTATCTTAAAGCAGACCATCTACCATATGCAACGTACTCCAGTGTCTGTGATAGAAGATGAATGCAGTTGCTACAAAATGACTGATATTTGCTAAACACATGGAGGACACTGTGAGTGGCCTCCACTGTCCTTTTCTCCAACTTCACATGTTTATTTGAAGGCATGGATAGAATCTATATATGTAACCGCAAGTGGGAGGGAGAGTACTCCATTATGTAACCTAATTTTTGTTCCTGGGTTAGGAATGTCATTTCCTAATTGGTTCTATCATAAAAACATGGAAGAGTTTATTAAACTGCAAAAACATTTTTGTGGGACATCCTGCAGGATATTTTGCTATAGATTTTCAATGAATATTTCATAGAGACTCAACCAATTCAACATAGTTTGTTGCAGCCACAAAAACAAAGTTTCTAGAGTATAAGAACTACTTTCAAAGTAAGTACTTGACAATTAAACAGGAAATAACATTTTAAAACTAGGAACAGATTTTTTCAAATTTTGTTACATAGTGTAATTGTGAATTATTTAATGCATTGCAATCATATAGGTTTTCTTCATACATTCTGCTGAATTTCCTTTCATCCACACATTCAGTAGATCTAATTAGAATCATAGAGTTGGAAGAGACCTCATGGGCCATCCAGTCCAAACCCCTGCCAAGGACCAGGACAATTGTATTAAAAGTTGCTGCCTGACACTAGGCTACTGCTTCTGCCCATATTTTCTAAACTATGAAGCCAAACCATCCCTAGCTTAGTCTCTTCAAATGTGTTGGGAGTGGTACTTCAACCATCCCCAATTGATACAGACATTGTTGACTGGGAATGGGAGTTGTAGTCCAACATATATATCTGGAGAACACCAGAGTTGTTGAAGAGGTGTTAAAAATACATAGCCTGCCTAACTAAATCATTTCAAGCATAAACATACAAATGGTATCACCAATGTACAATAAAAATATTTACTACCAAGAATTATAATCTACAATGAAAACAGAGGATGTGTAGCCCTCCAGATATTGCAGTTTCCATTGGCCATAGTCAGCATCGCCAATTCTTGGAGTTGAGTCCTAACCTCAAGTAATTTTCCCAGTATTTTAATCTAGTTTTTTACTAAATGAGTCATACTCTTTGACACACTGAATTTCATATCAGACTCCTTAGCATAAGATGCTTTTAAAAACCACGTGTGCATATACAACAAAATATCTGAAAACAAATCCGCTTGTAAAATGGAAAGATTCCATATCAGAAATGTTTTGGGATTTTGCAGCCACACTTTGTCTTTATTTGTGTTCAAGGAAAGGACAAGGAATAGAGGTAGAATGACAAAAGATGGATACATTTGGGGCATGTTTGTCCTTTGCCAAAGCAGAGGGTATCAGTCTTTATCAGATGGAGTACTAGTAGAAAAAAGAAAGATGTCTATGAGGAAAAGAACACTTTTGTAATGAAATGCTGATAAAGAAAGACAAAATATATGACTGTGTAACAAGAACAAGGCAAATAGACACTATGGCATAAAACAAGTACTCCACAAATTCCAGTATTCTACATTCCAAAACACAACAGATGTATTTAGTTTACGTCAGAGCCTTTCACCGCAGAGGCTGCTACTTTATTTTTATGACTATAGCAGTCATAGCTGCATTTTTAAAATACTATTTGCATAGTAGGTGAATGAGAGAGAAAATACAATCATTTTTGATGGTACATCAGTCTTACTGACCACTGTAGGATATACACTCCAGAAATGTAAGAGGATATTTCCCAGGGAATCTGTAATATATATAGGACTACCTAGGATTTGCTAATGTCTAAGTTTTTACAGTAAACTCTATTTTATAAGAATTGTTGAATAAAAATAAGCCACCAAACCCTATTAGATATTCAAATTGAATAAGTGTAGAATATGGAATTATCATATGTAGACCTCAATCTCTAACCGTGGTCAGGTAAAAAAAAGGCTTCAGCAACTGCACAATAATGTAAGCTTTGCATTAGAAATGGATTTGCTTTTCATCACATCCATTTATATTAATAATTAGCTTCCATTTTTTTCTTCCTAGCCCACTTATCGGCTTTATTCAATGTGACAACTGTGTGAAATTTTAAATGCCTTTCTCCCAAACATCTGACATTACTTTATAATTTTTGGAAATGTTTAAATCTCAGTCAAGTTTTTGAAAAGCCAAGGAAAGAATAATTGCACAAAAATAGTATTGATGCCTCCATGTGAATCTAATGCATGTTAGTGAGCACTTAGAGATACACTTCAGGAGCAGACACCATTAAAAGAAAACAGAAAGCCTCCAGAACCATCTAAAATGCTACAAGGTCATTCTGCACTCATATACCTCGCCAGTTACCATTCCCTCTGCTGTAACAGTAACAGATTTATTTTAAGAAAGGTGCTGTTGGAGAAATGTCACACTGTGCCATGTGCACAACTCTTTCTTTATGATGAAAGCAAAGTCCCCTTTATTAACAAATTGTGACTTACAACCTTATCACAAGTGCTGCCAAAGATGTTTCAGATCGCCCCATCGTTAGTCAAGCAGGAGGCGTGGGGACCTGTGACCCTACACCCTGTTCTGTCATGGCTTCCCCCCTTCCTCATCACATGAAGGGAATCCTTTTTTCTGTGGTTCGACCTATATTTTCTTATGGAAAGATTAGGGTTCGTATTTCGTATTAAGAAAATAATTTATTTCGTAATCGATCTGTTCAAAAGGCTAATTATGAGGCTTACCGCACCTTTTTGCCGAACCCGGAAGTGCTCTTTGATTTACGCATCTTGAGGCCGGCAAATTGCGTTATTATTGTAATTGATTCTTAATTATTCTTCTCCCTGTCTTCTCCCCCTCGGTTCCTTCCCACCTTCATCCATCTTATTATGCTCTGTTTGTTTTTCCCGCATTTCTACGGGGAAGCGGAAGTGACGCTGCCTGCCGCTACCCATTATGGGAAGTGTAGTCCCTTTCCTCCCTCCCCCCTCTCTCTCTGCTTTCATGGGGCAGGAAGGTATGGGGCCGATCTGTGCAAGCCAGCCCCTGCTCTGCCTGGGCTCGGCATTGTTCCTCTCCTGGGGAGCGCGCCTCCACTAGCTTCCCCTCTGCTGCTTCAGCTGATCGCGTTGTAGCGTCCCATTTGGACTTCAACTCACTCCCCCCTCTCCCCCCTCTGCCTCGTGTTCTCTTTCTTTCTTTCTCCCTGCACTCACTCTCTAGAATGCTTTGTTCTCCCCTTCCGCCTCGTCTCTTTCCTCGTGGCTTCCCCCCTCCCTTCTCCTCTGCCTCCTTCTCTTCTCCCAGGGCATGGGCCAACTTCAGCCCTCCAGCTCACTCCCCCCTCTCCCACCCCTCTGCTTCCTCTCTCTCTCTTCCTCCTGGTCTCTCTCTCTCTCTCTTTCTCCCCCCTCCCTTCTTTTCTGCCTCCCTCTCTTACCCCAGGGCATGGGCCAACTTCAGCCCTCCAGGAGTTTTGGACTTCAACTCACACAATTCCTAACAGCAGGTAGGCCAGCGTTTCTCAACCTCGGCATCAGGACCCCTGGGGGGATTGCGAGGGGAGTTGCGTGGGATTGCCAAAGACCATTAGAAAACACAGAATTTTCTGTTGGCCATGGCAATTCTGTGTGGGAAACTTGGCCCAATTCTGTCATTGGTGGAGTTCAGAATGCTCTTTGATTGTAAGTGAACTATAAATCCCAGCAACTACAACTCTCAAATGTCAAGGTCTATTTTCCGCAAACTCCATCTGTGTTTGGGCATATTGAGTATTCATGCCAAGTTTGGTCCTGATCCAGCACTTTTTGAGTCCACAGTACTCTCTGGATGTAGGTGATCTGCAACTCCAACACTCAAGGTCAATTAATTATATGCATTACTGTGTTAGAGTGTCATTTTGTGTCATTTTGGTTGGGGGTGTGCCCCCGGATTTTTTTAATGTTAAAAGTGTGCCGCGGCTCGAAAAAGGTTGGGAAACACTGTTCTAGGGTTTGTGAGTCTATGGTGCTTCCCCACTCAGGAGAAACACCACGCATTAGCGTTATTAATCACATTGTGTTTTTTCTCTATAATATTGTGGGATATAGCAAACTTGGCTTCACCCAACTTGAATATTCATGTGATGCTGCTTTTCTAGTGACACGTGTTGCTGCTTATGCTTGTTCAAATACTTGCTATATTATTTACTCATGTGTTGCTGCTTATATGATAGTGCTTTGAATACCTCTCAGATACCTGTATTTTGTGATGTTATTGGGTACAATTAGCCACAATAGGCATCCCTTTGGAAGCCTACATTTTTGATAGTGATATTACTACTTTACTGTTCTATGCCTTTTCATATGTATGACATGTATTTTTGATGTATTTGTGCAATACAATATATACCAATATTGGCATTTATCTTTGCTTGTTTGATGTGTAACTGTCCATTCGCATACCTTCAGTCAAATCGAACAGAAGCAAAGGAGATATATAGCAATTACGATATTTATATATAAATACCAGCAAAACTGGTTGCTATGTAGTGGTAGCAACGATACAAAATACAATAGGAAGTATAGATTACAATATCATAGTACATGTCGAGGAGACTTCCTCATAATACACATAATATAAGAATATACGATACAGGCTGCAGGCTCGCAGATGGTGTGCGGAGACGTCGAGGATGGGAGGAGCAGAGCGATCACGTCATCAGTGGCGGACACGGACCCGGACGCCGTCCCAAAATCATAAAGATATAACCAATTGAGCAAATGTACTGGGCTCCATAGGCCAAATGATATAATGTCTAAATGCACAGGGGAGGTCGTCCAGTGGTCAATGAATTAAAGGTTAGATAAGCGCCTTCGTTTCGCCCCGAAAGGGGCTTCTTCAGGACCAGGGGCGTGGCCAATGTTAAATCTCGCGAGCGTCTCTCTACCGGAACAGCACTACAGATATCAACAAACAATAATACAAGCGTATGTAATACAAGCAAAAGCTTCAAATATGGCAATAGCCAGGGTTAACTGGAAATAACAAACATATATCAAACACAGAAAGGGGGGGGTTACATACCCATATTAGGACGATATCAGTGGATACTGGGCTGGAGGCGCAGTTACAGAGGGGAACAGTCATTATATAGGGTATGAACAGGTGATATTAATTAAGTAATTCACTGATGGTGAGTTTGTCGTTTAACCCTTGCGGTTCCTCACATTGTAAATTTACCATCCATTTACTTTCAAGTTGTAGGAGTAGTTTTTTTAATGTTTTGGTGGGGTGAGGGGTGAGCTTTCTCCAGGACCATGACAGTAAAATGTTCATAATGGTGTTGATGGGATTTTAAATGGGAATATAACACAGAATTATCATATTTGTTCTTAAAGCATGATCTGTGTTCACAAATTCGAGTCCGGAGTTCCCTGGTGGACTCCCCCACATAAAGGCCCCCACAATTGCAAATTAACCAGTAAATAATATTTTTAGAATTACACGTAGCCCAGGTATTAATTTTAAATGTTCTGTTGTTGTAGGGACTCTTAATAAAGGTGGAGGTAGAAATGTGCTTGCAAATGCTGCATTTTCCACACTTTTTGGTTCCATTAGAAAGGCGGGTGAAGGAGGGGGGCTCAGGGAGAAGGTCTTTAGTATGTACTAGCAAATCTTTAAGATTTTGGGATCTTTTGAATACAATTAGAGGAGGTTTTTCTAACCCAGGAATGAATTTAATGAGAGGCCAGAAATTTCTGAAATTTTTTTGATTTTATAGGAATGAGGGGACAAAGTTAGAGGCCAAATGATAGTGTTGGGATTTGTTTTTGGCTGGGATGTCAATAGCTGTTCTCTAGGTATGTTATTCACTTTATGGAGAGCATTGTTGAGGACTCTATCCAGGTATCCTCTACATCTTAAATTATTAAGGAAGAGGTCAGCATCTTGGTTGAAATGATGGGGAAAGGATGAATTCCTCTTGAGCCTCAGAAGAGAGGAATAAGTTAAATTATCTTTGAGTGGATAAGGATGGAAGGAAGAATAGTGGAGCAGGGAATTAGTATTAGTAGGTTTGGAATAATTCTTGACTCTAATATGTCCAGCTTCGACAAAGATAGTAATGTCTAAGAAATTAACCTGTTCATTACTACATTGAAAACTAAAAAGAATATTAGGGTGCCAGGTATTGCACCAACCTTGAAACTTCTCAACATCCATAGAGCCATCCAAAATAATCATGACATCATCTATATATCGAAAAAATACTTAATATGACTAGAAAATTCCGAGTATTTGTCTGAGGTGAGGTATTCATGTTCCAAAGCTCCCATAAAAATATTAGCTACAGTAGGAGCTAAACTTTGTCCCATTGAAATGCCACCTGTCTGCAGGAAGAATTGATCTTGAAATAAAAAATAATTATAATCAAAAATTAAGTCAATAAGATCCATCAGATATGCAGAAGATGGAAGATGAGGAGGATGTCGTTTGTCTAGAGTATTATGCAGAATGTGTCTAGCCTCGTTTAAGGGAATGTTAGTATACAGAGACGAAATGTCCGCTGATATAAGAATATCTGTAGAAGAAACGGAAATGCCTTCAATTTTATTAATCAAGTCCCTGGTGTCTCGTATATATGATGGTAATTTGTGTACAAATGGTTGAAGGATAGTATCTAGAAAAATTCCAAGGGGTTGTAGTAGGCCATTGGAGGCCACCACGATGGGTCTGCCAACAGGGGGCCTCGTGGGCTTATGAATCTTTGGTAATAAATAAAAATAAGGGATGGATGGATGCTGATTGAAAAGAAACTCAGATTCTTTGTTGGTTAATTGTCCATTAAGAAGACCATCTTGGATGACGTTAAAGACAGTGCAGGAGAAATTAGGGGTGGGATCCTGAGGGAGCTTCCTATAATGGTTAAGATTATTGAGTTGGGAAAGGGCTTCATGTTGGTAATCATTGCGGTCCCAAATAACAACAGATCCACCTTTGTCTGCTGCTTGTATTACATACGCTTGTATTATTGTTTGTTGATATCTGTAGTGCTGTTCCGGTAGAGAGACGCTCGCGAGATTTAACATTGGCCACGCCCCTGGTCCTGAAGAAGCCCCTTTTGGGGCGAAACAAAGGCGCTTATCTAACCTTTAATTCGTTGACCACTGGACGACCTCCCCTGTGCATTTAGACATTATATCATTTGGCCTATGGAGCCCAGTACATTTGCTCAATTGGTTATATCTTTATGATTTTGGGACGGCGTCCGGGTCCGTGTCCACCACGGATGACATGATCGCTCTGCTCCTCCCATCCTCGACGTCTCCGCACACCATCTGCGAGCCTGCAGCCTGTATCCTATATTCTTATATTATGTGTATTATGAGGAAGTCTCCTCGACATGTACTATGATATTGTAATCTGTACTTCCTATTGTATTTTGTATCGTTGCTACCACTACATAGAAACCAGTTTTGCTGGTATTTATATATAAATATCGTAATTGCTATATATCTCCTTTGCTTCTGTTCGATTTGACTATGTTTTGTGGCACGCCCCTTTCATTGTCATTCGCATACCTTCCCAGGACTAGTACCTTGTGTGCCCAGATTTGTATTTCCATAGCCTACCCTGTGTTTTTTTGCTGGTCTTCAATTCCCACAATCCCTTTCTTTTGGGTCTAAGTGCCGAGGCTTCTGTGAATTGAAGTCCTTTTGCACTCTTCAGGGAGATCTTCTGCTTCTGCCAGAGCTAGTACTCAGGAGTGGGGGGTTGTCTTCTCTATACAAATATTGATCTTTGACACTGATAAAATTACCACCTGTCAGCTGACAGCTGCAAAAGGCCACCCTACTCGGATCTGCACACATTACTGCCAATATATCACATAGCCTGATTTGATGTGTACTACTAATCACTAATCTGATTTGATGTGTACTAATCTTGACCTCCTTCATGCGCTTTCCCTCTGACCAAGCAGCAGGGCCGCACAGCACTGTGATATATGCCTGTAAGTCACCCTGAAAAGCGATTTTGGAGAAGGTTGATATTCCTGTTAGAAGAACCTCATACAGTATAACTTGGTGGTACCATTTCTATATGCTATAAATCTACATCTCCAGTCAATTGCACTCCAAAGGTGAAGGGAAATGTTGCCCCTTGATTTCCCTGTGCTTAAAACAGTGTCAGACCTGTTTCCCTGCTTTGGACAATTTAGAACCAATTACAAAATTTTGTAATAGTTACTAATCAATAAAGATTTTTTTGAATTTTTTTTTTTGTAGTTCATGATGCTAAGCATCCAAAAAAATTGCCCCCCCCCCAATTTGTTTTTAGAACCACGATTTTTGGGTTCTAAACCAACCCTAGGAAAGATAGGGAGCCTGCCATTGTCTGCCATTGCTATTTTTTTTGGTGGTGGCAGCACTTCAGCCATGGAACTGCCCCAGAAGTAGTTATCCAGAGTGTGATGGATGTCATCGGGCTCCATGGCTGAATCATAAAATTTCAGGTGCTGCTATTGAAAAAAGATAAATGTGAGGAGGCCCTTAAACAAATAAACATCAAAATACACAACCCAAAAGAATAACCCTTCACGAAACCAAGCCAGCCACAATATTCTATCTATTGAATGATCTACATTATCACACCATAGCTTTAAATCAGGCGACTCCACATTTCTGCCTTCTGCAGAATTCTGGGAAATGTAGTTTGGAAAGTTGAGGACCTCTGTAGCTGAGAATTCAAAATGCCCCGCACTAAACTAAATTTTTCAGAACTTTGCAGGTGACAGAAATGCAGGGCGTTCATCTACCATGAACAGTGTTCTTTTTAGATATTTCTGGCCTCACTCTGTATATTTACAGACTGATTGAAATTATTTTTGTCCACAGTGCATTCCTGTATGTCCTCTGTATAATAAATTAAAAGAAAACATCAGCACTTCCACCCATGCATCCCATCTATACCCCTGACCAGTTCTGTGCTATTGGTGAGAATCGCATCCAAGAGAGTTGATGCATTTGTTGCTTCTTCCACATTTTGGAAAATGAAATTGTCAAGAAAACAAGTTGGAAATCTGATGAACCATGATTGACATAATGTTATATCCAAGAGATATCAGAGCAGTCAAAAAAGCTGGATTACTAATATTGCTCTCCTTTGTGAAACTTTGGTAATCTGTTCTAGGAATACAGTCTGTTCTATCCCAGACGGTGAGGCTGATGTTCCTTGATTTAAAATACAGATCTTTACATGGACATTAAGTCTAAACCTTAGATGGCTTGGACTTCCATTCATAGAATTCCCAGCCAGCATGGTCAATGAGGAGAGCTTATGAGATTTCTCATATCAGGATGCAGGCTCAAGGTTTCTGCAGTCCTGACATAAGAACTATCCTGCTAGACTAAGCAAAGTTTCCAAACTAGTGCTTCTAGGAAGCTGTCTGCATCTAGGATGTGACATGCAGGCATATTGCTTGCAAATCTATGTGACTATCATGAGGAATCCATTTGTCTGCAATGAATTTGTGCAGTTCTCTTTGAAAGCCACCCAAATCAGTGGCCATCACAGCATCTTGTGAACATTTTCTCTCTAGCCATTTTTCTAAATAATCTATGAAATGTCTACACTTCTGTCATGTTACCTGCTGTTGACAAGGCTATTCACTGGACAGCTGTTTGTTTCCTTGTGTTGGACCCCCTCAGACAACTTCATTCAGCATGCTCATACTTTGTAGTAGCAAGTAATGTTATTGTGCTGGGGGAAAGAAACTGATTACTTGAGTCTGTTCTAACATCCTTCATAAAAGTGGTCCATCTGGTTCTTTCATATACACAAAGAACTAAGGAAATGTTTACTGTTAATCCCCACACCATCTCCTGTTCTCCAAATAAATAAAACATGTAAAGAAAGGCTTGCATTATCCTACTTTCCTCCATACAGAGTTCTTGCCAGGATGATATGTTTACAAGAAAATAAACAAATAAAAACAAAAAAGCAATCGTGTTCTCCACTAAATGGAAAAATCAGCACAGCTTTTGCAAAAGGCAAGCTCAAAACAGGATTTTCAGGTCATTCTTTTTACTAATGTAAAGCTGAAGAAATATATTAGCAAGCATACACACCTGAACATTAGCTTTCTAGACTGTCCAAACTAGAACTTTTCTGTAGTGTTTTAACTCACTGTAATGCAACTGGTAGAGAGTCATTGTGGTCTGATGGTTTTAGTGTTGAGAGATAACTCTGGAGACCAGGTTTCAAATATTCACTCAGCCACACCAACAGATTGTTGGATCTGCATTGGTAGCTGGTACAATCTTCCAAGCTCTACTATGAGTTACATGCACACACCTGGGTGACTATGAATAAACTATTGAAAGAGATCAAAAAGCAGGAAACATGTTTGTCAAAGCCAGTAATAAAATACCTTGCTTTCAATAGAAGTGGGTGATGATTGATAGGCCTCAGGGGGAAAACAGTATAACAAGTTATATGTAGGTTACACAGGTGGTGTTTTATTATTATGCAAAATTAATTTATTTTGCTTAATTAACTGGGGATATTTGCACTCTCTTCTGAATGATTAAAACAAGCCACAAACTTCTGAAATTGCCAATTGATATTTTCGGTGCTTTTATTTACTGGATGCCCATGCTAATCTTCTATTTAATTTTTTTTGGTAATAACATACTGACATGTGTTTTTAATCCTCCTGGGTTTGACAAACATACATTTTAGTGGATAATTAGAATTTGTGTGTAAAGACAAATTTATTTCTCCAAGAAACAACTAATGCAAATAACCTAAAGTATTTTTTAAATATTTCTGACCTAATTCACAACTATCTGTTTAAATGAACGAAAACCATTTTGTTTTTGTTTAGGAAGCAAGAGTAATTTCAAAGGCCATTGTTAAAAGGTAATGCCATGAGTGATATAGCTAGATGAGGATGAAAACTAAGGGCAGACACCAAGGAACAAAGAAACAGGCTGGACATCAGAAAGAGTCAGGACAGAGTAGAGAGAGAAAAAGTATTAGAAAGGCTAGCAGTGATATATGGCATATTCACCAGCAGTTGGATGAGGGAAAATTGTTTATTATGAAGATCAAGCATTCATAATAATAATACCTCAAAGGTCCATCCCCAGGAGGAGTCCAAAAGTAGAGATATCTTCACATTGTTCCATTATTTTGTTTCTGAATTAAATGTTACTGTAAATGTTTTCTATAGCTAATGGAACTTAACTTGTAATATTAAGATGCTGTAAAACACGTTGCATTACAGCAGAAATACCTCAAAACAATATTTTTTGCTGGGGATATTGACTTTTTTCACCATTATCTCTACAACATAGTAGATTAACTCAGAGGGAACAAAACCCATCTCTATTGCTTTTAATTGTCTTCAAGTTGACCTCAGCTTATGCCAATGAGAGACCTCCAGATCACCCTATCATCGACTGCCTTGCTCAAGTCCTACAAACTCATGGACAGCTTCTTTGATGAGCCTATCGATCTGTAATGCAGTTTTCTTCTTATCCTACTGCCTTCTACCATACAAAGCACTGCTATGTTTTCAAATGAGTGATGTTTTCTCATGCTATGGCCACAGTACAACAGTTTGATCACCTTGGTCTCTTGGGACAGTGCAGACTTGGTTTGCTCTAGAACCAATTAATTTCTCTTTTTCTTCAGCAACCCATGTCATCTGTAGAAAACTCTTCTCCAACATAACACTTCAAATGAGTTGATTTCTTCCTATCAGCTTTCCTCACTGACCTACCTTCACAAGCATAAATACAAACTGGAAATACAATAGCATGAGCAATTCTAATTTTAATATTCAATTATATACTTGATACTTCAAAATCTTGTCTAGCTCCTTCATACTCGTAACTGCCCCTTGGAGACCTAGTTCTGATTTCTTGATTGCAGACTCCATTTTGATTCATGACTGAGCCAAGGTATAGAATATCTTGAACTACTGCAATGTCTTTATTATCTGCTTTAAAATTGTGTAATTCATCTGTGGTTAGATTCAGAGGAAGGAGGCATGAAAATTGGAGGAAGGGATACCAGCAATTTAAGATATGCAGATGACATCCAAATACTAGCAGAAATTAGCAGAGTTGGAATGATTTTTTAAATCCTAGGTCAAATTTTCTTACAATCTTCGATTTTGCTTTGTTTACTTCTACATTTTCATCACTTAGAATTAACAAGAAGTCCTGATTGGACATGAATATTGATTTCTTATTGAATTTCAGTATAGAATCTTTCAATTTCTTCTTCCTCCTCCTCCTCTGTAGTGGGAGCATTTACCTGGATTATGGTTACATTGATGGGTTTTCCTCTAAATTTATTTGATATTATTCAATCAGACTTTACATTACATCCTTGGACTGCTTTTGTACACCCCAAGTAGCTTGTTCACCTGGAGTGGTGCAATATTTATAGGTTCAATTTCTAGCTTCCTCATTCATGCTTTTCACATTCCATATTCCTATATTATGTGTTGTGCATATTCAGACTTCCCTATCACATCTGAGCATGTTAACAGATGAATGTCCTTTTCACTTGAGTCCAACTCCATAATTAGCCACATGATTACTTGTATTTGTCCTCTACTCTTCTCCAGTAGCTTGTTTCATTATGGGGTTTGCAGAGTGAGCAACATTCATGAGTGGTTTATATGCTTCCTTCCATGTAATACTAATAATAAGTGTTAGCCCTGAGAGATCCTCCACCAATGCCATTTCCACATACACTACCATTACTGTTCAGCATATTTTGTCTATCTTCTCAGCAAAAGCCTGTCTTATGTGGGATACTACAGGCAACATTGTTGCCACTGCCCTTCTCACCCCTGGAGGGGGACTCAGGGGGACTTTACAAGAGACAACCATTAGATGCCTAACAAATACATGAAATAAACAATTACAATTAAAACAGCAAATAAAAACAGTTATAAATATTCAATTTAAACTAGTTCCACCAGTTCAGAATCATAGTCCAAGAATCACAGACCAATTGCTACATCTACTGCTCAAATGCTTGATCCTACAGCCAGATTTTAAGGGTTTTTTTTTATGAAAGGCCAGGAGGGAGGGGGCAGACCTGAGAAGCCACCACAGCTGAGAAGCCACCACTAAGAAGTGCCCTGTCTCTTGTCCCCACTAGTAGCACTTGTGACTGTGGTGGGACTGAGAGCAGGGCCTCCCTGGACGATCTTAACATACTTGATGGTTCTTAGAGGGAGATACGTTCCGACAGGTACTGACTACAACTTCAGGAGGATAGGGTATGAATCCGTTCTCATCCATAGAAACCTCTGTATGACATTGGGCAATTAATATTCACATCCTCAGAGAGAAAGGCAATGGCAAAATGGATTTGAAGAAATGTTGCCAAGTTTGATCTTATTATTTCTTACCCTACCTCTCACCACAAATCTGGATGGGGAACAACAACAGATTAAATGAAACCTTCCCTTAGTTAAAATACATAAACCAGTTAAAACATATAAGGTTAGTTTGAAATATGACACCAATACATATTTCAAAATCAGGCTATACTTTAAAAAAATACTTTAAAAATAATCTGGATAGGCCTGCAAGAAGATAGAACAGGAAAAAATAGAATGGAAATATGTTGAAGTCTCACAATAACAAAAAGAAATCATGCTCTGGTGTCAATTGAGATTGCTTTGAAATGTGATTATGATAAAATGAGGAGGTGGAGACTGAATACAAGAATTTTGAACCATAGAGAGATTGTCGATAGAGTGAAGTCCGAATGGCAAGAAACTTGGGACTTTAATGGAAGGGAAGTATCAAAAGGAGTATTATGGGACACAATGAAAGCGGTGGCGAGAGGGTTATGTATAAAAGAGACAATTAATCTCAAAAAAAAGGCAAGAAGAAAGGAAAAAGAATTTAGAAAAAGAAATAGATGAGTTGGAAAAAAAGTATATAATAAAGAGAGAGACACAAATTTATGTAAGGCTGAGAGCTAAAAAAGAGGAATTGGAAAAAAATGGAAATAGATGAAGTACAAGAAAATTTAATATATTTAAGGAGAGAATTTTTTGAATTTAGTAATAAGAACTCAAAGATGCTAGCCAAATCCACACAAAAAAAGAAAATGGAAGGTATAATAAGCACGATAAAAGATAAAACGGGTAAAATATGTAGATCTATGAAAGAAAAATTGAAGGTTTTTGAAGAGTTTTACAAGGAATTATACCAAACAAAAGCCAGCTCCATAGAAAAAATTAGGAAATACGTGGAGGAAAATTGGGAGAGTAGGTTGGAGGAGAATGACAAAGAAATGTTGGAACAACCTATTAAGAGGATGGAAATAGAGGAAGTTATTAAGAATTTAAAAGTTGGGAAGGCTCCAGGTCTGGACGGTTTGGGAACAGAATATTATAAAAGCTTCAGAGATGTATTGATTCCAAAACTATTAGAACTGTACAATGGAATAATGAAAGGAGAAAATATCCCAGAATCATGGAGGAAGTCATTAATAATATTAATACCAAAACCCGATAGAGATTTAACAGACCCAGGGTCATATAGGCCCATATCACTAGTTAACCAAGATGCGAAGATTCTATCTGCTATAATAGCCAATAGAATGAACAAATGTATGTATAAGTATATAAAAAAAAGACCAATGTGGGTTTGTAAAAGGAAGACAAATGTCAAACTTGATAGGAAAGTACTAAATAAAATTTGTGTGGTTCAAGAGAAGAATTTAAAAGTAGGGATATTATCATTAGATATATTTAAAGCTTTTGATTGTGTGGAATGGCGGGCTTTAAGCGAGATTATGAACAAATTTGGAATGGGAAGTAGAATAAAAGGTTTACTAGAACAATATTACTCAAGAAATTCAGCAGTTGTAAATATAAATGATGGGGTGACAAAAGAAATAAAAGTGACAAGGGGAACAAGACAAGGATGCCCTCTATCACCAATTCTGTTTGCGATGGTGATAGAACTATTTGCAAATGCCATTAGGAATGATAAAAACTTAGAAGGGGTAGGAATAAAGGAAAAGCAGAAGGTGAGCTTATTTGCAGATGATACATTGTTATTTATTGAAAATATAGTAGGTAAAATGGATAAAGTAAAGGAACATCTAGAGAAATTTGGGGAATCAACGGGTCTACAAGTTAATTGGAATAAGTCAGAAATGATGCTATTTAATTATACAAAGAAAGAAGAAAAAGATTTTACAGAACAAAGAAAAATGGGAATTAGATTAAAGAACAAATTAAAATACCTTGGAGTAATAATAACAAAAGATTTAAAAGAAATGGAAGAGGTAAATGTAGTAGCATTGAGAAAAGAGGTTCAAAAAAATTAACAGAGTACGACAGTATACATCTATCTTGGTTTGGAAAGATAGCATTAGTAAAAATGAAAATACTCCCAAAGATAAACTTCATATTTAGAATGCTGCCACTTCAAATTACAGAGGAAGAACTAAACAGATGGCAACAAATGATAAATAAATATTGCAATGGTAGTAAAAGAAATAGACTAAACAAACAGTTATGGTATAAATCGCAAAAAGAAGGAGGTTTAGCACTCCCTAACATTAAAAAATATATTATGAAGCGAGTAGATTGAGACTGGTTATAGAAGGAATGATTAAAAAGATGGGGTAGAATGGCTAAGAAATTACTCAGGAAAAGTGGAAGAAGAAATATGGAATATATTTTTTAAACAATTCACGAGGAAAGAAATTAGGGAAATTAGAAATCCAATGTTGAGTAATATATTAGAAGTGTGGAATAAATACAGGAGAATGTTAATAACGGATGGATCAGTAATAACCCCAATTGTAATGGAAAAGAAATTTCCAAAGAATTTAAAACAAATAATGGATAAAAAGTTAAGGGAGATTTTTTTTAGATAAAATGGGGATTGGATAAAAGTAGGAACGAAGAAGGAAATGATTATGGAAGAATTTAGAGAAATAAAATTGACATGGTTCCATTGTATACAATTAGAACAATGGTTTAAAAATTGGTTAAAAAACAATAAAAAAGGAAGTAAGGTTAACCAATTTGAACAAATAATACAAAATGGGAGGGATGTAGAAGAGCACGAAAACTTGAAAGGAATAACTAGTAAAATATATAAGATAATAATTGAAATAAAGGAAGGAAAAACAAAAAATAACACCCTTAAGGAGGTCTGGGAAGAAGACTTAGGGATAAAAATAAAGGAAACAGAGTGGCAACAATTGTGGAGACAAAGACATCTTAAAAATTTATCAATAAGGATTAAAGAAAATTATTATAAATTAATATGGAAATGGTACCTTACACCAGTAAGAATGGCAAATATAAATAAAAACTACTCGAAAAACTGTTGGAGAGGATGCCAAGAAACAGGAACATACATACATATGTGGTGGCAATGTAAATATGTAAGCAAATTTTGGGCGAAAGTATTTAAAGAAATAGAAGATATAATGAATATTAAAATAGAAAGAAGTCCTAGTATAGCTTTATTATCATTATATAATAGTATACAATTGGAAAAAAAGGATAAAGATGCGATAACAAACCTATTAACAATAGCAAGACTGCTTATAGCAAGGAATTGGAAAAAGAAATAAATATACAAATAGAGGAATGGTACAAGGAAGTATGGAAACTGGCAATAAATGACAAGTTAACATGTATATTAAAAGTAAAAAGAGGTATATGGAAACAAAGTGATTTTTATGAGGTATGGAGAAAATTTATTGAAAAAGGATTAGAAAAGGAAGAAGGAAGGTTACCTCCACAAGAAGAAATGAAATTTTGGACGAATGATATGTAAAAGCAATGGCTTGGGGGAGGGGGGGGAGCACAGCGGTGAGGGATACAAAAATGTATAAGAAAAACATAATGGCAGATGCTAAAGATTGAAGTATTGTACCTAGAAATGAATAACATGAATCTGCTGTAAATAGACATTGTATAATATTGTGTTGATAATGATAAAACAATAAAAATAATTTTAAAAAAAGAAAAACAAATAACAAAGATGTAAACATAACTAAACATTTCATCAAAGTCTTCATCAGTGCTATAAAATTAAATATTTTTTCCAAAACAAATCAAACAATATGATTAACAGAATTACTTGCAAAACATGAGAAAAGACAAATTAGAACAATACATCAAACAAACAAACATGTGGTCATGATAGATTCAGAAACAAAGTTCACCCTTTGGCATGGTCTGTTGTTTTCTGGGAGGGCCAAATTTCCACTTTACTCATAACTGTTAAACCACAGGGATATTAACTTTGGCACCAAAAGGTCTTTTTCCAGGCTTTAAAAGTCTTCAGTGAGAAACATTCCTAAATGAAGAACAAACATCCAATAAAAAATAATGATAAATTATAAATTAAAACCATGCTAATTATATACAAGAACTACTCATAACAACATAACAAATATGCAGATTGTTACCTAAGGCAGTGGTAAACTATTGTAATGGTGAAGGAAATGACATTTCACAAAGGTGAGCATATGACTGCAAATCTTCATGGCAGCCATTCTGTTAACAGCTTAACGCAGGGATGGGAAACTAGTAGTCCTCTAGATGGAATTTTAAAGTACAACCTGATTTTAAAAATACAGTATATTGGTCTCATAAGATATTTGAAACTAATCTTATATGCAGTCCTCTTTACTGCCTGTACTGGCTAGAGCTGATGGGAGCTGTAGTTCAGTAACATCTGGAAGAACCACAGCCATTCACTAAAGCACGGCTTCTTAAAATGTGGGTCCCAAATCCAGATGGGAGCCCTTTAGCTCAATGCTGGGATTCTGGAAAAAAATGGCAACAGTAAAAGTGTTTATAGTGGATTCTGCAGAAGGTTCTTCAGCTGTAATTCATAACAAATTTTTGATTGGATGTTTGTTCTTCATTTAGGAATGTTTCTCACTGAAGACTGTTTAGAAAGTCTTGGGAATGCTAATTTTTTGTCAGTAAATGTTTTATTTTTATACCTATTACATATATCTATATACTTGGGGTCACATAAAATTGCTCAGTCCAAAAAGGATCCCAAGTTGAAAGGTTTTAGAAGTTGTACCCTAAAGGACCCATTTCGGGACCTGCCTATCTTCATGAACGCATCTTCCCCTATGAACCTGCACGATCTCTAAGATCTTCTGGGGAGGCTCTTCTCTCTTTCCCACTCCCACCATAAGTGGTCTCCACCCTCCCCTGCTCTGGAACTCTCTCCCTAGAATGATTAGACTGACACCCACCCTGTCCACCTTCCATAAAGACCTAAAGTATGGATGTTCCACTGTGCTTTTGATTAGACAGTTCCCTAGATAATTTTGGCCCCCATCTATGATCTAAAACCTAGTCCTCGTACATTACCGTTGTTTCCTCACCAGACATATAGTGCTCTTTTTTTTATTGCCGTCCATTCCCTAACCTTGGCATCTGGCTGCAGTACTTTATCCATCAGCCCTGTCTTTGTAAATGATTTACACCAGTCCGCTGCTTGACCTCAGAAACTGTTTACCACTTAGACCAGTGGTGGTTGTTCAAAGATTGTTTTATATTGTGTTATGTGTGGTTTGTTTTATATTGCTTATGAAGTTGTTTTTATGAATTTTGTTGTGTCATATTTTAACCATGTTGATTGGGTTTGTCCCCATGTAAGCCAATTGGAGTCTCTTTGGGGAGATCGAGGTGGGTACAAAAATAAAATTATTATTATTATTATTTCTTCCCATATATCCTGAAAGTACATTTAAACATATATCAAGAATACAGTACACACATATAAAAGTAAAGAAACCAGGTAACACATAATGGCCAATCAATGTTGTTAAATTGACTGGCCAAACAAAGTACACAGGTGGGTTATTCAAATTTACAGTGATCTTTATCCATTATTGTCCTATCTCACGTTTCACCGAGATATTGCTGTATCTTTTATCATAAAATAGGAATCCAGGGAAGTTCTCACTCAGACATGTCCTATTTAATTGGTGCTGTTTTTGTTTCATACAACTGAACATTTGAGTGTTTTCCTCACGTGCATCTCCCCAAAAGTGTGAAACAATTATGACTTGTATTCTCCCACATTTTATGCAGTTCCAGTGGCAGCTAATAACTGCCATGGCAACAGGGAAGCAAATTTGTTCTGACCTTAAGTCCACATTTTTAAACAACTATCCAATGAATCCAGTGTCTGGAACAGATCTTCAAACTTTGTTTTAAAAGCATGGGCTCGTCACCCTACAGTCACAGAATCACCCAACCACCATTATTGTAAAGTTTCTGTGTTCACAAACTTTTGTTACTTATCAATATATCATCTATCTGTCTGTCTGTCTGTCTATCTATCTATCTATCTATAGACACACATACATACACACACACACACATACACACACACACACCACAAGATTAGCTGTCACCTACCATCCCAGGAATCACTTCTTGCTTCCTTTTATAGGAGCTGCTTAAAAACTGGAGCCACAGAAGGTAATGAGGCTCAAATAGATTCAGGTAAGCTTGAATTTCAAGCCCAGCACAATAAGCTATTTCTGGCAGGTAAGATGCTACGTATATTGAAAAGCTTTTTATTTCTGTGGTTTCCCTTCCTTCAAATCTTTCTCAAATGGTATTCCTATTGCTAAAAATTTTCCTGACTCACTATGGCAACCACTTTTAGCAAGGAAGCCTAACCAGTGCTTGGAAAAGATTTTTTGTTGGACTCAGAATTCTCAGCCAACATGGTCAAACGTACAAAAAAGTAACATTCCAAAAACTACACAATCACTATCTTTCTTTCTCTTTCAAATATTTCTCTGTGAGATGTATGAGTTGATATCAGAAGTGATTATTATGGCAAAAGTATGGGTTGAAGGAATCCTGCAGGATCTAATCTGTCCTGCACTGACTTAATTTTTAAAAAGGCTAATAGAATCATAGAATTGGATGAGATGAGACCACACTTCTGCCATGAAGGAATAGACAAAGATTCTTTAAAAATGAAATCCCAGACTGAAAATCAAATTAGAGTTTGAACCTCTGTTACTGATATAGTCCAGCCACTAATAAGAGGTGCACAGATTTAACCAGAAAGTACTACTTGTGCATTAAATACGAGATAAACTTTGTCCTCCTTCCCTTTTATGAACTCCACAATCTCATAGTATAGTTCTGGGATAAAGCAGATAAGCACAAGTGTTCAGTTGAATGGATTTCTCTCCTTACCCATTCCAAAAGCAGAGATCTGGAAACATGGGATTTCTGAAATATTTGGGTCTAACCATAGATTTTCTTCAAAAAATCCGAAGAGTAAGGAAGCAGAAATGAACTGGTTAAAACAGTGAATCTCAACCTTCCTAATGCTGTGACATCTCCTCATGTTGTGGTGACCCCCAACCATAAAATTATTTTCATTGCTACTTCATAAGTGTGATTTTTGCTATGAATAATAATGTAAATATCTGGGTGCATTTTTAACCACTGGACTAAGTTTGGCACAAATACTCTATATGCCCAAATTTGAATACTGGTGGGGTTGGGGGAGTTATAGTTGCTAGGATTTACGTTTAACCTACAATCAAAGAGCACTCTGAACTCCACCAAAAATGGAATTGAACCAAACTTTGCACACAGAACTGTTGCAGCATGTAAGGAATTGGTGAATGGGTGTGTGTCAACTGTAAAATAAGATGCATGAAGCTGATTGAGCAATGTCTGGGAAGATGGCTAAGCCTGGAACTTTTGAATACTGTTACATTTTTGTTCAGGCTTGAGCTATGCAGGTGCTTATAGAGAGAGACAGTTTAGAAGAGAGAAGGAGAGAGACAAAGTTTGGAGTGTACTCTTGTTTTATGAGCTGCTGAAGGAGTTTATCCACATGGACAGAGAAAGACCATTTTAAATCTCTCATAAAAGGACATTATGTGAGTTTGATGCAACTGATCACATTGTACATATGCTGTTCTAAACTACAAAGAGTTAATTACTTGTTCTTTATTGTTCACCTGCATGGCATATTTTCTTTCTCTGGCAAGGCAGCGTGTGGGCTGCTCAAATGTGAATTACATGTAGTTTATTTTACATTACATCTCAAGAACTCCCATGACCAACAGAAAATACTGGAAGGGTTTGGTGGGCATTGACCTTGAGTTTTGGAGTTGTAGTTCACCTACATCCAGGGAACGCTGTGGACTCAAACAATGATGGATCTGGACCAAACTTGCATGAATACTCAATATGCCCAAATGTGAACAATGGTGTAGTTTGAGGAAAATAGACCTTGATATTTGGGAGTTGTAGTTGCTGGGATTTATAGTTCACCTACAATAAAAGAGCATTCTGAACCCCACCATTGATGGAATTGAACCTATCTTGGCTCACAGAACTCCTACGACCAACAGAAAATACCTGAAAGGTTTGGTGAGGTTTTGAGTGTTAGTTCACCTACATCCAGAGAGCAGGAGGAGAGCTTTTAATGGGAGAATTTGCAGTCTGTTTCCAAAAAGGAAAAGAAGGACAGGTGGAGAGATCTTGAGCCCTCTCTGCCAAGGGAATTCCTAAGACCATCAGAAATATGTGTTTTCTGATGGTCTTTGGTGACCTCTCTGAAACCCCCTCATGACCCCTAGGTTGAGAAACACTGAGTTAAAGGAACTTATTCCCCTGTCGAATAAGCAGTGGCACTCTCGTAGATGATATGTGATGAGTCCCAACACCAACAAAAGAATGAGCACAAATGCTGAGGTTATGTGAGCACAGGATTTGACCTCAAATCAAACATATCAGACATTGCTAGCTTTCCTCTTTGGTCTGATTCTTGGCATTATTTGATGGTGCTGGAAAAACGTGTGATGAACTGCCAAGGTGCAAAAACACAAAACAGATGGGAAGATGTGTGCACAAGGTAACTAAATGCACTCCACAATCACTAAAGACTAGGACTCACATATCTAGGGCTTGCAGAAATTGTTACAAAATAACTACTGTTCATATAAAGAAGTGATGAGAGGAGATAAAAGAGAAGAGAGGAAATAAAATTATACAGTTTCCTCACTGAACTCCTGAGGACAAAGATGATCACATAAACGCCTTTGTAAGAATGAAATAATACTCAAAAGCCTGGTTCAAACTTCGAAGAAAAAAATCAGGAAATCTAGCTACACGAGTAATGATAATGAAAGAAATATCTCTAATTCTTCTTGCATTGTACTCATTTCCCCTTTCCTTTCAGCATAAGCCAGTCTCATTTTCAGAATTTCTTTACTGTGCTATATATAAATAAAGAACCGTTATGTTATGATTTGACCTTTCAGCAATCACAGACAAAACAGAGTACACTTTATGTGATCAATCTAAAGAAGAGCCTCCAACTTCACAGTATATTATGGATGAGAAACTTTAGATTGTTCCCTTCTAGTCATCTTATTTGTCTCCTTTTCCTATTAATCTGGTTGAAGCATTCTTGAACATTGGCAATTTTAAAAATATATAAAAAATCTATTAAAGTCAAAATATAATATAACAGCTCATTATTTTAAAACTTCTGCTAGTTTAAGATATATTCCAACATGAAATAAGTCAGAACTCTCACTGGAAGTGACAATTTCTTAACTGAGGCTACTGTACATAATGACTCATTCAACAAGATAATATTCAGTAAAGTGATGACAATAAAAAAGAGGAAGATCACAACATAGCACTTGCATAGCCTGCTAATGTTGGTAACTGAAACTCATGGAAATTTCATTCATAAGGTCACAATAAATGAGCACTGACTTGATGCCAAATAACAACATGGCAGTTTCTTCGTTTTGGAAAATTGGCTATTTCATCTATGCTTTGCTGATGGTTGAGTGTATATAGTCTCATGCTGTGATTTTCACACAGTTGGAACTTACAGGGCCGGATTAGCGGCCTGTGCCGCCCAAGGCAGCCTGCCTGAATGCCGCCCCCGGGGGCAGGGCCTCTTGTGGGGGGCGGGGCCAGCGAGAGGGAGAAGGTGCCACTGGAAGTCCCGCCCCTACGGCGACTCTGGCGGCTTTCCCCGCTGCCGCCCCACGCGGGCGGGTGAAAACTGCCTGAGTCACCATAAGGGCGGGACTTCCGGTGGCGCCTTCTCGCCGGCAGCGGCTCCACCCCTCCTCCCTTCAGTGAAGCGAGGAGGGCGGAACCGGCGAGAGGGGAGAAGGCGCCGCTGGAAGTCCCGCCCCTAAGGAGACTCAGGCGGTTTTCGCCGCCGCCGCCCCGCTCGTGTTTGGGGCAGGGGCGAGGGGGGCGGTGAAAACCGCCTGAGTCTCCTTAGGGGCGGGACTTCCAGCGGCGCCTTCTCCCCTCTCACCGGTTCCGCCCCTCTCGCCGGTTCCGCCCCCCTCGCTTCACTGAAGGGAGGAGGGGTGGAGCCGCTGCCGGCGAGAAGGCACCACCAGAAGTCCCGCCCTAGGCTAGGGAGACTCACGCGGCTTCCCCCGCCGCTGCCGCACTCGCACGGGCGCCCCTCCTCCCTTCACTGAAGGAAGGAGTAGCGCCCACCCATGCGAGCGGGGCGGCGGCAGAGGAAGCTGCGCGTGTCTCCCTAGGGGCGCCCAAAAATCTGCCGCCCGAGGCAAGTGCCTCGGCTGGCCTTATGGGTAATCCGGCCCTGGGAGCTTATAGGATATTTCTTCAAATTCCCCATCCCATTCTTCTAAGTTTCAGATGTGCAGAAGCAGTACAACCAGGCTGTGTAACCTAGACAGCAGTAACGGATGACTATGGACAACAAAAAAGTTGTTATACTGCAACTCCCATAACTTCTTATTGACTATACCAGTTACGTCTGTTCGGCTATTTATTGACCACTCCAGCTATACATATGTGCCATTAGCATTTCCAATGAAAAAGAGGATAAGATAAGAAGATCCTCACTGACATCAAAAATCTCAGCTTGACCCACCTCATGTTCTCCATAGTTGGGGAAGCATGGGGCATACATTAGTGCAGCTGACATTTGACTCTTAAGATCAGCATTGCTTGGACTCATATTTTCTAATGTGGGGAGAAAATTCTTTGACTGCATGGGGAAAAGGGAACAAAATCCAAAACATGTCTGGTCCCATGCATTTTGGATAAAGGATACTCAACTTGTACTAGTAGCTTGAGTGTTTAAAATATATAATTAAATTTAGTTTCCAGATTTCATAATCATATACAACATTTTACCATCTATGGAAGACCTGCTCCCTATGCATTGCTGCTTTGTCCTACTGATAAGAGCATATCTTTTCAGGGACATTCCACACCACACAATTATAGTGTTACTATTCCACTTTAATTGCTATACCTGCATCCTTGAAATTTGGGGTGATGGGACACCAAAGCTCTTAGGCTTAGCATACTAAATACTCCCCTCCAAACTACAAATCCCAATGTTTATTCTTATTTTTTTTAGGAACTCCGCAGGTTCCCTTTCCTCTTGATCAACACAACAGCTAACTATATAAATGCATGTGGATCATTATTTGAATCATAGTAGCTTGACCTCACATTATGGCAATCATACATTTTATCCTGTGTTTTGTGACAGATTATTTGAGTAGAGTCAACCACAACTGATTGGCAACACTTGGCCTTGTTATTTTTGTGGTTTCATCTCTCAGAGAAGGAAGTTAGTAGAAAACATTTGAAACTTTGTCGTTGTTTTCACCATCTGTATTTTCATATTGGCAGAAAGCATTCATTAATCTCTACACGAACATTTTATAGATAATTGGTTATTATCTAGACCAATTTTCCTGACTTGCTATCTTTACTTTACCCCACCCCTACATACTTAATTTTAATTGCATAGATATCTGCACAACTAATTGTTAACCATGTCAAGCAACCATTAAATTTCATCAGTCAAGAGAGGGGGAAAGACTGAATAACATACACTCTATCATTCTTTTTGTACGCACTAATGAGAACCCACAAAGTATGCATGGTCAACAAACTATTGTCCACAAGGCATTTTTACTGTGGGATAAATTTTGTGCTGATTTTATGATGTAGATGCCCAGAGGTGCCATACAACTTTTATTTATTTCAAATGCTTGTACAATGCCCAACACAACTGCCATATACTCTTGGAATTGTTTTAAAGACATAGACAATAAATCACAGATCTTACAAAACACCTGAATAAATCAGCTGAAAACATAAATAATAAAAACAAATAAAACATAAAAATGAAGGGCTAAATGTCCATCAGAGGATGAAAGCCATAACCTGGCTGGCACAGTGACATCACTAGGATTGGTGTCACCCAGTGTAGTACTCAGGGTGTCATCCCCATAGACGTCTTCCCATATCATAGCAGACTGTCACTAAAATACTAGAAAAAATGACAAAATACACAACTAAAAACCCACAGAAACAATGAAAACAACAGTGAGTCATCGTAGATGAAACCTGTTGATTTCATTCATCATTGTAATTGGGAAATAGTGGAGGATCTGACTGGAGCACATGTACCTTAGAAGGTTCAAAAAGTAAATCAGCAGAGAGCTTTAGCCTTGTATGTATATTGACATAGTACATGGAAGCTTTGCTGACAAATATGTTTTTATGATTATATCTAACTACAGGATACACTGCACAAAAATTTGATAGTCATTTTAATGCCACTCTCTCTAATTGGTGTTTCATGGGACAGTTCATGGCCTCTGCACCCCCGGTGACACCACTGACCTGGCATCTTAAATGTTACTCACTACTCTTCTGGTAGCCATTTATGGCACTAATGTGGGCAGCTGCAAAGGAGGCAGGAATAAATGAGAGTCGTTTCTCATTCAGTTAGGTGTTCATTAAGGATTTCAAAATTTAGCACAAATGGACCAAAGCAATTCATACCACAGTGAGATGACTTGTTTCAAACTACCATCCCAGTGAGCAGTCTTGCAATTCCATTCTGCACTAAATTCTCTGGTTTACAGTGTTCCCTCACTTATTGCTGGGGTTAGGTTCCAGGACCTCCTGCAATAAGTGAAAAAGCGTGTCACGATGCTGGGTCCTGGCCCGGCCCCTTAATCACACACACAGAGACAATTGATCAATTAACTATTTATTGAATAATAAAAAACAGGTGTGAAAGAAGAATGTCCAAGTAAAAAGCAATTAGTCCAAAATAGTTGGCAAAAAGGGCCAATAACAATCCAGGGGATCTCTCAAGGCAAGTCCGTGGAAACAAAGCGAATCAAAAGCAATAAAGTCTCCGATGGTCAAGGCAAGGCAAGGTACAAGGTCCAAGGTACTTGGCAAGGCAAGGCAAGGCAAGGCAGGGCAGGGCAGGGCAAGCCAATGCTGGCTTCAAGGATCAGGAACGCTTCACTTCCTTGGATCAGAAGTGGCTGTTCAACTGAGGATCTGTTCCCAGGGAACGTATATTTAATCTCCTCCTTTGTGAGCCCAACGACGCTCTAGGCTTTGACGCCATTCCCTTCTATGAGCCTCGATGCTCCTTCTGCGGTCAAAGCTCCTTCCCTCCCTTTCGCCAGCTGTCTCACTATCTTCATGAGAAACATCCTCCTCTTCTGTCTCCATGGACTCGGCCCCCGCGGGTTCCCAGATTCGTTCTTGGGAACCTCGCCCACCTGGATTCTCATACCAATTATCTAATCCTTGGTCAAACTAACCTTCCTCGTCCTCGTAGGCATCGGGCCAATCGTCTTCCCATTGCAAACTCTCTGTAGGAGATGCAGGCCCAACAGCCCCCTCATCCATTTCACCTGACTCCCCATCAATCGGGTCCAAAGCAATTGGGACCCCCGGGGCATCCCCAGACCCCCCTGGCTGGGCTGGGGGCTGAGCTGGGGCTGGGGGTGGGGGTGGGGCTGGAGGCTGGGTTGCTACAAAGCGCAATGTAGGGATGCTCTATTTATTTTAATATTTATACATTATTTTGGTAGTTATACACTATTTTAAGTCTTTATAAGCTTAAAATAAAGTGAAGGAAAGGAAGGCTGGAGGAAGAGAAGGAGGACTGAGGAGGGCAAGCTCCTTGGAGAGCGGCGGTGGCAAAACCCCACAAAACAGTGAAAATACCATGATATATATTTTAAATTAATATTTTTTAAATCCGCGAAACAGCAAGTCCGTGATAAGTGAACTGTGAAGTAGTGAGGGAACACTGTGTCTTTATTTATTTAAAACATTTATATTCCGCCCTTCTCACCCCACAGGGGACTTGGGGCGGAGCACAGCATATATACGGCAAATATTCCATGCCAGGACATAAAACCATAAATATATACAAAAATTAAAATGTAATCAGTGGGTTGTTGTAGGTTTTTCGGGCTATTTGGCCATGTTCTAGAAACATTCTCTCCTAATGCTTCACCTGCATCTATGGCAAGCATCAGAGGTTGTGAGGTCTCTGAGGGTGCTTGAGGGTGCTTTCTATAGATGCAGGCAAAACATCAGGAGAGAATGCTTCTAGAACATGGCCATATAGCCCGAAAAACCTACAACAACTCAGTGATTCCAGCCATTAAAGCCTTCAGCAATGCATTAAAATCACTTCTTTAGATAGTCCCAGTCTTACTCCACTCACATGATAAGCCAAAGCAACATCTTCTCTCAGAATAAGTCACTGTATAGGAGTCAGCAGAAGTTTTAATGGATGGCACTAGAGCCCTTCATTAGTATCATGCAGAAAAAGATGGTATTCATATAGTAGCATGCTGCAAGTATGAAAAATAAATCAGCTACACCATTTCTAGCCAAAATGTTTGATCAAGAAATATCAATGCATAAAACAGTGTGTCAAAAAATTACTTTAACATGAGTTACTTTGGGGCCAAACCAATATATCATATTTGCATTGACATGTGGGTAGCCAAAGTCAGATGGTGGGTGCAGTTTTCACAGTTACATTCATAGTGATGCTATGCCTGTCAGCACATACAGTCCTTTGGCAGCCCTATTATACTCATCCATATGGGATTCAATCTTTAATGATATAAAAGCTGTATAAGTTTTAATGCATGGAAATGAGGGACCCATTTCCTCATGTGGTTTTGATATATCCTGTTACATATTTTGTACACAGAAGAACAATTTCTCATGCACACTCTGATTGTTAAGACTGATTGTGTTATGCTGACAGGGAGTAAGTCAGAGATTTGGGCTGTATCTACACTGTTAAATTAATGCAGTTTGACACCACTTTAATTGACTTAGCTCAATGCTATGGCATCTTGGAATTTGTAGTTTGATGAAGCACCAACATTCTATAGCAGAGAAACTACAACTCCCATGGTTCCATAGAACTGAACAATGGCAGTTAAAATGGTATCAGACTGTTTTTATTCAGCAGGATAGATGCAGCCTTGGTTGGGGAAGGATTTAGCAGTGATCTCTTGGACTTCTTCACATGGCCCTTTTGGGCCAGGCTGTTGCGCCAGCAATGGTGCCCCATGGATCCTCCCTCCTCCACTCATCACACAGTGGGTATGGGACAGGGTGTGTTGGCACCTTTCCTTCCCCCCATAATATGGGTTAATATTGTTGTGTCTGTTGGGCTAGGGTTGTTTGTTTGTGTGAGATGGAAGTAAATAGGCTTGCTTGAATCAAAGAACTATCGAAGTTCGTTTTCTGCTGCTTTAGAGACAAGAACATGGAAGAATGGATTCAACCTAGAGGAAAAAATAATCCAACTAAACATTAGGGAGAAATATGGTGCTTCAAATTGTGATTGATTAGTTCTCTCAGAAGGTTTTGAAGCAAAAGCTAGATGGTCATGTATTGGGAGTGCTTTGATTATGTATTCCTATGTGGAAGGGGGTTGGACTTTTTCAACTCTATGATTTCCATCACTTCAAAATAGAATAAATATCAATCAGCAGATTTTTGCCACTCTGGGTGTGTGTCCATACAAGCCTTCAAGCTGCCTGTCAATTTATGGTGACACCATCAATTCCATGGGGTTTTCCCAGGCAATGAATACGCAGAGGTGGTTTACAATTTACAGTATGTGGTACTCCTTGGGTCTCTCTAATTCAAGTAGTAATCAGGGCAGATGCAATTTCTCTCATGCCCCCGCATGAGAAGCTACAGCTAACAGAAGGAGCTCATCCATGCTCTCCTCAGATTCAATCCTTTGACCTGTCAGTCTTCAGTCCTGCCAGCACATTGCACTACCAGGGGCTCCATGTGAATATCAATAATAATGCCAACCCCATGGTATAAATGGGAATGACCCACAGTCCTTTCCAAATTGTACCAAAAATACCAATTTTAAACTGTCTTTATTATGACAGGGACAAATTTCACATTAGCACAGAAGAAACAATTATGATCTATGCTCAAGTCAATGAATGGGCATGTTGCCTTTTGAAGACCGTAATGCAGGGGAAACTGCTAGGCTTGTTTGGTCAAGGAAAAAATGGTTCAAAACTCATTTCGGATGTAGGGGACGCTGGTGGTTTGAATCCTACATAATTTCTGAATTTTTCAAATAAATAAATAAATAGAGAATTTCCAAAATTTCCAAAATTTCCGAATTGCTTCGTTAATGGTGTCTGTGATTGCACAATGCACAAAAACCTGCAAACGGGAAAGGCAGAACTTGGGGAATTCCCTTTCCCTCATTTTTAGACCACTAATGACAAAACTTGTCACAATGGTAGAAAAGATTCTCCTCTGTCAGCATACTAACTTTCAACGTGTTTAGAAGATCCCTGGGTCCTTGACAATTTTTAAGTAATTTCAGTAATCTAATAAGGAATATTACAAGAAGAAGAAATGTGCTGCCTCCAGGATTCTTTGGGAATATTTAAATCTATCTCTCTGTTTTGCATATTTGTCTAGGGCACATCTCTCTGAATATGAGAAAATGGAATTTATCTCATAACATTAAATTAATTTATTACATTTGCTTGTTTCCACCATTGCCCAGCATAACAGCCCACCGCGCCAACCCTCAAAGACCAGGAGGGAAGAATCACTTGAGGGCTGACCATTTCCCTGCCATGTGAAAGACTGCGGTCCTCCCCAACCACTCCCTCTACCATCAGGAGGACGGACAAATGTCCCTGGGGACTGACTCCAAGAAAAAGATTAGATTATTAGATTTCTAGTTTCCAAAAAGTACGTGTAACCCCAAAGAGAGTAAAGGGGCCTTCCACAGTTTTATTGTGTTGACTCCCAAGAAAAGGATTGGATTAGTAGATTTCTAGTTTCCCAAACTACCACGTGTAAGGCAAAGGAGAGGAAAGGGGCCTTCCACAGTTTTATTGTGTTAATTCCCAATAAGGATTGAATTATTAGATTTCTAGTTTCCCAAAGTTCCACGTGTAACCCCAGGGAGAAGGAAGGGGCCTTCCAAAGCTATATTGTGTTGATTAGATTGGATTAGTATATTTCTAGTTTCCCAAAGTGCCATGGAGAGGAAAGTGTCCTTCCAAAGCGTTATTGTGTTGATTAGATTGGATTAGGAGATTTCTAGTTTCCCAAAGTACCAAGTGTAAGCTCAGTTTCTAGTTTCCCAAAGTGCCAAGGAGAGGAAAGTGTCCTTCCAAAGCATTATTGTGTTGATTAGATTGGATTAGGAGATTTCTAGTTTCCCAAAGTACCACGTGTAAACCCAGGGAGAGGGAAGGGGCCTTCCAAAGCTTTATTGTGTTGATTAGATTGGATTATTAGTTTTCTAGTTCCCCAAAGTACCACATGTAAGCCCAAGGAGAGGAAAGCATCCTTCCAAAGCTTTATTGTGTTGATTAGATTAGATTAATTGATTTCTAGTTTCGCAAAAGTACCATGTGTAAGCCCAAGGAGAGGAAAGTGTCCTTCCAAATCGTTATTGTGTTGTTGATTCCCAAGAAAAGGATTGGATTAGTTGATTTCTAGTTTCCCAAAGTACCACGTGTAAGCCCAAGGAGAGGAAAGGGGCCTCCAAACTTTGGTGTGTTTTCCCAAGGGAATCAGCAAAGGGGAATTCTAATTTACCAAAGCACAGAAGTCAAACTCCAGGAGGAAAAAAAGACCCTTTAAAGTTGTTTTCCCTGCCTCAGGAAGGGAATTGTTATCTGCAAAGGGGAATTCTGGTTTTCCAAAGCACAGAAGTCAAACCCCAGGAGAAAATAAACCCTTAAAAGTTGTATTCCCTGCTTCAGGAAGGGAATTAACAGCAAAGGAGAAATTGTTCCCAACCTAGTCCTTCCCTTGCAAAGCGGTGGCTGGTTTTGCACCTTTCCCGCCCAAGCCCCAGTACTTCCCTTGCAGCCACCGCTTTGCAAGGTGCAAAACCAGCCACCGCTTTGCAAGGGAAGGAAGGGGGGACTGGGGGAGGCTGGTTTTGCACCTTTCTCACCCAAGCCCCAGTCCTTCCCTTGCAAGGCAGTGGCTGGCTTTGCGCTTTTCCCACCCAAGCCCCAGTCCTTCCCTTGCAAAGCGGTGGCTGGCTTTGCACCTTTCCCACCCAAGCAGCTGCCCTAGCCTCTTTCCCTTTGTGCCCCCCGGCTTGCCATGAGCCCACAAGGCACATGCGGCCCTTTTTAAAGGGCAATGGCTGCTGTGCAGAAACCCTGCCCCTCCCAATGTGGTTTCTCCTCATTGGCTGGAGGCAAGCATCCCAGCATGCAAGCAGCCGCTTGCCTCCAGCCAATGAGGGGAAACCACCTTGGGAGGGGCAGGAATTTAAGGCTGATTTCTTTCCGATCCACTTTCTGGATTGGAAAAAAGATGGTGGTGATGGCTTCAAATTGGCAAGATTACTTTCGGATTACTTAAATCGCTTCATAACTGCTTCAAAAGTGAATTCCGATTTCAATCTGATTTACGAGCATTCTGATCAAACCTACACGTACCTAGAAACTGCGTTGTTTTTATTGAATGGGCTTTCTATTGTTTTTAAAATAAAACATTCCATTGTCATTTTTGAAGAGGAAAAAAAGCCGCCTTGGACTTCTTGACTAATAGTCTGGCTCTCACCTTCCCAGTCCTGTGATTCCCTCCGCTGAGAAATCTACATAATGCCTGCTTTCTCACCTCCTCTGTAGATCTTAGAGTCTGCTTTTCTTACTGTCTCTTTTGTCTCTGTCACTTTGATTCCAACCCTTTTTATACTGTCCCTCAGGCTTTTAACAGCTTCCCCCTCCTTGTTTGACAAAAGCCATCCCCCACGTTCAAATCCCTGCTTAAAATCCACTTCTTGCCAGAAGCCTTCAAATACTGATCTCTTTGTTGACATCTCTCCACCCCGCAACACACACACACCATCTTGAATTAAATTGTCATCCCATTAATTGTTGTCTGCTAGAATTAGACTTTAAGCCCCTCAGGGCAGGGACGTTTGTCTTATGTACTTCTAAAGTGCCATGTACATTTACAACGTTCTCCGAAGACTTTTTGTAAAAGAAAAGAAGCATTATTGTAAGTACTGGTGGGAAAATAACTTCAGAAGCAACTAATTATACTGTGGGTAGCATTTCTTCTGAAAAACTGAATTTGTCATGAGGATGCTTCATAAGGCCTTTGACAAACAGGTTTTTCAAACGGATTTCCCTCAACAAGACATGATCTTCTTTTGTTCCTTGCTTCCATTCAATGCCCTTGGCATAAATATCTGCAAAAATATTAACCAGACTCCTGTAATTCATTAAAAATATAGAATTTTGAAGCAGATTTGGTGAGTTGATGATAATCCATTTTCAGGCACAATTGGCTGCAGATGGAAGACCCTTTTTTGGAAACGTCTGTCCTGGAAATGCTTGCTAATGACTTAAATCTGATACAGCTCAATGAGGACATGTTGCTGAAGCACCCCTTCATCCAGGTTGAATGGCTTAATGTTTGCTATGGATTTATAATAGGACTTGAGTTAGAAGTAGTCCCCGCACACAGAGCTCAAGCTGTTTTCAAGTAACACAGCACCATCCTTGTCACTATTTAGAAAGAACTTGCATTTGTGGGAAGAGGGTGATCTATTTCAGCAAACTTTCATATGAATGTCTGTGTGGTCATGAGTAGAGATGTAAATGCCCCAAAGAAAAACTAGGGAAACTGTGGGGAAATGAACTATTTTCTATTTTTCACAAAAGCCCCTTTTCCTGGGAAAAATGGATTATGAAATATTTTAATTTAGAGTAATTGATAAGATATTCAAGACAAGGAGTTCCTAGATTTATTCAGCTACCACCAGATTATTTCAAAAAGCTATGTAAAAGACAAACATTTAAGTAATAGTGTATATATCTCATGTCATTAGCATTCCTGGTCTTGCATTTCACTTTCTGTTCTCTTGATACCAATGAGAACTCTACAGTATATCTGCTTCACACTATGGGGGACTAGAGGAGACAAAGTAATACTCTTTGTTTTATTAATGTTGATAGTTTCTCCTTGTTTTTAATATATGCGTTTTGCCTGCTCCTCATAAACCAGGCACGGGCAAACTAAGGCCAAGGGGCCGGATGTGACCCCCTGAGCACTTACCTCAGGCCCTCCTCATTTCCCTGTCCTCTCAGCATAAGGACATGCTGGCTCACCACATCCTTATGCAGAAAGGATGGGGAGAAAGGCACGCAGCAGCTAAGAGCCCTCTGGAGTGCTCTCAGCCACTACATGTCTCACCCTTCTCCTGGCATAAGAACGGTATGATCAGCTTGGTCCTTATGCCAAGAAGACGACCCAAGAGCCATCCAGAGCATTCTCAGCCTGTCACCTGTCTCACTCCCCTTCTGGCGTAATGCTGAGAGGACAACCTGAGTATTGGGGATGGGGGGGAGATTGGGGGGAAGGATTTGGACAGTCGCTGCATGTCTTGTTTTCCTCCTGGCATGAGGATGTGACAAAAAGCTCCGTCCTTATGTCAGGAGGACAACCTGAGGATGACCTGCCCCCTGGCCTGGCACTTTTGGTTGGGCCCAAAATGCAGCCCAAAAGGCAAAAACGTTTGCCCATGCCTGTCATAAATGGTCAAGACCAAAGAGGATTCTTATATTTAAGATGTTCTGCACAGTTCCGGAATCTGTAGCTTCATTTGCTACAACAATATAGCTTAATACTAACTGACTACACTTTTTAATATACCAAACATGATATTTTTATATCAAGTCAAATTATACTGAATGCATTTTGTTTTATTAAATTAACAAAACTATAATGAGTGCCAATATCGCATTTTTTTTGTAAAAAAATAAAATAAAAGTCCTTTCCCCCCAGAAAGTAATGAACAAAATTGTGAGAACCATTATGTCATGTATCTTGTGGTTTGTATGTTGTATGTTGAACTCAGACACTGAGAGACCAGGGTTTGAATTCCAGCTCAGTCATAGAAACCCATTGGGTGGTCTTGGACAAGTCAGTCACTCTCTCACCCTGTGTGTGGAGCTGTGGGAGTGATGGGGGGATGGAAGGGTAGGGGAGAGAAAGAAAAAAGAAAAAAAGAAAAAGAGGGGAGGTGGAATAGGCTGGGGCCGAGCATAGGAGAACTCAGCCAAAATAAAATAAAATTCAACTTCCAACATTTTTTACATCATGTCAAATACTTGAATATTCTTTGTCATATCTCTTTACTTTGTAGGTGTTAATCCTAATCTCACAGATATAGCCTCTATGTATGGCTATAGAGGGTAAAAATATATCATAGTTGCTACAGTTATTTTTAACTATTTACTACTCATTACTTAAAAGTTGTAACGGGGATGGTAACAAAATGAGTAGTCCTTGTTAGGCCTCTTACTTATATCTGTAAAAGATATTCTTCTACTGAGGACCAGTCCGTTGTCTTGATAGGTTTTCCACTGCTACGATGTAGGAGGAAGGTTAATCTGTCCATATCCTTTATATCCAGAAGCTTTTCTCGCCAAAGGTCCATCTCAGGGATTTTGTCAAGTTTCCAAAAATTTGCATACACCAAGCGTGCAGCTGTTATTATGTATGTAAAGAGCTTATCCTCATTTTGATTTAATATGATGTATTTATCCATCAGGCCAAGAAGGAAGAGTTCCGGTTTTAAGGGTATTGACATTTTTTTAAAAAATTGTGTCTCATTTTGTATGCCTTTCCAGAAATTGGAGGCTTTTCCACAAGTCCACCATAGGTGGTAGAAACTGCCTTCCTGGCTCTTACATTTCCAGCAGGCGCTGGAATTATTCTTATACATAATACTTAATTTCTTTGGTGTTAAGTACCATCTATGGAATATTTTTAGCCAGCTTTCCTTCAGGCTAACCGCATACGTATATTTAATTTTTTTGTTCCAGATTTCTTGCCACTCCTGTAGCTTAATTGAGTGCCCAATGTTTTTAGCCCAATTTATCATGCACGTTTTAATAAGTTCCTGTTCTGTTTCCCATTCTAGTAATCACTTCCGGAATCTTTAAAGAAACTTACAATGGGCTATTCGATGAGTATAGAAGTGATATCGGTACATGTGGAGAATATAAATATTCATCCATATCAAAGCAGAATATAACTTCTGATCTTTCTTAAACTGCAGCTCTTAATCCAATTGAGTACATGTCTTCTCTGCAACAGTTAAGCTTTATTAGGAGAGATTTCATGCTGGAATGAGGCAAGTGTCCTGAACTCTTCCCACCTAAAGCCAAGGAAGCTGTCCTGAGCCTAAACCAGTGTCTGTCAGTGACTGGATTAGTGCAAACAAATTGAAACTTAATCCAGACAAAACAGATGGGCTCCTGTTCAGTTGTAAGACAGATCAGGGAATAGAGATCCAACCTGTGCTGGATGGAGTTACACTCCCCCTGAAGACACAGGTACACAATTTGGGGGTCATCCTGGACTCAGTATTTAACCTGGAGGCCAAGGTATTTGTGGTGTCCAGGAAGGCCTCTGCACAAATAAAACTTGTGCACCAAATGTGCCTGTAGTTTGAGAAGCCAGAGCTAGCCACAGTGATACATGCCTTATAACCTCATTATATGGGAGTAATTTGCCCGTTGTATGCCGCTTGATCTCCCCTTTTGCCATGGAGCCCATTACATAATATATTTCTACTTCCTGTGAGGCTCCATGGCAAAAGGGGACAGCAAGCAGCGTATGCCACCACAGCAGCAAAACTTTGCAACAATAGGAGTAACAAGAACAGGGGAGCGCCAGTACATAAACAACGAGTAGGACCAACAGGTCTCTGTAGTTATAGCAAATAATAATGATAATCATTTCCCCAGTGGGGTTACTGTATCCTAGAATGCAAAGTCCAATCTTAACGTTCATAAATTCATAAATCAAATGTCTTTTATAATCCACATGCCAGGAGCATCCAGTCCATATAATCCAAATGAACATTCACAAGGTTGGCAATTCCGTGGTGTGCAGGTAAATAATAGTTCATATAACATTCAGTAAGCCGTGTAAGGGAACACAAACAGTCACTTCCCTGGTAGTCAATATCCAAATCCTAGTGACATACGCAATAATGGACAGCAGGGGTGATGCAATTACACAGTTGGTGTACACAGCCGACGAGGCACATTAGCTGAGCTCCAATCACTCGTTTCGACCCAGTAAACAGGTCTTTATCAAGGCCGATGTGCCCCACAACTGGTTCCCACAGCGTACCCAAACGGCAGTCAATACTCAATTCAATGTGGACCAATCCCCATGTCGCCGAAGGGCTTATGGCAAAAGCCATTATTGCGTATGTTGCTAGGATTTGGATATTGACTACCAGGGAAGTGACTGTTTGTGTTCCCTTATACGGCTTACTGGAATGTTATATGAACTATTATTTACCTGCACACCACGGAATTACCAACCTTGTGAATGTTCATTTGGATTATATGGACTGGATGCTCCTGGCACGTGGGTTATAAAAGACATTTGATTTATGAATTTATGAACGTTAAGATTGGACTTTGCATTCTAGGATACAGTAACCCCACTGGGGAAGTGATTATCATTATTATTTGCTATAACTACAGAGACCTGTTTGTCCTACTCGTTGTTTAACAATAGGAGTAAGCCAGGCAGAAAACCTTTGCCCCCGTGGGATGGAGCCAGTGGTAAATCGGGTGATGTGTGGCATAAAGCAACTGGTTCTTCATTCCCCTTGGTGGGACCCCACAGATTCTCCACAATGTGTGGTGAATCCTGACTTTAATGTGATAAGGTCCTAAATCACATCCTGTCTTAATTACTATAACATGCTCTACGTAGGGCTGTGTTTGAAGAGTGCTCAGAAACTTCTGGTGGTCCAAAGATCTGCTGCCAGATGACTAACTGGGGCTGGCTGTAGAGAGCTGACAACCCCCTGTTGCAGCAGCTCCACTGGCTGCCAGTTCTTTTCTGGGCCCAATTCAAAGTGCTGGTTATGACTTTTAAAGCCCTAGACAGCTGAGATCCAGGCTAATTGGTGGACCACATCTCCTTATATGTACCTTCCCAGGCTCTGAGGTCTTCAGAAAAGGCCCTTCTCTCAGTGGAGTTCAGAGTCTTGGAGTACTGAGGGTCTGCTGGATCCATGTTGGTGTACTGGCGGGCGACTTTACAGATCCGATCGTACCAATCTGAGGGGCTCTCATCGGGCCCCTGCTTCAACTCATAGAACTTTGCCATGTTCAGAGCGTTAGGATAGACCAAAGGGAGGCCGGCTAGAATTCCCCTGTGGAATGCTGCCAATGCCAGACGACCCAGCTCGTCATTATAGTCCCAATCGGGGGCATCCCTTGTGGGGAATACCACCTCGGCATCCCTCCCTTCGTCTGGGTCTGCTTTCATCACCACGTCTTGTGCGGCCACCAGCAGCCGCCTCTTTTCTTCCTGGTTCAGGAGAGAAGACAACAGAGTCATTACATCAGCCCAGTTGGGGGGAACCGAGCGGTTCCTGAGACTTTGCTTCGAGATGGAGGGCTGGAAAACAGCTGGAGGGCTGAAAGGGGCCGTGGCTCCCAACTCCTGGGGTGGTGATCTGGTGTCGGGGAAATGGGGGGAGACAGAAGGTGACCTAGCGCCCTGGGGACTTGGGGCCCTCGAAGGAGTCCCCGAGCTTGGGCAAGACTGGACGGAGTCCGGTGGGGTGGTGTCAGAGTGAGGGGGCTCCAAAAGCTCCAAGAGTTGGATCAAACGAGGGGGAAGAGGAGCTGGGGCTGAGGGGGCAGAACGAGGAAGACGAGGGGGAAGAGGTTCGAGCATGAAAGAAGGGGGAGGAGGGAATTCCCCTGGAGCCCCGACCAACGTTGGTGGGGGCAAGGGAACGGGAGGGTAGAGAGTCACGGTGCCCGGCGGGCCCTGTGCTCGGTAAGGAGGGGGAAACGAAAGCATGTCTAGGGGCTCTTCCTCAGGAGGAGGAGGAGGAGGGTATTGGTCTGGAGAGGTGTCCCGGTCCGGAGGAGGCATTTTCCCAACTTCCTTGCATGGTAGAACTTGGGGAATGCCCTCACCCCTACACTCTCTCCGGTACAAGGTCATGAAGCACGCCGCATAGGCCAGCTCTTCCCATTTGGCTTCTCCATGACAGTGGGCTTGCAACTTGAGAATCAGCTGCTCGTCCATACTACCGTGGATCGGCCAGTTGGCGCTCCCCGGGAGGGGCACCAACGGCCAGATGCGTGTGCTAAGCTTGACCAGCTTGGCAGAAGCAAGTGATTTCCCTGCTATCTCATCCCAGTTCGCCAAGATCTTGCCTACCGGTGTTCCCTCTGGGATGAGGCGCATTTTGCGGCTAGAGCAAGCTCCCATGTTAGTGGTAAGCCCTCGACCCGTGGCCGATTAAGGGGACGCCTGACGACAGCCGTACACACTCAAGGATCCCCAAAGTTCGGTACCAGTAACCTGAGAAGCCAATCACTTGGGGAGATCCAGACAGGAGCTCGGGCCTAGTGCGCTGGCTGCTTCCTTCCTCTTCCCAAGCCTGTAACCGCAAGATTGGACTGCCCTAGGTCGCCGTGAGCGCCAGATGTTGCCGCCGGGACGTAGGGTCCCTTTTGTTACAGGATACCTGAAGACCCACGCAGGGATCAACCCGACTCCGTCAACCCTACGCGGGCGACACTTCCCGGCTGATTTTTTACCGGTTTCAATTTCGGTGGCACTACCTTTGGGAGTCAAGGGTGCCCTGGCTCCTTTGGCCAGAACTTGAAGGCCAGCCAGATGTTTGGGAATGCGATCTGAGCGAGTTTAAAACTCTGAATCCTGGAAAAGGCGTCCCTTCCCAAGAACCCAATCGCTTTCCCAAATAGTCTGGCCAAGAAGTTCTTGGACCAGGTGCCTTCTGGAAATTTAGTTGTCCCTAAAATTTGCTCGGAAACCCCTCCAGAAGGGTCCCTTCCGTGGTGCGCCAAAATCTGTTATCGAACAGCTGTCACTTCCCCGGACCGGCTGCTCTGACAACCGGACAAGCCCCGTGGACCGACCACGGAGCAGAGCCCGCGAGGGTTCAGTTAACCTGGCGAGCCAGGAGCGGTTAGGCCCTCGTAGTCTACCCGCCTCCCTTGGACCCAATTATGCTCACCAATCTGTTAGGTAGATGCCACGAAATTGTTTATTCTGCTCAGCTGAGTAGGATGCGACCGCAAATTCCCTGATCCCACAAAGACGCATGCATATACATTCAAAACATTGGTTTTTAAAGGTTACAGAACTGTCAAAACAATTGAAATTCCCGCCTGCCCCCTTCTGGGCCGGCTCCGTCGTGATTGGTCGGAGCGTTGAGATCAGCTGATGGGCGGGATGTTGATCGGCTCTGGGAGCCTATCGGCGCTACTCCCATTCGCCATCCCAGCCAATCAGGGGTCTGTGGCCATATATGGAGTTCCAGGAAGGGAAGCTCAGACGGAAATGGCTGACAAGAGTGGCATATGAGTAAACCAACGCGTCCCAACTAGGTAAACGCCCTTAAATGACACCTGGGAGTGATAGGATTAGTGGACTTGAGGATGAATGGGAAAGGAGGAAGAGACTTGATGACAGAAACTCACTCAAGCCTTTGTGTGACCGAGGGTCTATTTTGGGACACAATCTGGGTTCCGAGGCCAGCTGTGTATCCCGATGTGTGAGCAAATACTTCATGTCCAGGTCCCAGAGGATGAATTAATTGGACTAAACTCCGATGATTAATACTTCCTTCAGGCTGATGGAATGTGGGCCCAAGACAAGAGCCTGGGTAATCCAAAACAAGATTTCCATCAGAAAAGCTCATGCAATGAGAACAATGATGATCCATAAAAGGGTTAGGATGGGAATCCAGTTACTTCCTCTCAGCTGACACAATAGCGAAAATACAGGCAATCTTTCTTTACATGGGAAAGAGGGGGAAGGGAAGGGTTACAGGGAATCAATGGGAACAGGGGACAATATTGTATATACATAAAGACATAGGGTGCAAACATATGATTATGATTTCAGGTTTCCCACTGTGAGTTCAACATAAACAGAACCCCATTGCTTCAGGCCAATTCCATTCTCTGTGCTTACCCTGCTGGGCACAGGGGTTCCCAAGATGAGGGAAAGAAGGAAAGAAAAATGGAAAAAGGATAAAGGCAAAAATGAGTTCTCTCCCCTCCTCCCTTGGGGGGGGGGGGGCCTCGAACCCGGGGCCTCCGTTCCGAACGGCCTTAGTTCTACGGTGTGAGCCATCGCACCGTTCCCTCCGGTGCAGCTTCTCTTCGCAGTCTTAAGGCACCCGGGGAGTGGGAATAGAAAAAAAAAATATAAAAAATTCAGGAAAAATACAAGAAAGGGTCGGAGAGGGGCAAGAACCTTGGCGGCAGCATTCTACAGCCCTAGAGGGAGAGAGTGTGAGTTTTCACCCGGGAACAGGCGTGTGTGCGAAAGTTGGGACTTGTTCACTCGCGGAACGGCCTGCAGCATGAAACTGCCGATTCTCGGTAACAGGTGTGGACAGGCCCCCAGGAAAATCCGCATTTTTAAACCATGGATTCTCCTGGGATTAAGGCCTGCCTGGATCCGCCCTAGGTCATTACATAAGATACTTATTAGACAAAGCCATGGCAGTGACATCACCAGAAGAGGAGGTGGCATTCACTTTTATATTGAGCACAGGAAAATTTCTGAAATTTCTGAAATTTAAATTGGAGACCTTTGGAAAGCTCTCCAAGGGTGTGGGTATGAGAAGCTTTTCCATCAACTGTCAGATTTTGTCAAGTACTTTCCTCCAGCTGGATCACTGAAGAACTCAGTAACAGTGGATACAACCTCTTCGCTGAAGAGCCAGAACTGCATACAAATCTTTCAGTGTAAGGTGAAAACAATATTGTAGATCTTCCTGCAGATGGGTGTTATTTGCATTATCTATTTAGACAGTCACAGATAACTGTGTGGACACACCAAATGTTATGTGTGTATAGATATAGATATGGAAAAGCTAGAATCCAAATTTCTAGTCTCTCTGCATGCAGATCGTGTACCTCTTGAACACTAATGCCCAAGGGCTTGCACCACTATCTTCCCAGAAGAGATTTACAATTGTTCTATCAGCCTTTGCCTGATGGATAAATAGTGAACATCTACACGTACTTCACAGTGTCAAAGGATCTGTACAGCTATAATCCATTTTGATTTCCTTAACTTAGAATGATAGTGCTGGAAGTTCTGGAGCAGCATTTAAAAATCTGTGACAGTTAGCCCCAGAATCAGCTTCCATGATGCATTTGTGACCTTTGATTTCATTATTTGCAATAATTTCTGCTCAGTGACTTTCTACAGCACTGATGTTTTTGATGGTGTTTGCTCCTCTTCTTCAGGAAATCTCTGGTTTATGAATGGATTGAAACAGTATATTGGACACAATGGAGACAAATGGGAAAATATACATTATAACTGGACAAGTAAAGCTGAAAATTATGTCAAATGAACAAATGTCATCTGTGATGCCCCAGCAGGCTTGTATATCATATACAACTTCCATTTATGACACCACATTGAATAAAGCTGCAGTGCCATATTTATTTATCTGGGATCCTCATCTAACTTGGTGGAGCTTACTTTTGAATAACTATGCATAAGATTGTAGCAAAAGAAATGTATTAAGCGATAATATTACAGGTGGGTCAATTCTCCTTTAAAAATATAGAGATAAATACCTGTTATAAATCATTAACCATAAATTATTTGCATAAGCCTCAATGTTTTAATGATAGCTTGTGTTGTTGGAGAAGAGGGCTAATAAAAAGTCATTTTCAACAAATAGCAAGGATGAGTGCACATTTGCCATAACCCTCTTAGTGTGAAAATGTCAAGTGATGTGCTCAAGTGTTTGTTAGTTTGCAGATGCCTTACTTTGCAAGGGCTGACCTGAAAAGAGGATTATGATATGTTATTCTGGAACACCTCAAATAATGTTAAGCTTGTCATTCCCAAGGAAATTGGACATGCTCCCTGCTCTGTAAAGTTAGAAACTGACATTTAGGGAACATTCAATGAAGGGAAAACAAAACAGTAAGGAGGTAATGAAGGAAAACCGAGTTCATTGTGCAGTTATTCAGCAAAGACCAAGACTTAGCTGAATGATAAAATAAATATTTTCTCCTCAAATAAACTGAAGACACAAATCCACGATCTTCAAGGAGTTCATTTTCTGTTGACAACAGATGTGTGTGATTAGCATTTACCTTTTCATTCCTAACTTGATCTCATAAGTTTTTAGGAATTAGGAATTTTTACAACAAAGATGGTGTTGAGTTACAACACACATCATCCCTTACCAATGAAGAAAATGATAAGAAATGTAATCTTAACAGCTTTTCTTAGCCCTGCCAAAAAGTCCTTGTACAGTATGGATGTGGGGGCATGTCTTCTCCACTCCTGTAGTAGAAGGTGGACTTTTTAGCAGGTTAGATGAAAAAACCACTAAGATTCACCTTCCTGTGCAGCAGCCTAAGGCAGAAGGCCCTTCTCTTGCTAGTATCTACATATTTTGAGAACTATTTTATTATTTATTTATTTTTTTATTTATTTTTATTTCCAGTGTTTATACCCCGCTACTTCTCAGCCCCGAGGGGACTCAGTCTTGACCTAACAGACGGCAACAATTCGATGCCACACAATACATAGTAAAACACAGTTAAAATTAAAATACATTAAAATACACCTAGAATTCAATACATTAAAATACAGTTAATATTAAAAAACATCATATACATTCATCACCATTAAAACAATGTTCCATCCAAAGTCTTAGATCTTAACCACCAATTTGCCAACTGACCAGTCTAAAGTGCCATGTTGTGCTAGGGTGCAAACGCTTGGTCCCAAAGCCAGGATTTCACTCTTTTTCTGAATGTTAGGAGGGATGAAGCTGATCGAATATCAATAGGGAGTGCGTTCCACAGACGGGGGACCACCACCGAGATGAACCAAAATAATGAGAAGACTTGAGCTAGCATGACTCTGTCTATCATGCATCATCATTTGTTATTTTAAGAGCACCTATTGAGCATTGTATGAAAATTAAATCAACATAACCCCAGCAATCTCATTAAAACAAGAGAAGAAGGAAAGAGAGAGGAGATAGCATGTCAAATATTATAATCACTAAACTGGCACAGAAAATAATCAACAGCTTAATTATAGGGTAGAAAAAGAGCTTGATTTTAAATATTCATGCCTTCATCTGAGACTCATCCTCACATCTCAGCTCAATAATACATAAGGGCTAGAGTAGTTAGCTTTTAATATCCAACAGAAGAAGGTTTTTTTTCCTAAGCTATTGTGGATATTTCTTGGAAGCACCCTGTAATGAGCCTGTATAATTTCTCTGTTAAATCCAAAGGGAAAACATTTCCAGTCAACTTATGCTCAGGACACAAACCAACACAGCAAATGACTTAAACCTCCCAATTAATGCTTAATGTTTTGAATAGATATTATGAGAAATCAAAATACATGTGTCCAAGAAAGCCATGACTGCTTTCATGACCATCAGTAACAAATTATTATTATAATTTATACCAAGCTTTATCTCCTCCAAAGGGGACTCAAAGCACCTTCACATAAAAGATTAGCATAACCATTTAAAGTATACAAATATGCGAACATTGAAACAATATTAAATATAAACAATATTAAAAGATTCCCAGTTAAAAACCAGAATGATTGCAAGGTATGATGTGTGAAGAGATGTGAAGGATCTATAAAAAATCATTTTACTTCAAGTTAAATCCTAATATATATTTGCACATAGAAAGTCTTGTAGTTTTATCAAATTTTAAGATTAGCCAACCTGAAGAAACAGTTTTTTTCCTTCTCTTCATTAAGAAAAAATGTTGGCCTAAAAAATTCAGCTTAGGTTCCATTAAATAACGAAATAAACTACTACTTGCCTTAGCATTATATTCTTTTTCTAGGCAGCTTTCCCAACCTGCTGCTCCCATCCTCCCTAAGCATTGGCTGTGCTGACCAGGGCTGATGAGAATTGGTACAAAAATATCAGTAAGGACATACCCTCCAACTGTCCCATTGTAGCTGTCAGTCCCAATTAATCATTTGCAGTCTCACTTTGTCAGCTGCTTTTGAAATGTTTCAATTTGTCTTTATTCTCACATTCCTCCTTTATCCACATCATATTTCAATTATAGTAGAGTCTTGCTTATCAACCATAAATGGGCCGGCAGAACGTTGGATAAGCAAAAACATTGGATAATAAGGAGGGATTAAGGAAAAACCTATTAAATGTCAAATAATGTTATGATTTTACAAATTAAAAAACCTATTAAATGTCAAATAATGTTATGATTTTACAAATTAAGCACCAAAACGTCTTGTTTTATAACAAATCGTCAGAAAAACCAGTTCAACAGACGGCAACGTTACATAGTAATTACTGTATTTACAAATTTAGCACCAAAACATCACAATGTATTAAAACAGCTGTGGATCCCAGTGGGAGGCAGACTGCGTTGGTTAATACAGAACATTGGTTGAGTGAAGATTGGATAAGCGAGACTCTACTGTACTGCAAAATGAGTTCAAAGTGGAAAGAGAAGTTTCTACTCTGGGTACTGTAGAAATAATGCAGTTTGACCCCACTTTAACTGCTATGGCTCAATGCTATGGAATCATGTGAGTTGTATTTTTAGAAAATTTTGCCTTATCTGCCAAAGAGTGCTGATGCATCATCAAACTACAATGCTCATGATTCTACAGCATTGAGCTATGGCAGTAAAGTGGTGTCAAGCAGCATTAATGCTAAAATGTAGGTGTACCCTCGTCCCTCAGTTAACTCAGTCAAACCCTTCCCAGTAGGTTCATTTGGGCCCCATCTACACTGACCATTTAAAGCACACAAATGAAAGTCTTTAATGCCCATCTGTGTTCTGTGGTTTGTGCAATTGCCATCCGGGTCTCAAACTGGTTTCAAGATTTCCTATGTAATCATCTGCACAGCGAAACCACTTTCTTCAGTCCGAGTTTTAAACTGCACTAAACGATCCGGGTAGCTGTACCCTGCTCTCACTCCCGCCAACTTCTCGAATGTTGTTGGTGGGGATGAGAGAGAGGGCCTTCTCGGTGGTGGCTCACCGTCTGTGGAACACGCTTCCAAGCGACATACGATCAACCCCATCCCTCCTAGCATTCAGGAAAAAAGTGAAATCTTGGCTGTGGGACCAGGCGTTTGCACATTAGCACAATGCAGCACTTTGGACTGGATTTGTAATGGCAAGTTGATGGATATGGCTCAGTGCTCCTGTTATGGACGAAATACTGTCTTAAGAGAATGTGTATGATGTATTAATGTTAATTGTATTTTAATGTCTTTTAATGCTTTATGTTTTCGTTTTTATATTGTATTTTAATATGTTGGCATCAAATTGTGCCTTTTGCTAGGCCGCTCTGAGTCCCCCCTCGGGGGTAGAGAAGAGCGGGGTAGAAATGTTGGAAATAAATAAATAAATAAATAAATACATTTGTATCTCTGTTCAGGTTTTACTGGCTCAGTCCATACATTCCTGAGTTTCCCTGCTAAACAGAAGTTTCATGTGGTTCTCAGTTAATAACTTTTACTCTGTGATTGGCAGGCTGCATTTTTTTTGTCCAAACTCCGATGTTGTTCAGACACATATATCCAGGTTTTCATCTCTGAAACTGGGGGGTAAGCAAACCCCCGGCGTTCTTTTTCTGACTGTCCTACCTGCTGTTACAAGGAGAAGACAGACATACAATCTATAAAGAAGACTAATAGAGAAACTCCTCTGAACTGGATCTATTAGAACTAGTTTGCTGTACCTCAAGGGCTTCACAGCTCTTCTTCAAAGGTTTAGCAGGGTCTCCTAGAATGTTCCTTGATAGCTTATCTGGGAACGTCATAGCCCAAAGGGTAGAAACCTCTTCTCTTGACTTTTCACAGTTTGTCTAGTTTTATATTAAGAAACTCTATTCAGTTGAAAGGGCAAAATTTCAAGTGAAAATAAAAAGTGACAAATATTTCATTTAGTTTTACTGTTAACTGTTACCATAGCACATTAGTCTGAAGGTAAATTACTTGGCTTGGCTATGCTAAGACACAGTTTTGAAGTTACTGCTGGTTTGTAGTAATAACCAATGTGGTTAAAACCCATTTATGAAATCATACCAAAGTAAAATATTTTTAATATATTCATATATTGTATGTCCTTGATAGCTAAGATATAGTGAAATGACCCACTTTACAATTAAACAGAGTTTAAGGCTCCATTTAATTGTGAAGTGGTTCATTTCAAACTAAATGAAAATTACTAATAGTAGATATCTTTTTATAACTTGGACACAATCCCAGACTATAGACAATGTACCATTTGTGAGGTCAGTGAATTCTGGGAATTCTTGGTCACCAAATCCCCCCCCCCCTTTAACATTCAACCTTCTATTTATTACTAACATACCATGACTAAAATACCAACCTACTCTTCCATTTGCCCTATAGATTAGTTCAGTCTTTGGGGTATCAGAACATTTCAAGGGTCACCAGAATGACTAGAGCAATGATTCAATTTCCTGGGACAATGTGACCAATCAGCAGGACAGTTAGCATTCCAAAAGAAAGGCCAGTTGATTTTTGTTTTGCAGAATTTCTTGCCAAGAATGTACAGAAAACAATGGCTCAATTGGAGTAAAGGAAGCAGGATGCGATATACGTAGCAGGACAAGCCTGGAATATATTTATTATTGTTTAGTATTATTAACTTTTAAGGTTCTGTGGTGTTGGGATTTTTTACGCATCTTGTTTCATATAGTGATATTATGCTTGCAATTGCATGTGCAGAGCACACGTAAGATTCATTGTATGAAGGACAGTTATGGTTTCCCATTTGCTTGAATAAAACCCTGAACTGAACAGGCAAGAACTGAACAGGTTAAATTAACATTTTTGATAAAGGTTTGACCAAAATCATTGAGATGTGTGCTTAACAGCTGAGAACAATATTTCACAACACGATGTTTCATGCTTTTATTATTCTCTTAATGCTTGGAAACTACCAAGAACAGAATAAAATAACCAGAATACCAACTTTCTAAGAGGTCATACCCACCAAATTCACCAATTGCACAAGGTAAGTGGGAAGGATGCATTAAATCACAAAAAAATTCAATTGGAACCATTTTCCTATACTCATTTTTGAAAGAAAAAAAAAGCTCTATTCCAGAAAATAGACCAGAAAGATTGTCAGATCAAGGATGGAAGCAAATACTGAGGAGCACCCATATAATCCACAGAAGAAGCTGGTGGCAATTTGACAGTTCCTGGTTCCCCAGAATTTTTGAATTATGGTTCTAAAAGCACCTGAAGAAGGCCTTGCACAGGCTGAAACGCACTGACCCCCCCCCCCCAACTAAGATACACCTTTTGGAGATATGCCTCTAAGTTTTTGTACAGCTTTTGAGATGGCCACATCACCAATTTCCCTAGTTGCACAACCCTAGATAGAAGAAATGCAAGAAGCCATAAAAGTCACAAAGAATCTGTCTTCTTGTACTCATTCCAGCCTGAACACCCTGTATTCTAGAGAACGGCCAAAACTGGCAACTTTCTAAAGAATAGTGTTGCAGATCTATCTCCATTATTGCAATGTTATTTCCACCTTGCCTTGCCTTTCCCTTAGAGAGGCATAAAGTAATGGAAAGTGAAAACTTACTTAATTAGGTGATCCCTCGTTGTCCGAGTTGGATTGTCCTCCAAGATCAGTGTACTGGCGGTGGGTCCATAGGTGACTGTGGAGCCCAATCTTTGATCTTCATCTTCTTCCCCAGTGAGGGCATTGGTTTCCAGGTGGAAGGCGGTCCCGGGCGGGCTTGGCTTGATGTGCCTTCCTCTTGGCACATTTCTCTCTTTCACCCCCTATTTGTGCCTCTTCAATTTCTACAGCACTGCTGGTCACAGCTGACCTCCAACCAGAGTGCTCAAGCGCCAGGGCTTCCCAGTTCTCAGTGTCTATGCCAGAGTTTTTAAGGTTGGATTTGAGCCCATCTTTAAATCTCTTTTCCTGCCCACCAACATTCCGTTTTCCATTCTTGAGTTCAGAATAGAGCAACTGCTTTGGGAGATGGTGGTTGGGCATCTGAACAACATGGCCAGTCCAGCAGAGTTGATGGTGGAGGACCATCGCTTCAATGCTGGTGGTCTTTGCTTCGTCCAGCACTTTGACACTTGTCCACTTGTCTTTCCAAGAGATTTGCAGGATTTTTCAGAGGCAGCACTGATGGAATCATTCCAGGAGTTGCATGTGACGTCTTTAGACAGTCCATGTCTCGCAGGCATATAGCAGTGTTGGAAGGATAATAAGCTTTATAAACAAGCACCTTGATATCCCTATGGATGTCTCCGTCCTCAAACACTCTCTGCTTCATTCGGAAAAAACTGCACTCGTCAATGTTGACTTTTGTGGAGAGGTGGCTGCCAAGGTAGCGGAAATGATCAACATTTTCTAATGTTACACCATTAAGCTGTATTTCTGGCATTGGAGAGGGATTGGCTGGTGACTACTGGAAGAGCCCTTTGGTTTTCTCAATGTTCAATGACAGGCCAAGCTTCTCATATGCTTCTGCAAAGGTGTTTAGAGTGGCTTGTAGGTCTTCTTCTGAATGTGCATAGAAGACGTTGTCATCAGCATACTGGAGTTGTTCTAACCTTGGTTTTGGCTTTCAATCTGCTGAGGTTAAATAGCTTGCCATCTGTCCGATAGATGATTTCCACTCCAGTGGGCAGCTTCCTATCAACAAGAGAAAGTATCATAGCGATGAAGATGGAAAATAAAGTTGGGGCAATAACACATCTCTGTTTGACACCTGATTCCACCTTAAATGGGTCACTTTGTGTAGCAACCCAGTTCCCTTTCGTGCCTGGGGGGCAAGGGGCGGCACCGGGGGTCCCACTTGCATTAGGGCCAGCTGCAGCTGATGAGGACATGGAGGAAGGGGCTGATGAGTTAGCTGGGCCTTCCTCTCCCACAGAGAGCTTGGCCTGGGATGATGAATGGCCTGACGGCTATGATAGCTGGGAAAGTCAGGCTGACACTGTAAGTGCTGACTCCGATAATCAGGATGAGAAACCAGGTGGTTACGGGGTGCGGGGCAGGCTCAGGGATGAGCCCATGGAAGCTGAAAGGGAGTTAGGCTCTCATGAAGATAGCGAGCCAGGTGCTGGGAGGCAAGGACGAAGCTTTGATAGGAGACGGAGCATTGAGTCCAGCAGGAGGGAATGGCACAGAAGCCTAGAGCGCCAGAGGAGCGCTAGATCCCGTAGCACAGATTGGCGCAGAAGCCTAGAGCGTCGGGGGTCTCACAAAGGGAATTAAGTATAGGATCCGTGGGAAAGGATCCTCAGTAGCTCGGCCACTTCTGATCTGAAGGGAGTGAAGCGAGCGAAGATCCACGGAGCCAGGTTGTCGGCTCGTGCCTTGCCAAGAAGTTTCTTGGGTCTTGTTATGAACTTTGCCTTGTTTTTTTGCCACGGACCAAGTCCTTGATTCGCATTGTTTTTGCGGAGTCTTTGCTATGTTTGCCTTTGGATTTTACTTTCGGACTCTTTACCTTTTTGATTGAACTTTTGATACTTTTATGGACAATTTACCTTTTCACCTGTTTCTTGTTATTCAATAAATAGTTAGCTGATTACCGTCTCTGTGTGTGTGATTAAGGGGCTGGGCCGAGACCCTGTATCGTGACTTTGGGACTTGCTGTCCAAGACTGTTGCCATCATGCCACCATGGAGGAGCCACAGGAAGTTCACAAATTTGTTAGGGCACCCGATTTTTTGGAGGATAGTCCAGAGAGCACTGTGATTCACTGTGTCGAATGCCTTTGCAAGGTCAATGAATGCCATGTACAGGGGTTGATTTTGTTCCCTGCATTTTTCTTGTAGCTGTTGTGCAGTGAAGATCATATCCACTGTTCCTCTGGAGGGGTGGAAGCCGTTCTGGGATTCTGGGAGGGTGTCTTCTGAGAGGGGTAGAAGGTGGTTTGCAAGGATTCTTGCGAGGATTTTCCCAGCAGAGGTCAGAAGGGAGATACCGCGATAGCTTCCTCAGTCTGCTCTTTCCCCTTTTTTGAAGAAGGTGATGATGGTGGCATCCTTGAAATCTGCTAGGATTTTCTTGGTCACCCACACTTTTTCAATGAGCTGGTGGAGTTGTTGTGTCAGCTCAGGTCCTCCCTCTCTAAAGATTTCAGCAGGGATCCCATCAGGTCCACTGGCTTTGTTGTTTTTTTTTGTTGGCTGATGGCATTGCTGACTTCTTCCAAACTAGGCAATGCTGCAAGCTCATTCCTGGTTAGTTGTTGTGGGATTTGTGAGAGAACCTCTTCGGCCACATTTGAGCTGCGATTCAGGAGACTTTGGTAGTGTTCTTTCCAACGTAGTGCAATTGATTTTTTTTGTATTTCAGAAGTTTGGTTCAATCTGATGAGCATAGAGGCTGTATGCCATGGTTTCTTGATCCATAGATGACCTTTGTGGCTTTGAAAAATCCCTGAACATCATGAGTATCTGCGAGGTGTTGGATTTCTTCAGCCTTCTTTGTCCATCAGATGTTCTTGAGTTCCATTGTCCTTCTTTACACCTCTGCTTTTGCACGGGCATAGATCTTTTTCTTAGCAGCATAGTTGACATCTCTCTGCCATGTTTAGAAGGCTTTTCTTTTCTTGTCAATTAGTTCTTGGATCTCATTGTCATTTTCGTCAAACCAATCTTGATGTTTCTTGGTTTGATATCCAATAGTTTCTTCACAGGCTGTGATGATGGAGGTCTTCAGTTTGTTCTAATATTCCTCAACATTTTCAGGGTGTCCTAGGGGGCCTTGAGTATTGTTTGGAGAAGCGCTCATTTGGAGGGCTTCTGAAGGGCTTGGGTGTTCATTTTGCATCTTGTCTTTCTTCCTTGGAGTCTGTGCTTGGGGGTGATCTTGATAACCATAATGGATCGGGTTAGCCTGTGTTCTGTCCAGTAGTCGTCAGCACCTGTCATGGCTCTCGTGAGAAGCACATCACGGCAATCTCTGGCATGTGTGATTACGTAGTCTAAGAGATGCCAATGCTTTGATCAGGGGTGTGTCAGCGCCGCCTGACCCGTTTGTTTACCTAACGGTCCAGGCATCGCCCGCCATCTGATAACAGCAACATCTGGTCATCCCTTGTACTGGTCCTGGCCTTTGAAATGCTGAGCGCCCTGTTCCCGCCTTTGATATGCTGGACGCCGGAAGACCGGACAAAGGGGTGGAGTGGGCCAGCGGGGGGTTGGGCCTGGAGGGTTTGAAGGTGTAGACCGGCGGGAAAAGGCCAGTTCGGTCTTTGACCTCCCTGGGTTAAGGATCAAATAAATTACTTTCCTTCAAAGAACTTTGGAGTGAGCGTGGCTTGTTTGGGGTCCTACCGGAGCTGACAGGGTGCTTCCATAATGTCTTGAACTTGTTTTTCTGGTGGAAGAGCGTGTTAGTGATGACAAGGTTGTGTTCCGCACATTTGGCGAGAAGCTGGATGCCATTTGAGTTGCTGTTTCCAACCCTGTCTTTTCCTATGGTCCCTGGCCACAGGTCAAAGTCTTGTCTGACTCTTGCATTAAAATCCCCCAGGAGGATTATTTTGTCCTCTTTAGGTATCTCTGATAGGATGGGGTCCAACTGAAAGTAAATTTTTTCCTTGATGTCTTTACCACCATCTAGTCTTGGTGCATAGGCACTTATGATGGTTGGCTGTTGGTTTTTGGCAAGTTCAATTCGGAGGGTTGAGAGTCATTTGTTGATGCCAGTGGGTGCTTCAGTCAGGTGCTTCACCAGATCATTTCTGATAGCAAAGCCAACTCCATGCATTCTTTGGTCTTCCTCAGACAGTCCCTTCCAGAGGAAGGTGTAGCCTCCTTTTCCCCTTCAACTGTCCCTCTGCTGCTCTCCGGGTCTCCTGAAGTGCTGCTATGTCGATGTTAAAGCGTCCCAGCTCCCTTGCAATGATAGAAGTTCTGCATTCGGGATGTTCACTGTCGTCGTTGTCTATACGTTCCATGTTCCAAAGTTCATTTTTCTTTTTTGGCCACGTGATGGTGACCTCACTGGACGCAGCATTCCAGTCAGGGATAAGAGAGACATACTATGTTTAGGACACCTTTTCTAGTCCCTTCCCCATGTGGAGTGAGCAGAGTGGATCTTAAAAAGGGCTGCTCAGTCATGGATACAGGTGTCAAACTATTCAACTGCCTCAGACCTTGAGGTAGAACAAATGAGTCCATATCCACTGCCCATGTGAGTCCCTCCGTGGGAGAAGGACGGGGTAGAAATGAAGATAATAAATAAAATACGTATGTGCCAATCTGTGACTAGGGCCTCCCAGATTTCACAGTCCTGTCCCCATTGCTACTCGCTGATCACCATGGGACTTTTGTTGGTTTGTTTTTATTTTTCTTGGAAGTTGCATGTGTGTGAGTTTTTTTAAAAATGTGTGAAGGTCAGTGTACAACTGACCAACACAGAGTCTTCACAAAGTGAGGTTCCACTGGTGGCATAGTTAACACAATGACCATGGTTTCTCAATCTGTTGCAGCCTTCTTCCACCTTCACAGCCATTGTAACATCTACATAACATGTTATCCTCTGCCTGCTCCACCGTTGAGATCTTTAGATCTTCGGAGCTTGCTTGGTCTGGAACCTCCTCTATGGCCACTCCTGGGAGTGCACAACTCCAGTCATTGTGCCCGCAGTTTCATTAGAACATGCAAGCCCCCTAACCACAACAAGGTGACAATCCATCGTGGGAGTAGAACACAAGGTTAAACAAGAAGAGAAGAGAGTAGTGGAATGCAAGAAGAGATGAACATGTTGAAGTTGCGAGATGAGGCAAGGAAGTAAAGTCCTAGAACAATGAAATGAGGCATTTCCAAGGCATGAAGTGAGACAAGAGAAGAAAGAAGAGGGGTGTAGTGAGAAGGTGCAAAGAACATGAGCAGTAGGTAGAGACTAAAAGCACAAGGGAATGAGATGAAGTCTGGAAATTTCTTGTTACTTTCTGCTTGATTTTTCTCTATAAATTAGATGGCAACCACTTCCTAGGATAGATTCATGATTTTGTCAATTTTTACCAACAGTAAGAAATCTGATGGCTAACAATATCCTCTAGTGGTCTGGTGACACTATGGTAGCATTAGATGTTCCTGTGTATTACAAAAAAGACTGTTGTTCTTATTATCACAGCAAAAATGTTCTATATCCCTGCTGTGGTAAATACCCTCTTTACATGGTTCCTGTTCTGTTAGTAATCCTCCTGACAAACTTGTAAGGTAGATTTGTTGAGAGGCAGCGATAGCCCGAAGTCATACAATAAATTCCTTGACCACACAAGAATAAAAGAGAGCTTGTGTCTCTCTATGCCAAGTCCAGAACTGCGAGCATTACTCTATTAGTTTTCTCAGAAGAGTAGCCACTAGGCATGAGCAAAAAGTTATGAAAATTAAATGATTCGGAAGGGATTCGTAAGAAATGCTACTTTTGAATATTTCCGCATCTGGAACGCCAACCAGGAAGTGGACTTTCTTTATAGAACTTCGGGGGCCAGGATTTTCTTAAGTATCGTAATAAGGTCGTAAGGGGGGGCACCCTCCTTCTCTCTCACCACCCTCCCGCCTCCCTTGCCAATACGTATTGGCAAGGCAAGCCCTAAACTCACTCCTTCTTTCGGCTGGAAGCCTGGAAAAATGTAAACAGAGAGGTTTACTCAGAAGTAAATCTGCAAAGGAAGTAAATAGAGAGGTTTACTCATGAGTAAATCCGCAAAGGAGGGCACTTTGGATGAAGTGCCCTCCTTTGTGGATTTACTCTTGAGTAAACCTCTCTGTTTACATTTTTCCAGGCTTCCAGCCAAACGGGGGGCCCTCCCTGCCCCTCCTGCCTGCCAGGATCTAAAGCATCAAAGAGTATTGGGGTAGTTGCACACAACACGTGAGAAACCAACCTAATGTATAATAGAATGAATGCTAACTTATAGAGTAAGTGCCTAATATTATAAGTAATCCAACTGGTCATATACCTACATTCCATGCACATGCAATAATACAGCAGTAATAACAATGGGTATAAGAAGAGGTAGGGGTTAACAACATAAAATTCAAACTGAAGTATTCTGACTCTGGTCCCTCCTCAAGCGGTGCAAACTGCAAACGGCTCTTCTCTATGAGCCCGGAGGCAGCCTCTCCGGGAAAAGCCCGGGCACAGCGTTTGCTGCCTGCGTGCACATACATATTCTTTGGGGGAGGATTTGCTGCAGAATCCCGGGCTCATAGAGAAGAGCCCATTTGCACCGCTTGAGGAGGGACCAGAGTCAGAATACTTCGGTTTGAATTTTATGTTGTTAACCCCTACCTCTTCTTATACCCATTGTTATTACTGCTGTATTATTGCATGTGCATGGAATGTAGGTATATGACCAGTTGGATTACTTATAATATTTGACCAGTTGCATTCATTCTATTATACATTAGGTTATTTCCACAGGATCTTAAGCTGCCAAGTTTGCATTCATTCTATCCTACATTAGGTGGACAGGTTGGTTTCCCACAGGATCTAAAGCATGCCAAGCCTTGATGCGCTTTAGATCCTGGCAGGGGAGGAGGAGTGGACGGGCCCTCCCTGCCCCTTCTGCCTGCCAGGATCTAAAGCCTTGAAGAGGCTTCATGACGGGCCAACTTCAGCCCTCCAGGTGTTTTGGACTTCAACTCCCACCATTCCTCACAGCCTCAGGCCTCTTCCTTTTCCTCTCAGCCTGGGCAAACTTGGGCCCCTCGCTCCCTCAGGATCAGGGTGAGAGAGAGGCAGCGCGGAGCGAGGGGGGGCTCCTCCTCCTTTTCTTTTGCTGCTTCCAAGAATAGAATACCCCCTCCCGCCCTCCCCCTTCCCTCCCTCCTTCCTATTTGGAGAGTCCCATCTAGAATTCAGTGTGATTTATTCAAGTTTTGGCCTACAACTCCCAGAAATCCCAGCCAATTTACCAGCTGTTAGGATTTCTGGGAGTTGTAGGCCAAAACCATCTGGAATGCGCATGCGCTGGCATACGAACTACTAACGAATTTCGTTAGTAATGACGTTACATTTTAGAAATTTTTGGAAATTTTTTTTTAAGTCTTTCTATTACTAATAAAAAAAATCCCCCATTACATTTTTGATTCCCTATTTTTGGGTTCTAAACCATGTCTAGTAGCCACTATAAAAATGGTGCTAAGGTTGAAACAGAGTGGTAAAAATAAAGGCGTTAAAAGTGTACAACTAGAATGCAAACTAATAAAATAAATGATATATCACACAGATTTGAAGTGTTGGAATATGGCCATTCAATAATAATCTAGAAATGTTTAGCTAACTATATCCCTGCCTCCAGAATAACCACATGAATTAATAGAGGTTATGTCAAAAGCACCTCTCACACCTCATGTAGAATACCAATACTTGAACTGGCAGGGAAATAAACAAAAACTGTGGGAAATATGCCAAACAACAGCTGCAATTCAGCTTTCAGATATTCTACGTTGGTTAAAGACTAGCCAGAGTTTACTGTACGTTTAGAGCACATGTATCAATCTCAAGGCATGTGGGCCAAATCCAGCTCACCATGTCATTTTATGTGATCTTCCAGATCCTGGACTACAACTCCTGTATTCCTCATCATTAGACATGATGACTAGAGTTGATGGGTTTTGTGATACAGAAACATCTGGAAGGCTACAGTTTGCTCTGCTTAATCAGGTAATAGGGTTTGAATTTAGATACATGCCTTGTTGTCTTTTTAAAAAATTACTTTTAATTTTTCCCCAGCCTCAAAACCACAAGTATTGTTGGATTGCAATTCCCACTATTCCCAGGCTGCATGGTGGGTATACCAACATACATGGAGAAGAGGAAGATTGAACCTGACTGGAAGAGATGAAGACCAAAATGGCTACTTAGGAGTAAAGTGTAATTAGTTATGCTAAGCGAATATTTTTACACCCAGCGTATGATTCATTACTTAAGTGTATGAGGAACAGGCATCACTCTCAAATACAGGGTCAGAATTCTCCATGGTGTGGGTTGGCATATTAGATAATAATTGATTATAACATTGGATACTTCTGAGTGAGGCCACATGCTCACTTCAACCTGACACCATCCATTTTTTGCTTCTCTGGTGTCACATATTTGAAGGTGAACAACGTGGTAGGACAGAAAGGTTTATGAGCACAAATCTGCCTTTCTTGTGGTCAAACATTTCAATTTACTCACATAGGAATTTGAAGAAACTCTCAGATGACCAAGAAAAGAATTTCAGCTTTAGCTAACATAAAGGCTTCAATTTTACACATTCCTGCTGGAGAGTAAGCAGCATTTAATGCAATGGGGCTGATGGAATAGGAGCAGCTATTTTTAAAATACTTTGCTGCTTCGTTTATTTTTTTTCAAAAGGAATGCTATAATCAATTGGCAAGAGAAAGGCAAAAACCATTTTACTTTTTTTCTATATTACAAATGAAATACAAAGAATTGCTTTAAGTAACAGGGTGTATGTACACTATAGAATTAGTCTGCCACTATTTTAACTGCATGGCTCAATGATATGGGATCACAGTTGTAGTTTGATGAGGTAACAACAATACACTCAGTCCTCTACATTTGCTGGGCCAATGGGCATAAAACGTAGTGAAAGTGAAAAACAACAATTAAAGAAAATAACCATAGAGTTGGAAGAGACCGCATGGGTCATCTAGTCCAACCCCCTGTCAAGAAGCAGGAAAATTGCATTCAAAGCACCCGGATAGATGGCCATCCAGCCTCTGCTTAAAAGCCTCCAAAGAAGGAGCCTCCACTACACTCTGGGGCAGAGAGTTCCACTGCTGAACAGCTCTCACAGTCAGGAAGTTCTTCCTAATATTCAGACGGAATCTCCTTTCCTGTAGTTTGAAGCCATTGTTCCACGTCCTAGTCTCCAGGGCACCAGAAAACAAGCTTGCTCCCTCCTCCCTATGACTTCCCCTCACATATTTATACATGGCCATCATGTCTTCTCCCAGCCTTCTCTTCTGTAGGCTAAGCATGCCCAACTCTTTAAGCCGCTCCTTATAGGGCTTGTTCTCTAGACGTTTGATCGTTTAAGTTGCCCTCCTCTGGACACATTCCAGCTTGTCAACATCTCCCTTCAATTGTGGTGCTCAGAATTGGACACAGTATTCCAGATGTGGTCTGACCAAGGCAGAATAGAGGAGTAGCTTGACTTCCCTGGATCTAGACACTATACTCCTATTTATGCAGGCCAAAATGCCATTGACTTTAATTCTACAGTATAGATGCACCCTTAGTTTCTCAGTTAAGGATATTTGAATAATTCTTATCTGTATTCCAATCTAATAATACTTTTTAAAAAGCTAAATAAATGCCCTATTGGATTACACAGTTTGCACAAAGTTATCTCAAACATTTGCCCTTTGCTTTTCCTTATAGCATCAGCTATCATGACCATGCCCCATTAGTAATACAAAATTAAGGGGGGGGGGGGGAGAGAAATGTGAAATAATCCTATTTTATATTTCTATAGTCTGAGCTACTTAACATGTGGTTCTAAGTAAGATTCAAGACATACAAAACACAAGCAGGATGAATTTAATGCACACGAGATTCGCTTGTGCATAGTAGCACATATAAGATGCATAAAGCAATTTGTGTCATACCAGCAATCTTTGTTGTCATTTTGCTACTTGAGGTGAGAACATTTAATTTTTAACAGCCATTTCCTTATAGTTGGTGTGAGAACTTCATAATGCTTTCAGCCAATCACTAGTTTTGGTTAGGACCATTTTTAAGTGTTAATATTTTATGAACTTTGCACTGCTATTTTATGCTGCTTTATGATTCTTATGGAATCCCATCATATGTGCCAACCTGAGGAAGGCTATTGTTGCCATCCTATGTTGTTTGAAACCCTTTCCCATATTCAGATGCTTGTGTTATGATGCAGAACTCTATGAAGGTGCCCTATTTCATTTCAACAAAGGAAATTGCCATTTGTAAACAAAGGATCAACAGTACTGGCACTAGGTGTTCCCAGAAGGGGAATGCTTTAACCCTTAGTTTTGGAATTAGGTTCCCTGCTCCTCTTCTAGATGATTAACAGATGATCTCACAGAGTTTATAGTAAAATGGTGTCCCTTATATCAAATGATTAAATCATGTTTTGCTCTTTTGGATTTTAAAAAATATTTTTCAGCCCATAGATGTTGGAATCCATGAATGCATAAATTCATGGATATGGATGGTTGGTTGGATATTTTTATCTTCTGTTTCTATGTTAAAGTATTGGTTTTTACCAGTTTGCAAATCTGTGCCTGAGCTGTGATTTTTTTTTTAAAGTTTACCATGATTTGTGAAAACTTCAGCTATGAACTTGATAGTAAATGCATTTTAGAGTTCATTTTGGCAGCTTCAGTCGGTTCTGGGTGTTAAAGGCAGCAATTATTTTAGGAAGACAGGGCTGTTTCTGTTGAAAGGAATACTTGCATAATTCCTAGCAGTATGTTCTCGCTGTCATTGAGAGAGGCTTCATGACTGAGTGCTCTCCGTAATGATGACCATAACAGGGAGGTTTTGAGGTGGAGGTGTTAGTTTGTGGGCTACTCACCATTGTTGATTCAGAGCAGCAGAGTGAGGACCACAGCAGACTACCTTTTATATTGCTATTTTGACTGCAAGTGAAAGACTAGAAAGTGTGAATTCTTATACAGCACAGCTTTTTTTTCAGCGCACTTAAGAAAATTGTGGGGGAATACTAATACTACTGAACAATTCTGTAGAATTAACTTTAGTAAGGAAATTAGCCTCAGTACAACTCAAGATAGCTTACATGTTTTCATCTCTTCTGAACAACTCTGGGGGTTCCAGTTCCCAGCTTATAAAAATGACGAAATGGAGAGGCTGCCTCTATACTGATGAAGAAAATGTCCATTTTGCCAGAGAGGATGAACTCAACAAGGGTCATGATGAAGGAGGAGAGGAAACAACTGGATCAGCTTCCATGGGATTTACAGCACATAGCCAGGATCCAGAATGCCACAGCCAGGTTCACCTGCTAAATGGCCAGGGTGCATTGATCACCACTTGGGAAGCTGGTTGGAATGTAACCAATGCCATTCAGGTAATCCAGTGCTCCATAATTTATGACATTCACAATCTCTTCATGATGTTCTTGAAGTGTCTTCATTTCACAGCATTCTGAATATTTCTAGTCTGTAATCAAAGTATAAAATGGTGAGATGGATATAATAAGCAATTCTTAAACTGCTACTGATGTGTTGCTTTTTTATATTTACTAATATTAATTTCTTCTTAATCTTCTCTTTCTTCACTTACCTAGCAATCTCCCTTTGCCATTCATAAAACTTGAACTGTGTTCCTGTCTCATTTGCTTGTGTTACTCTTTAATGTACTATGTAAACAGCTGGCCTGTGGTAGCTTATTAATGGAGCTAACATGGTATAGTGGTTTGAACCTTGGACTATGACTCTGGAGACCAGCGTTCAAATCCCCATTTGACTATGGTATGTCCTGAATGACCTTGGACAAG